>CM076400.1:5902106-6452815 GCA_038363315.1 Mugilogobius chulae
TCCTCTTTCTCTGCTCTATCTCTTCTCTCTTTTCTCTCTTTCTATCTTCTCTCTCTCTCTCCTCTCATCTCTTTCTCTTTCTCCTCTTTTCTATCTTCTCTCTCTTCCTCCTCTCCATTCTTTTTCTCTTTTGCTCCCTTTCTATCTTCTCTCTCTCTCTCCTCTCTATCCTCTAATTCTCTTTTCTCTCTTTCTCTTCTCTTCTCTACTTTCTCTCCTCTCTTTTTATCTCTTTCTCTCGCTCTTCTTTCTTCTCTTTTTCTCCTTCTTCTTTTCTCCTCTTTCGATCTTCTCCTCTTCCTCTTCTATTCTTCTCTCTTCTCCTCTTTTTCCTCCTCTTTCTTCACTTTTCTCCTCTCTTTCTTCTCTCTTTCTCATCGCTCTATCTTCTCTCTTTTCTCCTCTTCTATCTTCTCTCTCTTCTCCTCCTCTCAATCTCTTCTCTCTTTTCTCCCTCTTCTATCTTCTTCTCTCTCCTCCTCTCCTCTCTTCTCTTTTTCTCCTCTTTCTATCTTCTCTCTTCTCCTCCTTCTCTATTCTTATCTCTTTTCCCTCTTTCTTCCTCCTCTTCTTCTCTCCACTTTCTCTCCTCTCTTTTTTTTCCTCTTCCTCTCTCTATCCTCCTCTCTCTTCTCTCTCTCTCTTTTTCCTCCTCTTCTCTCTCTCTCCTCTCTCTCCCTTCTTTCTTTCCTGCACAATGTCGTTTGTTCAGAACAGTTTTTGTATATGAGTCAATCACCGCTGACCGTTCCTTTGGACGTCCAGGACTTCCAGGCGAATCAATAACCTCCCAGGGGACCAGCTTCGTCCGGATCCAGAGACGGGTTCGAAAGTCAACCACCGCGCTTTTCAAGTGGCTCCGAGAATCCGCTTGAAGAACGGATCAAATGCAAAGGACACAAAAACAAAATTCAACGAAAGAGAGAGAGAATCAGTGTTTTTGAATTGCTGTACACATGGTGAATTCATAACGCAGAGCTGCTGAAATGTGGTTTGTCTGACTTGTTCCGTCTGGTTTTGGAGGAGGAGGAGGACGGGGTTTGTCGCGCTGGAGTCCAGAATTCACTTCAGGTACATAAATATCGCTCGAATGCTGTGTGTATGGTCGGCTTGTGTACAGACAGACAGACAGAGAGAGAGAGAAAACGTCTTCTTGGATGACATTTCTCTAAAACGTAACCGCTGCTTCTCTCTTTCTCTTTCCACGCGCTCTGCCAGCAAACCTCCTTTTCCCACCAGCGTGAATCTGCCGACCCGGAGGCTGCGTTCTGAAAGTCCACACTCAAGTTTGAAATATCAACTTATTCTTAGTTCAAAACCTGCTTAAAACTACATGAGATGAAAGCTGCAGATCTTATGAACAGGTTTGGGTTTTGTGATACTTTTCATTTTAAAGTGTTTAAAAGTCATTTCAAGACAAGAAAGTCAAGTGTTAAAATAGCCTCACAACTTGGAGCAATTGTAACACATGAAATTACAACTAATATTATTATTATTTTTGGGGTTGGGGTTGGGGTTGGCTCACCTGACCTCTCCGCCCTCGAACGTCACATCCGCGGACGGGTACCCAGGCGCAGCATGAAGTTGGTGGAGTTGTTTGGGTCGTGTCGGAGAGTCAAGCTGGCGACTGCGTGGCTTAACGCCAGCAACTGGGCTGAGTACAACTTTCGTGCTTCGCTGGTAAGCCTGCTTCGCCATGTGTTTGTGCGTCGTTGTGTGGCTGCGTGGTTAATATTCCTATTATCGTTGTAGCTTTGCCAGCGTTGGTCTAGCTGCCGCATAGCTGAACATGGTCAGAGGCTCGGGGTCTCGGTATGATGCGGAGAGCACTACGCATGGCTTTTCGGTAGGTGTACAGCCAAATGTGCGCACCCAACACTAAGCAACCTCCAGTCAGAACTAATCTGTGAAACTGATGCAATAATGTTTTGTCATTCTGACTGTAAATGAAGAAACGAGGGAAATGTGCAACTTGGACTGAAAGAAACCACATGAATGTCAAGGATTTTATTTTAATGTGACAACCTGTCCCTTCTATTGCTGTAAAATAAATGTCAACATTTGCTAACGTTGCCTTCGTCCAGTCAGTTTAGCTTACTTGTGTGCCTTAGTACTAGTTCTGTTAATTTAGGTGTTATGCCCATGGCGTTGTTGATCTCTCCCCGAGCGTGGCTTAGCTCCCATGCCCGCTCGTCATGCCACACTGTAAAAAAAGTATTACATTCACAAATGATCTTTGGTTGCCAGAGTGTCCAAAAAAAACAAAGCCTTCTTGCTTCTGCTACAAATGGGAGCTTCTGTTACATTTGTCCCATGTTAAAATTGTCCCCAGTCTCCCCTATCATATTTTCAGTTTTAGTTAGTTACTGATTATAATTTTATTAACATACATGCATGTCAACACAGTCTCCAAAGAAACGTAGATTTACAACAAAATGTCAATATGTTTTGAAGAGCCAAAACATAAAAAACCCACAAATTTTGGTTGAAGACATATGACGATGTTTTCTTTGGGTTAATGAAAAAGTTTAGGCTTCAAGTTATTAAAATGGGTACGTTTAGAGCGGGGCTTGGGGTAGGTTAAGATTTACCTTACTGATTTGTCGAAATTTTGAACTTGCTTTTAAAGGCCACAGAAAGCGAAGATTCATTGGGCTGACTAGGGGTTGTGAGAGTGCAGCCTCCAGGTTTACAGATGCCTTTGACTCCCTTCTCCTGCCTCTCCAGCTTTGATCAGAGACAGAACCAAACCCAGTGAGAGGAGAAGTCTGCGGTGATGGGCGACGAAAAGCCCTGGAGTGTTTCTAAAGGAGAAGAGGAAAGAGACTGATCAGAACAACCACAGTCACAAAATTTACATACGCCTGGTCAGAAGAACCTAAAAGTACCTACAGCCTGGTCAGAAGGAACCTAAAAGTACCTACAGCCTGGTCAGAAGGAACTTAAAAGTACCTACAGCCTGGTCAGAAGGAACCTAAGTGTACCTACAGCCTGGTCAGAAGGAACCTAAGAGTACCTACAGCCTGGTCAGAAGGAACTTAAGTGTACCTACAGCCTGGTCAGAAGGAACTTAAAAGTACCTACAGCCTGGTCAGAAGGAACTTAAAAGTACTTACAGCCTTGTCAGAAGGAACTTAAGTGTACACACAGCCTGGTCAGAAGGAACCTAAGTATATTCCAGCCTGGTCAGAAGGAATATAAGTGTATTCCAGTCTGGTCAGAAGGAACTTAAGTGTATTCCAGCCTCGTCAGAAGGAACATAAGTGTGTTTCAGCCTCGTCAGAAGGAACTTAAGTGTATTTCAGCCTGGTCAGAAGGAACTTAAGTATATTTCAGCCTGGTCAGAAGGAATAAGTGTACATACAGTCTGGTCAGAAGGAACTTAAGTGTACATACTGCCAGGTCAGAAGGAACTTAAGTGTGTTTTAGCCTGGTCAGAAGGAACTAAAGTGTGTCTTAGTCTGGTCAGAAGGAACTTAAGTGTGTGTCAGCCTGGTCAGAAGGAACTCAAGTGTGTTTCAGCCTGGTCAGAAGGAACTTAAGTATATTCCAGCCTGGTCAGAAGGAACTTATGTATATTCCAGCCTGGTCAGAAGGAACTAAAGTGTGTTTCAGCCTGGTCAGAAGGAACTTAAGTGTATTTCAGCCTGGTCAGAACTAACTTAAGTGTATTTCAGCCTGGTTAGAAGGTTGTGAAGCTCATTCTGGCAAACTTTGTTCATAAACGTGCATAAAGTGTGTGTTAGTGAGCACTTCTTTTTCTCTGAGATATCCATTACACAAATTTGAGACTGGCCATAATAAAAGGACAGTCTGAAATGTTCCGTTTAAGAACAGCATAATAACAGGAGTGTTGAGCAGACAAGACAACAAGACAATGTATTATAGAGACACATTCTTGTTAAGTTCTTTGTTTAAGTAGCGTTTTTTTTTTTCCACTGAATTGTGTAGTTGACTTTTCACTTCCAGAAAGTCACACAGTACACCTTTAAAAAACACACATGAAGGAATTGAATGTTAAAAAAGTGAGACAAAAACAAAATGTAACTTAAGGTAAGTTTTTGAGGTTTTTGACGTCGTTGTCACAGAGACAAAAACACTTTCTACAAACAAGCTCAGACCTTTTGATTCTCTGGCTGGGATAACCAGAGACGTCCGCTGCACAAAGGCACATCTTAAGCCGACATGTCCCAGCGTGACTCGGGTCCCTGGAGCAGATGTGCAGCAGCTGGTGGTCCTCCAGCACTCTGCCCCAAACAGCCTCAGGTGAAGCGGACACAGGAGCCCACACCGTCCCGTCCATTCTCTGCCATTAGCCCGTTGCTATGCTAATCCCGGGATTACATGGAATACATTTGGCCCACTTAGGACTTCCCAGAATTCTTGGACTTGTGCGGGCAGTGGCCTCAAAGCAAAGCCACACATGAAAGTTTAATGTGTGCGCTGGTGGCATCTGAGGCTCAAACTGTGGACTCAAGTCATTTAGGGTTTGGAAGGATTTGGGGAACATGAATATCTTAAAGGAAAAGGTCATGACACACACTAAAGGCCAAAAACGTTTAAGGTGAGACAGTTTGTGGTGCTCATTTCACAAACAAATCACTGACGCAAACATAGGATAAAACACAAAATAGACATTTCGAATTTGCCTCAATAATTCGAAAACCAGCTAAATCTAATGCATAAAAAGCAACACAATTGTCTAATAGGTTGATAAAAAAAAATTCATCCAAAGATCATTCACAGAACATTGTAGCCTTAATTTCTCAAAATGCATTTTTAATGGGTGTCAAAGTCAGGCTCACGAGTCATTATTACTGATAGTGGCCCCTTATGTTGTTGAGATGTGACTGATAGACCTAAAATGCACTAGAATGCAGCAAATAGCATACAAATTGTCCAAAAATGTCATGGAATGACAGTCTTTACAATATAATATACAACGTAACATAATGATTTACATGATAAATCTGGACATACAGTAAATGTGGTATATCAGCTTTATACAGCCTATTGCCGTGTTTGAATTTAACACAGAATGATTTAGATTTTAAAATGCGGCCCTCGATCAACTCTGTCTCACCTACATGTCATCATGACAACACGGACAGTGCTCTGGCTTATAGGCAAGAAGGTTGCGGGTTCAACTCCCACACGGCCCGGGTAGGAACATGCAAACTCCATGCCCGTGTCTGGGTGGTTACTCCGGGCCTCTCCAATTTTCCCACCAAAAACAATACCTTGCACTTTAGGGACACTTGGAGGTGGTGGGAGGTTGAGGTGCCAGGTGTTTGGGCGAATCACCTGAGCTGAGCTGCCTTACTGTCTCTGAGTGGAGAGGAGGAGGGGTTCATCTCACTGTGAAACGCTTTGTGACTATGTTCGTGAAAAGCGCTGTACAAATAAAGATTACTTACTTACTACTTACTACACAGTCTCACAGTAAAGCGCCTCATAAATAGCTCAGCAGCACGATTTCAGGCCATTTTTGCACATATCTGTTACACCATTTATAGTACATGATATGAAAAAGCGTAAACACAATATTTCATAGTGTGAAATAAACATACGTTTTGGTTGAAGTCACATGAGGACATTTTCTTTAGGTTTAAAGGGTAAGTTTAGACTTCAAGTTACTAAAATGGTTAAGTTTAGGGCCTGGGCTTGGGGTGGGTTAAAATTGTGATGAGGATTTCATGAAATATACATACATAATAAGTAACACAACTTTACAACCACCATAGAAATGAACAGGGGCTGCAACGTGTGTCAAATTTATGCAGAAAAGACTTGAAATCGTCCTATTCATACACTATTAACATGTTCTGTCATGGTATATACGCTTTCTTGTGAGATCAGGTGACACTAGTGTTGGGAGTATCGATATTTATGTACTCTTTACATTATGACAACAATACTATTTAAAATATGCAAATGTTAAAGCGAGGCATTTATTTTTGAATTTTTGGGACCATTTCTTCATTGTTTTGTGTCAAACTCACTTCAGCAGCAGCTGTTCTAACACAATTTTTGAGAGTATCTAAATGTATTTCTTTAAATATACTTCTTAAAATGCCCTTTTTTGTAAGGTTGTACTGGTATCAAGCATTGGTATGAAAAAAAAACAACAACCCTAAAATACTTATCGTATTGATACAGAAAAAATGTGTCCACTACCAGAGCCGGATCTAACCTTTTGGGGGCCCTAAGCAAAAATCAGCTTGGGGGCCCTCCAGTGTTTTCTATGAACCTTAGTCAGTCAATCCAAAGCAGCTTTTAAATTGACTTCTTCATTATAATTTATAACTATACAAAAAGCGGCAGACAAAAATAAGTGTAAGCTAAATCATATTTCTCACAATAAAGAGATAATATAAGATCCTGCCCAAAAACTTTTGAAATAGATGCATTTCCCCTAAATTTGGAGTGAACAACAAATCTTAAATGTTATGCATAGGGTCTTCAAGATTGACTTGGTGTCAGTGTTTCCAAGTGGGGCCCCAGCCCTGTCCCTCTCCACGCTCACACTGTAACAGCTGATCAGCTGCATCATCGCGCTGGACTTTTTGGACAGATATACTGAAACTTTTCCGGGACAAACAGCCACATGTTGTAAGTAGCTTTTGAAATAATTCAACACAAATGTGCAGAAATTCGTCGTATTTTGCCGCGGTATATTTCGTCGCAGACGTTTAAGTACATCGGCTTTATGTGTTCAGCCAATACTTGTCCTATTGACGCAAAATAAAGATTGTCTGAGAGCTTATGAGGTACAGAACATGCATTTCGAAATTGTTCACAGAGTCTTTGATTTTGCGCTCTCTGCTGAGAATGAACAGACACCTGTTTCTGCTTTTGTCAGTCGTCTCAGCGCAGAGAAAGCAGTTCTGTCTCAGTTCAGAAGGCGGGGCCTTACCCAGAGGCGGGGCCCTACGCAACTTGCGTAGTCTGCATATAGATAGGTCCGGCTCTGATCACTACCACACAAACTAAACTTTAGATCTTAAAAAGGCTTCAAATAGAAATCAACTTAGAATAAATAAATAAATCAAATTCTAAATTCCATCTATCCATTTCTTCTTTCATTCATTTGACTAATTAACTATAGCACAAGTTTGACACTGATACATTGACATAAACCAGTTTAAATGCAGTTTGTAGTTGTAATAAAGGGGCCTGAAGCAGAATTGGACTTTGGGGCCATTGCTACTTCAGTTTTTCAACTGCTTCCCTTACCTCATTCCTTTGTATATCTATTTTACCAACTTAAAACGGAGACAATTCTAGGCTTTAAACATGTCAATGTGTGCAGTGTATGTTGTTTCAGATAGGGCTGGTATTGACAAAAATGAATATCTCGATTATTTTTGGCATATCTCGATAACGATATTCAAGCGATATTTTGTGTGCAAACTTAAATATTCCAATGAGCCTAAAACTGGTTGACTGACTTAATGTTTATTGTGATTTTCACGTTTTGACTTTCTTAATATACAAATTTTACAATACAACAAAAACGTAGCCCTTATTTTAAGAACAGGATATATTTTTTTAAATAAACTGAAGTCGGTGTGTAATTTTCTCATTTCATGGTAAACAAGATTTTATGCTTGTTCCTTTAGCAATCCAATAAAAAAAGACTCAAAACCTAAAATACTCCTCATTCTAAGCGCATATTCAAAATTATATCCAAATGAAGTTAGTCATTTTTTTCTAGTTTGTATAACTTTCAAACAAACATTTGCCAAATTGCAGGAATCTTTCGTTGTATCATGATTTTGTGAAGCGTTCTGAATCACTTATTGTACAAATTCTGATCGGAAAATAAACTGGTTGCATCTATTAGAAAGTCGATAGCATCATTTATTTAACTTTTATTAAAAATGTGTTCTTTTGTAGCATGTTTTTACTCCACCATATACTCGATAATAAATGTTTGCATATCTTAAAAATGACATTTACGATATTATCTAAAATTCAATATATTGCACAGCTCTAGTTTCAGCAAAGATGTGTAGAAACAGGGGTCTGGGGGTTCTCCCCCAGATTTCACCAATTTGGTCTTTTTCTTTTTTCACTTTTGTTCACCTTAAAAAAAAACACACACAATGAAAAAAATGTTTGAGTTCTCATCAAACTAAAGTTTTGTCTACAAGATAATAATAATATGTCTGGAAGATATTTTTTGTCATCCTCTGAGCCTCAGAAAACACTGTTCTGAAAGTCTCAGATCTGTATAGATAGTGTTTTTCTGCACTATTTTTCATCTGTGATTCTTATCCAGACTTGTTTAGAAGGTTTCTTCAGCATCGATTTGATTAATTCCAATGCGTCATTTTTTTACTTTTCTTTTGCAGCCAGCAGATAGAGCCCAAACTCACTAAGACTGCGCTTTACTAGTCATTTTATTAGCTCTGTTAGCTCTGGTGAATGGGATTCCAAAGTGGAGATGACGAGAAGCATGTTTAAAGAATGAAAACATTAAAAAAAAAAGCATTTTTCACATTTGTCCTTTACGTTGACCATGTGGCACAGTAGCGGTGTGAAGGTCGTGGAGTCCGGGGCTGTGGTTGCATAAGTCCATCATGTCCCTGCTGAGTACACTAGAACCGTTTGCATCAGCCCACAGTGGTCGAACACAAAAGTAAATGTTTAGTGTTAGTCAGTCCATCCCCATGTTCCACAGACCTGCGTCAACACTGGGCACTCACGATCAATCACTTTGACTCACCTGCTATGGAAATGTGTCCAAAGGAGTCGTGTTAAATGTACTGTATATCAAGTGTTAATTTTTATATTTTTAAATGAATCCTTAGGCATAAAGTGTTTTTCATTAATCCAATCCAGTATCTCTGGAGACTGTAAACTTGATCAATAGTGTTTATAACCAAAGCTCATTCACAGCAGTTGTCCCATTGTCCTCATGTCTGTAATGTTGTCTTTAATTTGACATGAAAAGTCTACAGACACATTTCTAACATGTGTCCTTATATAATTAACCATAAGTAAGGGATTGTAAAGATTGTAAAGAAAGACACATTTTTGCATTCACAAAATGTGTTCTTATTTGAAAAAGTTCTTCTGTAAAAAAACAAACAAACAAACAAACAAACAAACTGCTGTTTCAGAATTATTTTTGATAGGGTTTAGCTTAATATGACCCAAATTCCCCCCCAAATTATTGGGGTTTCCAAAATTCCCATTTTGGAAATCACTGTAATATTACTGGAGTCATTTAACATACCTGATGACTTTTTTGTTTCTAAAATTATTATCTATACAATAATTTGTAAAAATACATAACCTACAATTATGTCGGAATTATAATTTTTAACTGAATTATACAGAGGGATTTTCGGCCGATGTCACTTTGTGTTCTACTGCACATGCTTTATGCAGAAAGAGTCAAAAGCTAACTGTTTGGATCAGGTCTGAACCGGTCTGACAGACGTCTGTCTCCTGAAGCTAGAGACAGTGTTTTTCTGGCTGTTTTTTTTTTTACCAGAATGTAACTTTTAAGGGTCGTAGGGTCGAATTTCATTCACAAATGTTTACTTAGCAGCAGAACTTTTGTTTTCTCTCAGATAAACTCTTGAAGTTAACTGACAACGGAGCTTCTTTGACTTGTTTCCACTGTTTGTGTGTATGAGTGGCGGCTCTTTCTGCAGGTGATACTTCATATTCAAAATTACCATTATTTTTATTACAATTTTTTAACTTAAGCTGCCTCTTTACTTTATTTGTGGGGATTTGTATATGATAAAAATCACAAGTGATACGTCAAGTCTTTAAAAGAACAAAACTCGAACATCTACCGAGTATACAGCGCAATATCAGCAAATGCAAAATAAGGTGTGATTGCGAACGCGGCTCCGACAGACATACGAGGTCATCAGTGTACGAAGCTGTGCAAATCGCCCAAAAACGCTCCATCTAATATCTCCACAGAGTATTTTGATATGCACACGCGGCCCATTATGAACATACATGATCCCCGGAGGCACACAATCATATCGGCATTAAACACCCCGCCCTGCTTTTTAATATATTTGAAATTATGTCGTGGAAAAAACACGGCACAGAAACTCACGGCTCTTTCATAACGCTACACAGCTCTCCAGCAATATTGACTCAGCGAGCAGACAAACAAATGTCACAGCTATAACATATGAAATGCTTAACGTTACCAATTTCCAGCTGTCAATCAACCTGGGAATAACCCGGCAGGATCAATACCACGCAATTGAATTTTTTTGAGGCAGCCAAACATGCCCGAGCAGACCGTCGAGTGTCATAAAGCGCCGAAACGAGGGCGCTGCCGAGGTAGGGTTGTTGTATTTCCACGGTCACGACGTGTTAGCGGCCATGTTGTTTTCACCGTGGAGCAGAGCGGAGGACTGTGAGGTGAAATGAAAAGTGAACTAAACAAGTGCAATCAAAGCAGAGACATAGATTTGTTGTATTTATTTAGTGCAACAGACACATTACGTCACAAAAGTATGAGTTATGGCCATCTTGTCAGATCTCAGAAGCTAAGCATGTTGGGTCTGGGCAGTAGTTGGATGGGAGACTACTGGTGCCACAGTGGGACAAACAGGAGAAACTCGTTCTTGTGTCCTCAGGCAAGACACTTCACCCACATTAGTCTAGTCTGGATCTGGTGTGAGTGAATGATCGGAGGAGCCAATGGCGCAAAATGGCAGCCTCGCTTCCATCAGTCTGCCTCGGGGCAGCTGTGGTTTAAATAGAAACTTATCACCATTGAGTCGAGTGTGAAGTGAATGAATAAAGCTTATTGTGAAGCATTTTGGGTGTTTTAAAAAGTGCTGTATGAATCAGATGCATTATTGAATATGTCAGTTATAATTATTTGAGCTCTACAGTTGGTTTATTCTGGTTGTGATTGTTCCTCTGAAGGTCACTTGTATGTGGGATTACCTGTTAACGTGCAGGATATTTTGAATCTCCTGGTCTTTAACGATGTCGATGGGTCTACATGTCGATGGGTCTACATGTCGATGGGTCTACATGTTGATCGGTCTACATGTTGATGGGTCTACATGTCGATGGGTCTACATGTTGATGGGTCTACATGTTGATGGGTCTACATGTTGATGGGTCTACATGTCGATGGGTCTACATGTCGATGGGTCTACATGTCGATGGGTCTACATGTCGATGGGTCTACATGTCGATGGGTCTACATGTCGATGGGTCTACATGTCGATGGGTCTACATGTCGATGGGTCTACATGTCGATGGGTCTACATGTTGATGGGTCTACATGTTGATGGGTCTACATGTTGATGGGTCTACATGTTGATGGGTCTACATGTTGATGGGTCTACATGTTGATCGGTCTACATGCTGATGGGTCTACATGTCGATGGGTCTACATGCTGATGGGTCTACATGTTGATGGGTCTACATGTCGATGGGTCTACATGGCGATGGGTTTACATGTCGATGGGTCTACATGCTGATGGGTCTACATGTTGATGGGTCTACGTGTCGATGGGTCTACGTGTCGATGGGTCTACGTGTCGATGGGTCTACGTGTCGATGGGTCTACGTGTCGATGGGTCTACGTGTCGATGGTCTACGTGTCGATGGGTCTACGTGTCGATGGGTCTACGTGTCGATGGGTCTACGTGTCGATGGGTCTACGTGTCGATGGGTCTACGTGTCGATGGGTCTACGTGTCGATGGGTCTACATGTCGATGGGTCTACATGTCGATGGGTCTACATGTCGATGGGTCTACATGTTGATGGGTCTACATGCTGGGGCACTGGCTCCATTTAGCTAAAGCGTTGCTTAACTTATCTGTGATGCTTTTGTTAACATTGTTGCTGGGCTTGGTGTGGATGTAAGTTAGTAGCAGCGCTCTTGCAGCCTCTGCCTCAAACACGTTTGGCTTTAAGGTGGTATTTCTTTAAGGTGGTATTTCAGCTAGTTGTGCTTCGGTGAAAGGAAAGTTCATCATTGCAATATTTTATATTTTATCTAGAGTCTCGTCGGGATGTTTTTGAACAGAAATGTTCTGCCGAGCTGAGCGCAGCAGTCGGAGTCTCTTTACACCTCATATGCATTCACTTGAGCTGCTACAGACCTAATAACAACCTGCGCCGCCGCCTTCCATGTATCCCTCCGCACTGAAACGCGTACTGAGCGATCAAATTAAATAGTGTGATTAATCTGCGATAATCCATGATTAATACGTTAAATATATATATTTAATCACATGATGAGCATGTTAACTTTGACAGCGCTAATTTTATTACAAAGAGTGTCTCTTATTGCATGTAAGCAAACGCTGTTTTCCAAGATACTTACAAGAAGCACTATCTTTTATCTAAGTAGTTTTCATCATGCAGTTATCACAGAGTACTACAAAGACAGAGGAGTGCCACATGAGGAACACTCATGACTCAGATGTAGAATATAAAGACCCTTAAGCTGCAGACCCCTGGTATAGATCTACACTAGATCTACTCTACTTGTGTCCAATACATTGCTCACATGTCAATGTATGTGGCCCTTAACATGCACGGTTCATTTTCAAAAACCTAGAATAAATGGAAAATGGGTGTGTTCAGAGACAAGCAGTAACATTGTAGTTCTTTATTAAACTATGTAACTACTTCAAATACCACACACAATCAAATACAGAGACTGGCCTGTAAACGTTATGAAAGTTTTATTAAGTTGTCCAGATACACTGACCCATTTATGAAAACCATGATGCCATTGTGGCCCTCAAGCCTTTGCTACTAAAATGAATTTAAGGCTAAGTTTAGGCTTAATAAGTTTAGGGCTGAGGCATGGGATAGGTGAAGATTCTTTAGGGATAGGTTTAGATTTTTTTGCCAGATCGGGTTGAAAAATCAAAAGTGAGTTAAAAGTCACCTTTAGCCCCTTTGTTTCATCTTTTATTCTCTTGTAAAAGATGAAAGAGTTATATTTTTTATTATATATATTTTAGTTCTTATTGTTTAAGTCTGAGAGAAAGAGAGAGAGATAAAAAAAAACACAAAACAGACACTTCAGAATACAATTTGAATGTGCTTTGCTGTATTGTCGTACATTTTGTTGACTGTCCTTTCTTCTCCTCCATTGGCCCTCCGCTCGGCTGGAACCTGATCCTGTTCTGCGCAGACCTTGGAGCAAACACATGTGTCAGTGTCTGAAGCTGTCCTTGCATTCCGAGGGAAGAGTCTCAAGGATGTCTTCAAACGCGCTTTGATGTAAACTTGGGTGACTCCTGGGTCCCTCATTGATTATGTGAGACCCAGAAGCTAGTGTATTTGAAATGAGGTGAGAAACAGCAGCTGCTTTTCCAGCGCAGAGAGAGAAAGACAGAGGACGATCCGTACGTGTCACTCAAACGCAAGCTTTGGGGATCAACCAGAGGCAAACGTGACTCTCACCGTTATTAGCGGCGTTTGGAAACTGGAGAGGAAGGTTGTTTTGTAGCTAAGAATGTGTGACCTTGTAAACTACACACATTTGTAAGAATTTTAAGCTCAAGAACCTGATTTTCACTCTGCAAATTAGGTCTATCGGCTCTCCCAAGTTGTTCTACACAAGGTAAATATGTCTGTGCATTCATCTTTGGCTGAAGTCACAGCTTAAAGGAACCGTATGTAAGATTTTGATGTCAGATTTCATAAACACAAATGACTGTATATGTGTTCAAAGATACAAGATCAACATATCCAAATATGCTATTATTTTTACTGAAAGTCTATGTAATTCTGAGTTATTCTTAATATAAAAAGCAATGGGCATGATGTCCCTTTGTTGATGTTTACATTTATTATCCAATCAGAAAGCAGAATGGGCCTCACATGACTCTCTCAGTTGGGTTGCCAGTTTGGTTTCTTGGTGCCATGAATCAGGAACATGTTTGAGTTTGAACTGATGTTGCTCCAGGACACAGACACAACTGTCTGTGATAGGCTCATGCACTTGTTTCCACACAGTTCTCATTAGGCTCCTCCCACATTGTGTTAAAAAGCAATATTTGGGAACAAGAGTCAGGTGTCTGGGAAAGTGACTTTCTGGTTATTACCCATGATTCAAAGCAAATCTTGTTCCTGATTGGTCAGCAGCACACATTCATAATAGTCGTGTTCAAGATGGTCAAGGCGGTGCAGCCGGCACGAGGTGTTAAGGGGGGTCGGGTCTGACGACAGCGCTGTCCGTAGCGCTGATTGATTGTCATCTGACCCGACCCCACATACCGGCTCCAGCCAACTGCACCGCCTTGACCATCTTGAACACGACTATTGATAATGTGTGGGCCATTTCACACTCTGGCAACCCAAGTTCGTTTGTGATTGTAATACCTTTTTAAAACCACTAGCTGTGCATCTTACATATGGTTCCTTTAAGGCAGGGGTCCCCAACAACCGGTCCGGGGCCCAAAACCGGTCCGCGAGCCATCTGCTACCGGGCCCCAGAGGATCTTTTAAGATGTATTTTATTTTTTATTTGATATTTTATCACTACTTTTTTGTGCTTTACTATGAAAATATTGTGCCATTTAACCAAATAAACTGCAAATTAAAGCAATAACTGCTAAACATATGCATCAGTTGTTTGCATTTTGCGTTGTTGTTATTGGCGTTACCCAACCTCAACTGGTCCCCGTGTGTGACTGTACCGGTCCTTGCAAGAAAAAAGGTTGGGGACCACTGCTTTAAGGTAATCTTTTTACAGACAGCAAAGTGAAAGTGGAGTGGAGCACACAAGCACAGCCAATCAGAGCTCACTTGGTTATGACATTTTCAACACTTTGTTTTTGATCAAGACTAAACAGAGTTAAGATTGTTGAGCTGTTTGGAGGAGACAAGTGTGTGACAACTCAGTTCGTACTCCTCAAACAGCAAAACACTTGCACACATTAAATAATTGTGATGGTTTTGGTCTTCAGAGAAGACTCCTGATGTTTACAACAGTTGCTGCTAACATTCTAACAGTAGCCGGAGCTTGTGCTTGTTCATGTGTAGTGACTTCTTCAAATTGAAAAACAAATGTAGAGACGGAATAGTGCAGAATCAGAGCTTTAAGAAAGGCCCTATGGAGGTAGTGTGGAGGTGTAAGGAAGAAATGATCAAAGCAAATAAGAAGATGTGAAAGGCATTTGTTTCATTGCAGCCTACTCAAATTGTATAAAGAATCTCATTCTATGTTTTTTGGGTTTGGTCATTGCACTTAAACTCTATGTTAAATCTGAGTTGTAAAGAGGTGTTTTACAAACTATTTCTAACGCATCCAAATTACTTTAAATTTGTATTAAAAACTAATAATTAAATTGGAATTTTTTCTTAAAAAATTGGCAAAATCGTCCAGCCCTATGCTATTAAAGATTGTATGGAGGGTTTTCAAAAATTGTTTGTTGTCAGTCTTGGTCAAAAACAGTTGCATAGATTTGTAACAGCCTTGTACTTATGCTAAACAAAAAAAGAATTATAAAAATGTATAAACTGTGGACATGAGGAGGCCAGTAAAACGTTGACCAATAGATAACGAGGTACCTCGTTATCTATTGGCATGTTAACCTGTCAAGCAAACCCTTTGCTTGATCAATGTTTCATGCTTGATCAAATGTTTTATTGAATATGTATTGTTTTATTTTGATTTTCTATTATTCATATTTGCTAAAATTAATAATCTTGGGAAGTCCTCAGAGACGACTGTTGTTGTGATTTTGGGCTATACAAAAATAAATTGATTTGATTTGATTTGACTCAGTGTTCCTAAGAATCTCATTGGCCCAGTTACAGTGAGGGGCGTGGCCTTGGGAGGAGAAACACATGAGCATCGTTTGAAAAACAGCAAACAGTTGTTGGATTTGAAAATCCTCCATAAACCTTTAAGTAGAAATACAAAGTTAAAAGCATACATTGTGTCCTGCACGCCCAAAAGGTACTTTAATTCAAGTGAATGTTTGATCCAAAAGTTACACAGTGAACCTTTAAAACAAGGACCATTACAGTCAATATACATTTCACAATAAAAGGGAAATTATATTTTTGAATGTTAACTCTTTCCCTGCCAATGACGGTAATTTCCTTCATAGTCCTTTTATTCTGAAAATAATAAAGCCTATGTACTGCTCCTTTTAATAGCTTCATAATTCAGTCAAACATTTCATATTTATCTTTAACTTCATAATCTGATCTAACTAAGTGTACTCTCACTCTTATAAACAACTTGTATTAGGACATTCTTTAAGTTGTTCCTATTACTTATTGTATATTTTCCACTCCTCTCACAGAAACATTTTCACTTACTTCACACCTTTCTAAATGATGCTCTCTGTCCCATTTAGACAATCATTTTTGAACATTTCCATTTAGACTATTATTTTTTGCTTTGAAAACTATTTGCAATGTAAGAATGTTCACAATATCATGACATTTTAGTCACTAGGAATTTGCAAAAAGTTGCATTAGTGCGTTCCCTATAACCTATGGATTATGAGTATGGTTGTAATGTTATTGTAATCATTACCCCACACTTCTGCACTGTAAGTAAAATACGGCAAAACTAAAGAAGAATAAAGTGTATGTAAGGATTTCTGACTTAAAATCAGTTTTTCCCTATTAAATACGGATATCATTTTTGAACCTTTCCTTTGGACATGTGATTTCAAATTGATTTTACAATCTATTATCACCTACAAGTTTGAAAATTTCAAAAAAGGACATTATATCAAAAGTTTCTTGTCAAACGCTGAAATCTAATGAAAACAAGGAATTTCAAATGCATATAGAAAGAGAACAGATGGATGTAGAATACCAATATATTTTTAAATTTAAAGGAGACACTTCGGTCACATTTGATGTAACATGTCATTATTCCAGTTGCACATTTCATGTGTCTACTGTATATAAACTTGACTAAAGCGCTTCACCCTGCCTGCGCTCAAACGAAACCACGTCAGAGCATATTCTTTTAAACATGCACGGAGCTGCCAGCTCACCCGCTAGTCTTATATTAAGCAAAATAAACGTTTTGGCGATCTAAGGAATGAATGAAGTGACGCGCTCAGACTGTGCCAAATGGTTTCCCACTGCAGCCACATAGGTTACGTATCTTTGAACAGCTGTAGTGAAATGTCTCGCCCACACAGACTTGTAGCGGACATTGTTTGAGAGAGAAAAGTCTAAACCAGGCATGTCCAAACTACGGCCCGGGGGCCAAATGCGGCCCTTGGACCAATTTTCTTTGGCCCTCAGACTAATTGTTAGATTGGCCCAAATTACAAAAAGTATTGTTTTAATGTCAAATTTGAGCAATTCTTCTATCATAGTTGAAAAAACAAACATTTTGGTTCCTTTGAACCATATAATGAATGATTAAGGCTCTATTAAAAGTGTGGTGGTTCATTAAAATTAGGTCAAATGCAATATTTGGAATGATTAACTTTACTGGCGTGAAATATATGGCCCTCTGCTCCATACAAGTTTCAAAATGCGGCCCACTCTGAAAAAAGTTTGGACACCCCTGGTCTAAACTTTGCCCCAGTTTTTATTTCGATAGGATCAATATTGGTAGAGATAATTAGTTCTAAACACTTTAAAGGAACCGTATGTAAGATTTTGATGTCAGATTTCATAAACATGACCTATATGTGCCCAAAGGTACAAGATCAACATGTCCAAATATACTATTATTTTTACTGAAAGTCAATGTAATTCTGAGTTATTCTTAATTAAAAAAGCAATGGACATGATGTCCCTTTGTTGATGTTTACATTTATTATCCAATCAGAAAGCAGAATGAGCCTCACATGACTCTCTCATTTGGGTTGCCAGTTTGGTTTCTTAGAAGCTGAAGTTAATTTTGAATCAGTAATCAGTAGCTTCCTATCTTCAATGTATGAGCCATTTCACACTCTTGGCAACCCATGTTCATTTGTGATTGTTATACCTTTCTAAAACCACTAGTTGTGCATCTTACATACGGTTCCTTTAAAAGTTGACCGGGAAAAATCTAGTCCTACACGCGCGTTCGCGGACACCGCAGTACATTGGAGAGCTTTTCACACTTGCACTTTGTTAAATAGATTCCGCAAAGAGGTTCATTAGATTTATTTCATGTATGACTCTGTCTCTCTGTCACAGCAGCAGCAGCAGAGCTGTGAGAGAAGGGGGCGGAGCTAGAGCTACACTGTGAACTGAGAAACTTCAGTTTAATATTTATTTTAAATAGTAAGAATAAAGTGTAGACATTTTGATTAATAAGTTCAGTGTTGTTGGGTTGGGTTGGTTGTATAATGTGATGCATGTTTAAACTGCATCAGGCTCAAAATGCAAAACATTGATTGTTGTTGGCAACAAAGTTTGTAATTTGCTATGATAAATGTAAATGACCTGGCCACAGTAATATAAAATATATATTAAAGAAGCTACAAGTCAAATTGAAATTCCTATTTTTATAAAACACAAAATAATATTTAATTTAAATACATTTTTATCTGTACATTTGTGCTCTGTTTGACATAAAAACACACATTTGAGTCTGCGCAAGCTTTTTTTTTTTTTTTATGTTTGCGGCTCACTCCTTCTCTTTGGTCCGTCAATGTGGCTCTTCTTTAAAAAATAGTGAGGACACTGCTCTATTCCCACCTCTACGGGACAGTTCCGTACAGCTCTGGTTTGGGTCTTGGCCTGTGGGATGACAGACAGGAGAACGTCGGCTGTCTGGACCCGGACCGGCAGCAGTTTTTATGGCGGAGCAGCTGGGCACCAGTATTGATTACCAGCCTCTCTGAATGAAACCAACACATTTTATGAAGTGAGGAATTTGTGCATGTGAATCGCTGGCGCCCAACCCGCTCACAGGCTACACGCTAACAGTCGCTCATATTTGATACGACGGCGGCAATAAAATGCACTTTTCCGACTGCAACCGGATATATTGTTAACGGCCGTCTCTTAAAATGTCGCCAAGACTTGTCCCGGAGAAATTGATAACTGCGTAGAAATGAAAGCAGACTTTTAATGTTGTAAATCATGGATCACAGCAGCTGAAAGTATAAAATGGAGGAGGGGAAATTTACGACTGACCACACTGTAAAAAAATGTCCCCGTTCAGGAGAGATTCTCATGAAATGTAATAGCAACGACATTGTGTGCATTACACAAAGAGACTGAAGTGATACGGAGGAATGGTTGGTTCTCATCGTTGGTTCTGCGGTTCTCAGATGTAAAAGTCAAGCAGATTATCGTGTTTAATAGAAGATTCTGTTGTTCTAGAAATGTCCATCACTCAGTTACAAACTAAACTGTCAGCAGTCAGGAAAACTTGACAGCTTTACACGTAAAATGTCTTATTTGTGTCTAAAACTGGTCTAAACTAGAACTAGACCAGGACTTAAACTGGTCTAAGTCAGGACTATACCATGATTAAAGCTAGATTAACAAAACTAGTTTAAACCAGGACTAAATCAGGACTAAAACTGGACTAAAACTGGGCTAATGCAACACTTGATCAGGACTGAAACTGGGCCAAACCAAAACTAGACCAGGATTAAAACTGGTCTAAGTCAGAACTATACCATGATTAAAGCTGGATTAGGCCAGAACAAAACTAGTCTAATCCAGGACTAAATCAGGACTAAAACTGGTTTAAACCAGGACTAAAACTGGACTAATGCAACACTTGAACAGGACTAAAACTGGGCTAAACCAGGACTAAAACTGGACTAATGCAACACTTGAACAGGACTAAAACTGGGCTAAGCCAGGACTAAAACTGGACTAAACCAGGACTAAAACTGGACTAATGCAACACTTGATCAGGACTAAAACTGGGCTAAACCAGGACTAAAACTGGACTAATGCAACACTTGAACAGGACTAAAACTGGGCCAAACCAAAACTTGACCAGGATTAACACTGGTCTAAAAAAGGACTTGATCAAAACTAAAATTGCTCTAAACCAGGACTAAAACTGAACTAAACCAGGACTATGCAGGGTCTAAAACAGACTAGATCAGAACTAAAACTGGTCTAAACCAAAGCTGCAGTAGATCCGATTAAAATGGTTCTACACCAGGACTACACAAGGTCTAAAACCAAACTAGATGAGGACTAAAACACGTTTAAACCAAGACTAAACCAGAATTGAGACTGGTCTAAACCAGGACTAGATCAGGACTAAAACTGGACAAAAAAAGGACTATGCAAGATTTAAAACACAAACGTGTCTAAACCAAAACTAGAACAACACTGGTCTGAACAAGGACTAGATCAGAATTAAAATAGGTCTAAACCAGGACTAAAACTGGACTAAGTCAGGACTAAAACTGTTCTAAACCAGCACTAGATCAGGACTCAAACTGAAGTAAACCAGGACTATGCCAGGTTTAAAAAACTAGTCTAAATCCAAACTAGATCAGGAGTAAAACTCGCCTAAACCAGGACTAAATCTGGTCCAAAACTTGGACCAGGTCAGGACTAAAACTGGTCCAAACCAGGACTTAAATCGGTTTAAACCAGCACTAGATCAGGACCAGATCAGGATTAAAACTGGTCCAAACCAGGACTAAAACTAGATTAAACCAGAACTAAAACAGGATTATCAGGACTAAAACTGGACTAAACCAGGACCAGACCAGAAATAACTCAGAAAAGTCGATTTTACATATTAAATCTATACACATGTCCTGAAATAACACCATAGAGGAACAGCATTAGATAACTCCTCGTGACGACAGAAGCACACATGTGACAACAGTTCCATAGATCAAATAGACTGCCACATGAGAGCCAGCATGCGCGGCGGTCACACGCTTTTACCCCGTCCCAGCAGGACTCCGCTCGGCCTCACGACACAAAGGCCTGGCTGGCGTCTGGTTCACGTGGAGCTATGCACAAGTTGTTGGTTGTTTGGCTGATCCCCGGCTGTCAGTGCGGCGGGAAACCTCATCCATCATGCGGCCCGCGTACGGCAGAGTGGGATCGGACCGACCTCCCCCGCTGCTCGGCCTCTCAGCATCGCCGTGGAAACTCCTTCTATAAGCGGAGAGCATGATGTCAGATCCCCCCCAACAAAACGAGCCGACCGCACCCGGCTCAACGTATCAGCAGCTTCACGTGTCGCCGTCAGTAACTACGCGGAAAAAGCGATCGCGTTGAGTTGGGGTGAAGCTAGCGTGACAGCTTCGTGACAGCGCCGGACACTTTGACGCCGCTTAAAAAAGAACGTTGGAGGTTTTAGAGAAATGAGATGGAAGTGAGGTTTGGGTTTGAGAAGTTTTGACGTTGAGTAATTAGTTTAATGTCAAGTGATAGTTAAGACTTTCAAGTGCCCATGACAAGTTTCACTGAAACAGCAATTTAGTCATTTTGTAGGATTAAAAGTGTACTTCCTGTTCAGAAATGATGACGTCATTTGTGTACACATTACACTGAAGTGTGCATTTTCTGAAAGTGCACCAACTGTTCAGGACAGGTTTGATGTGATCAAAACAGCTGTTAGCTGTGTTATTAAACTTCTGCTAAAGTCACAAAGCCACAGCTCACTTTAGTTTTGATCATTTGCTGATTTTGCCTAAAACAAATAAGAGCAGAGTTGGATTTATGCTTATGTTTGTATTAAAAGTGTTATTTTGTTAATAATGTATTTTTGTTTCATACATACATACATATTTTAAGCTGTAAAAAACAAAATTCATTTGATTGATTTACTTTGATTTCTGAATATTATTTAGAGGTTTGTTGTATTTTTAAGTTGCTGTCATTTTAAGAGAGAGAGAGGTTACACTCTGATGGTCAAACTAACCAACATCGTCATTTTTGTACACGCAGCAAAGAACTTCAGCAAAGTCCGCTTCCATGGGGGCCTCACCGAAGTGCAGATAGAGAGCGTGAAGAGGGCGGGGCTAAAGGCTAAAGACAATTGGAACGCACTGCCACTCCACTTTGAAGTCGACCTACAGCCACCACCTGGGGCAAAATACATGTTGATGTAATTTTAATTTACAACACAGACCCTTAGATTTAAAAGCACTTTTAATACAAATATATTTTGATATAACAAGGTTTTGATCCAGGAGAATTTTAAAAATCTTAAACTTTTTCCTGTATTTTGATGTGTTTTAGGTGTGATGGTCTTATTAGGTGATGCAAAATTAAAAATACATGAGACAATTAAAAAGTTGCCCCCCATCCCCTAGGTCCGCCCCTGTAAAACTGGGCTTTGAGAGCATTAGTCAGACTGATCTGACAGAACTGTCCTGTGTGATCAGAGAAGAGAAAACACTGCTGCACAAACTTTAGTCAGAGCAGTGTCTAAACTTCTGTTTTATGTCACATTCATGCTAAAGTTTTAAAGATCTCTGTGCTGCACCGCTCTGCTGTTATTTTTGCAAGTTTTTCTTTTTTCCACTGTATATTTTGGATTGTTTTTTCATTCAAGCAGCAGAGTCACGTGACCCACGTCAGCTGAAAGTAGATGAATGAGAGCACTGACTAGTCCACTGAACAGGGCAGGACTGTGTAGTAACAGAGGGAACAAAATGGCTTTACCATCTATATCCTGTAGATCTGATGTTCTCAAACTTTTTCAGTCCAGGGACCCCTTATCGGCTCAAAAATCTTCCAAGGACCCCCTATCACTTTTCGCTCTGGTATCACATTAAAATTCAGAAATTAAAGCTCAGCTTTATATTAAAATTTGAATAAAAGGTTAATTTCCTAGGGTCATTTTTACTGGTTTACTTGGTTCTATTCAAAGCTATCTACCTTTTCAATCCAAAATGCTATGTCTAGGATGGTAAATCATAAGAAATTGTTGTATTGAAAAAATTACCAATGTTTAAAAAAAAAATGGGGGACCCCCTAGACATATAAAAACAAGTTGGATGCGCTGCCATAATTCTTTAAAACTTTTTTGAACATGGCAATGTGGCTTGTGACGTGTCTCCACCTGGACCTGATTGTGACGTGTCTCCAAAGTTCACCTGGACCTGACTGTAATGTGTCTCCAGAGTTCACCTGGACCTGACTGTGATGTGTCTCCAGAGTTCACCTGGACCTGACTGTGATGTGTCTCCACATGGACCTGACTGTGACGTGTCTCCACATGGACCTGACTGTGACGTGTCTCCAGACCTGGACCTGACTGTGATGTGTCTCCACATGGACCTGACTGTGATGTGTCTCCACATGGACCTGACTGTGACGTGTCTCCACATGGACCTGACTGTGACGTGTCTCCACCTGGACCTGACTGTGACGTGTCTCCACCTGGACCTGACTGTGATGTGTCTCCACATGGACCTGACTGTGACGTGTCTCCACATGGACCTGACTGTGACGTGTCTCCACCTGGACCTGACTGTGACGTGTCTCCAGACCTGGACCTGACTGTGACGTGTCTCCAGACCTGGACCTGACTGTGACATGCCTCTGGACCTGGACCTGACTGTGACGTGTCTCCAGAGTTCACCTGGACCTGACTGTGACGTGTCTCCAGACCTGGACCTGACTGTGATGTGTCTCCACCTGGACCTGACTGTGATGTGTCTCCACCTGGACCTGACTGTGACGTGTCTCCACCTGGACCTGACTGTGATGTGTCTCCACATGGACCTGACTGTGACGTGTCTCCACCTGGACCTGACTGTGATGTGTCTCCACATGGACCTGACTGTGACGTGTCTCCACCTGGACCTGACTGTGATGTGTCTCCACCTGGACCTGACTGTGACGTGTCTCCAGACCTGGACCTGACTGTGACGTGTCTCCACCTGGACCTGACTGTGACGTGTCTCCAGACCTGGACCTGACTGTGACGTGTTTCCAGACCTGTTCTTAACCTTAGGGCCGGGGCCAGATGTTGGGTCACAATCACCTCCTTCAGTAAAATATGATATCACAATGAAACTTGACAAAAAAAATGATAAATAGACATATCAGCTATTGTCAATGAATGCTTGACAAAATGATGCTTTTTAAATATAATTCTGAAAGAGTTATTTCGATTTACTTCTGAAACCAGGTGATGAAAGGTCACCGTTGAGCTCCACATCAAATCCAAAGGTAGTTTTAAAATCCAGATTCAAGCAACATCTTTTTCTCAGACGTTTTGAAGGAAGCAAAACGCACTTATCGTAGCCGCTGCACACTGTGGAGCTAACCGCTGCATTCTGTCAAGCTAACGTCTCCATCACCACCGCAGGCTTCTGGCTCGACAGGCACAACAGGAGGCAGTGTCCAGCTTGTGAAATAATGACACCAGCTTATATTTCAACTTCACTGTGGGAAGTTTGAAATCATCGGAACATATGTTGCTGTTTCACCAAGTTATGATTATTTTGTCATTATTGTCATCAGACCATTTCTGAGCCAGTGCCTTTCACACGTCTCTCCCAGTGCAGAGTGTGTGTTCATGAGACTGGTGTTAAGCCACAACTCAGCATCACAAATGGGGTTTGTCACGAGTATTTGCTTTTAAATTGTTTGCAATTCTAAAAATTGAACTAGGTCTCTAAAAGTCCTAAACACACGACAGTCTGAACACACGACAGTCTTGAACACACAGGACAGTCTTGAACACACAGGACAGTCTTGAACACACAGGACAGTCTTGAACACACAGGACAGTCTTGAACACACAGAACAGTCTTGAACACACTGGACAGTCTTGAACACACAGGACAGACTTGAACACACAGAACAGTCTTGAACACACTGGACAGTCTTGAACACACATGACAGTCTTGAACACACAGGACAGTCTTGAACACACAGAACAGTCTTGAACACACACATTTCACACAAGCACACGTACAGACGTACAGAAGGAAAGAAAAGGCAGAAGGCGCTTGACCTACAGAAGTGATTCTTATTCTGATTTATCCCAGAATGGATCAATCACAACCCTCTAAATCAAACCTATTCAACTTACAGCCCGGGGACCAGATTGGCTGTCCAAAGATCTGATCCAGCTCTCAACCCATGTTGTAAATATTACAAAAATACATTTGGCTCTACTATTAGTCCTGACATAAGTCCTTGTTTAGACCTGGCTTCATACGGGAAAATTCCAGGTTCAGATTTAGTTAAACTTGTTTCATTTAATTCAGGCTCACTGTTGCGAAAGTTTTTTAAAGCAATAAAAAAAAACAATCTTTTAATCGACAATAGCAACATTATAATCATTACAAGTGCTGTGGATGTTTGAACCAACCCTAAACTTTTATCAGAAGTGGTGATGTTTTCCTGAAGTGTTCCTGGTGACACAGTCCTATTCAAACACAAGGAGCTGGGTCTGTACAGTAGCAGGTGTGGAGGCCGTTATTGGCTTTGACGTGTGTTATCTGTGAAACATCTGGTTCGAGGCTGAGTCCCCAAAAAGCACCTCTGGAGTAAAGCTGCACCAGGCCAAACACGGGTCAGAGCAACACCAAACTTAACCGTTTAGAAGCCATTTTTGTGTGGGAGAGCTTGGAGTTTGAATTTTTTTTAGATTATATTGTGAATGTTATTGTGTGTGTTTGCATTCACATTCAAAAATGCTTTCTAGTAGTGTAGTAGTGCTTCAGACTGGTAATGGCCTTAAGACATGTGTCAAGACCACTTTTTAAGGTCTTGGTCTCATCTCAAACTCCAGCATATTTGGACTCTGTCTAGGCTTGTGGTCGACACAAGAAATTCCTGATGGACAAAAAAAATTCCATCGACCAATTAATCAACTGAAAGAAAGAATATTAGACAAGTATTTTGGCTCTTAAAATGCTGCTGTTTCACTTTTTTTTGTTGCTGTCCAGTATAAAACCCAGTGGCGGGCCGTGCATTTGTTGCCTAGGCCTTCAGTGGTGCTCCTTTTAAATATATTCACTTGTCAATAACCAGCTGATGGATATTAAACTATTCTATTACACAGGCACGTGATAAAGAGCAAAGCATCATTACTTCTATAGTCAGAATAAACGTATTTACACACACACCCAAAAATATTTACTCACCAATAGTCTGAATTACTTGTACACAAAAAACGCAAATGGTCCTGAATCTGGAGCTGGTGGTAGTGTGCACGCGGATCTTGCGCTGGACCCCGTCTCGTCCCTGAGGCACCCGGCGCCGCTTCCAGTGGCCTCGTAGATTTTCCTCATATCGGCTCCTCTCTCGCGCAGCTATGTTTCCCTCCACACTTGCTCGTTTAGCTGTAAATCCACTCTGGGTTCGCTAAAAGTTTTGGAAAGCACCTTGTAAGTGTCCCGCAGAACAAATCCCTTTCCCGCTTGTGACAGGCGCTCGGAGAGATGCTAGGTTCGGAGTTGCCCGGTCTTTCTGAACAATGTCCAGCTTTTCTTGAAAAGTCCGTCTTGAAAAAGGCTTTACCAATAAATTTGCAACCAAATTGATCTCTTCTCTCCCTTTAGCCACTGTGACAAAACTGCTCAAAACAACATTAAGCACAGACAGCCAATCAAGTGCCGTAGTTATGGTGACGTTGCCGGTAGCCTGCTAGAAGGCCTTGGCGTCGTCAACGTAAAATCTGATTGGTTAAAGCAACAGCTTGATACGTGCTTATGTTAAGAGATGGAGCCTTCAAAACTGATTGTGAAGGCCTCGGGCAGATTTCACTGACCCTGACAACAACTGATGTCTGAAATATGATTGGTTAAAACAATATATTATGAAACACACGCCTGAAAGCTGCGAAACGATGGGAAATGCTACAAAGAAGCCCGATGAACAATTATTGAATTATTATTATTATGCATGCGTGCACTAAATATTAGTTATATCAGTTTGTTATTTAGATATTTTTAGGCCAGCAGAGAAGGCCTTGCAGGCCCTGATGGTCCGCCACTGATAAAACCCTTTATTGTTAATAAAAGTCTTAGTTGCCTTGTCTTAGTTGACTCCATCGACCGATTAACTGACTAAACGACCAAAAGACTAAAGCACTAAATCGGTCTTGTCTTGGTCTTGATGGAGCTTGGATTTGATCTTGTCTTAGACTTGGTCTTCTCTTGGACATCAAAATGACATTTTGTCCCAGGCACAGTTTGCAATAAGCTCTACACAATAAGATCACGTGACACTGATAAAATGACAAAAGTGGTCTTGATTTGGTATCGATGGACCACGGTCTTGGTCAGGTCTCAGTCTCGAAAACTTGCTCAATATTTATTTAAAAGTGGACACAATTAAACCATCTAAAGATTCATTTACTGTGGAAATAGTTACATATTAAATACAATTTTAGTAATAAAGCATAATTTGCATGATTCTAAAATCCTTTGGCGAACTACTTGGAAGGTAGTGGCGAGCTACTGGTAGCTTCCGATCTACAGGTTGGAAGATTTAGAGGGATTTTCCGGTTGCAAAAAAAAAAAAATCATATATTTGATTTGAAGCAACGTTTTCTTTGGGTATAATTGGCTTCAAGTTGCTAAATCTGGGAAGTTTAAAGCTGGGACTTGGGCAGGTTAAGATTTACTCCTAAAATAAAAAAAAATAAAAAAAATGTTGCCTTGTGGCTTCAACCAAAATGTATGTGTTTTTTTTTACGTTTTGGCTTTTCGTAACATTGGCGAAAAAGGCAGGAAAACGTACTTATTGCACATTTTTGACACTTCTTTGTATATATACGTTTTCTTCAAAGACTGGGCTGGCTCATTTGCAACAACTACAAGCTAGAAATACTGCATCACATTCTGTCCATGGGTATTACTCAACCAAATTTAGCTACAATTAGAAAACCCTGAAACCATTTCTCTTGCTTTTTCACTCAAGTGTTTTGCTATAAATTTGAAGTCAACCCTGTTCCCTTACCTCTTTTGTACAGTGCAGCCTCCTCTGTCTGTGCAGATGGGGCCTGGCTGTTCCTCCGTCAGCTTCGGGGAGGGTTGTTGTTGACAGAAACATGCCCAGCAAACAGGCTTTCCCACAGGCCCCAGAGGAGCTCCATTACCACCGCTCTGCACCGGCTCATGTTTGACCAAAGAGCTGCCTCCGACGTGCCACCAGAGAGACTCGCACAACACAACTGGAAACATCTTCTTCTTCAATCTTCTTCACATATTACAAAGCAAATGTGTACTGTCCGGTTTTGTAAATATCAAAGGCAGTCAATAACCAGGCAGCTGTGTGGGAACGGTCCACAAAGACATGTCAGGGAATCCAAATGGTTCATAGACTGATCAAAGAATGTGTTTTAAAGATGGTGGCTGCTTTTATTTGGGGTTAGTTCACAAAAATGTTCCATAAGGGTTTTGTTTTTTGGTACAAAAGTAACTAAATACGATGGGGTGTTTCATAAAAAGTGGCTTAACAAGTCTAGGCTTAGCTAATTCAATCTATGAATGCTCTTGCTGAATGTGACGAGGCCAGATGAATGGAGCAATGACATCTCTGAGAAGGAGAAAGAAAAAGCTTATTTTACATGATCTGACAGGAACACGAGAGGAACCAAAGTGCGCGTTCAGTTTCTAGTGTTTAGTCTGATCCAAGGAGCGAGAGGACTGATGCTGCTGCCCCTCCCCTTCTCTTCAATCCACGGTCAGAGACAAGGTGGATCTAAACGTACATCTTGGGATTTATTCTCTTCATATTTGTGAGTAGACTAAATGTTTCGAATGCAATTCAAATTTTTTCAAATCACATTTGGAACTAGTCCCTCTGCGTAAAGTTGTCTCAAAGTTATAACACAAAGTTGAAACTAGAACTGACCAATCAGAGCAGAGCATGTATGGACATATATAAGCTGGTGTAGATGCATGTGCTAGTTAAGTTTCCAGATTTATATGTGGCTCTTTGTGCAGCCTACCTTACGTCTGCTTTTACAGTGTCCACAGCGAGAGCAGCTCTTTGCACCATGTGAATAAAAAGTAGCTTTATAAGTTGCTGTAATTGACTTGGTTAATTTAGTTTCGTGAGTAGGACCACGCCCCCGTCACACTCCAACCACACCCCTACGTCACCGGAAGCCTTCATATCCCAGCTAGTTCGACCATGCGCCTCATCTCAGTTCAACTCTGTGCTCTCGACCCACCCGCCCTCCACTTTTTCACAACATTCCTTCTAGCACCCATTAGGAAGGGGGTGGGGGGTCTTGAATCGGCCGGGCGGATCGCTGAGACAGGACCCCCACACTGAGTCTCCTTGCCTGGTCATCGCTCATCTGATTCCATGGAACTTCAACGTCTACATCTAGTCAATAAACTATGTATAACTATCTCTGTTTTGGTGTGGTCCTTACTAACGAAGTGTTGCACCGACAGAGAAATTTCACAAGTGATTTAAGTCGATGTCTGTTTTTAGACGTTTTATGAGATTGATAGTTAGGCTGAGACTGACCAGGTTTATGTTTGCGTACTTGTTGCTACGGCAGTTTAGAGCCAACTCTAGCTAATCGCATTAGTGGAATGGAAATGGAGATTTCATAAGCCTCGATTGGCCTAATAAGCCAGGCTTTGGCTTTATCTCGCTTCATGGAATACCCCCGTAATTATGTTTAGAAGTCTACCTGGTCTTGGGACTGCTTTTTTTTAAGGTCTTTGGTCTTGTCTTGAATTTGAATTCATTTGAGCTGGATCTTGTCTTGGACTCAGTTCTGGTTTAGTCCTGATTTAGGCAAGCTTACCTTAAGTTCATACATTGCCCCAGCACAGTGACCTGTTCTGGTTTGTTCCTAGTTTAGCCCTGTTTAGTCCTGGTTTGGGGCTGGTTTAGGGCAGTTTACATGGCCATTACATGTTTAGTACACATACATACATATACACTAAAGCCGAGCAATACATCGTAATTCAGTAGTCATTGTAATACTAGAAATTAGTCAGTGATTGAATTCTACAAAAAATGCTATTAACCATTCCCTAGTCTATGTTTTCCATTATCAGACAGAGTTCCAAACCAAGACAAATTCTAGTGTACATTTGGATTACATCAGACTACTAGACCACAGAATCTGGGCGAAGACTAAACTCGGACTATAAGGTCTTAACCACATAAACGACATAACAGAATCTGGATCAAGACTACAGAATAATAGAGCTAACTTTAACATCCTATCCGCAGAAGCATAACATTTACCTCGGGACCTCATGTAAATTACAATCATTACGAACGTCATCTGAGAATCGTCCATGTTATAAAAAAGATCTGTAAAGTTTCCCCTGAATTTTACCTCGTTTCATTTGTCAAACTCAGACAACCTCGTGTGATTGTAAAGTCGTGCAAAAGCGTCTGTCTGTGTTTTCAACCTGTGAACAGTTTCTAAATGAGTCAGTAATGATCCTGCGGCTTATTTTACCTTCAGATTTGAACAAATGTATTATCGCTATTCACCAAGGATCATTCTCATGAAATGAAATTGAAAGATAAAAAGTTAAATTAAACAGCTGAGATAAAAAATCCATGACCTGGAAGTACAACAATGGATGTTTGAGGAAAAGTTTGGACAAAGCTCTGCAAGGTTTGGATGGAGGGACTTCATCACTGTAAATAGATTAAAAGAGAGAGTGCAGTTGTAGTGTGGATGTGATTAGGAACGAGGAACACAACAATGGGACAACGAGTCACATTTACTGAATGCTGTCGCAGCTCAGGTAAGCTAGTTTATTTTAAAACAAACCGAAAACACCAGAAACGCTCATTTCACTAAGGAAGCAAAAGGTTGTTGTCATAAAACATCTGTCGTTATTTCCATTGTATGTAAAAATAAAGAAATAACGGAAAATCTAACTTAGACAAAATGACTTGAATTAAGCATAGTAATCTTAAAAGAGCTGTTTTAAGATTTTTTCACTTAACAAGACCAAGTCTTACTAACTTTGACATGTCTTAAAATATTCTTTCCTGATTTACTTTACTTTTGTATCTGTTTAAAAGCCATACTTGCTTGAATCAAGAAAATATTTGCTTAAAAATCCTGTCAAGAAAACTTAAAACTAGAATTCTACTCAAAATAACTAGGTTAGTCACATTTTACCATTGCACTGACATTTTAACCTCAAAATAAGCAACATTTTTTTGAATTTTTCCTATATATATATATATATATATATATATATATATATATTATATATATATATATATATATATATATATATATATATATATATATATATATATAAATAAAAATAAAACTCCTGACAAAAATAAATGTACTGTTTGCAGATGTGGCCATACCAGCTTGCCAAAGCCTGATCCCGTCAGATCTCAGAAGCTAAGCAGGGTTGGGCCTGGGCAGTACTCGGATGGGAGACCGTGGAGGAACCTCAGGTGCCACAGTGGGATGAACAGAGGAGAAACTCGTTGTCGTGTCCTTAGGCAAGACACTTCACCCACATTGCCTAGTATGGTTCTGGTGTGTGTATGAATGGTTGGTGGTGGTCGGAGGGGCCGATGGCGCAAAATGGCAGCCTCGCTTCCGTCAGTCTGCCCCAGGGCAGCTGTGGCTACAGTAGTAGCTTACCACTACCCAGTGTGGCATGAATGAATAATGCAGAATGTGAAGCGTCTTTGGGTGTCTTGAAAAGCGCTGTATTAATCCAATGCATTATTATATTATTATTATTATGTCCCCAGGTAAGTATTATGCCATGCGAACTCACCCTATCAAGCAATACAATCTGGTTCATGTCCTATATTTCATCATGCTGGGCCAAAACATACTGCTAAGTGGGCCACATCCGGACCCTGGGCACCGCTATTTCACTTAAATTAGACCAAAAACTTCACATTCTAGAACAGTATGTGTGCTTTTCTTAATTAAAAAAAAAAAAAAAAAAGTAACTTTTTTCAAACACAGTTTCATCCAAGCCAAGCACACCCGCCTCCAAAAACACATCCACCTATGTATTTACATTGAACCGCTCTCCTTTTGTCGGCTTAAAAAAACCCTGGCTGTGCTGATCCAACGGCGGCACACAGACATTCGAAAAGAGCGCACTTACCACAAAATGACTAAACTAAATATTTGGGGAGGGTGATTTTCGCTGGGCGGCCTCATTACCATAGTCTGAAGCACAAATGTAGTTCCACAGTCTCCAAATCCCTTCTGGTTCCATCTGCCAACACTCCCGAGCCCGGTCCTCCAACTGCCGCAGTCATGCCAAAGCAATTTGTTTCTTATATTGCACTTGGAAGGCAATATGTTTTAATTAAGGAAATACATACGGCGAAAACAACACCATAAATAATGCGCTCTTCCCACCCATGATAAAGGATTTGAGGGCTTTCTGGTTTCAGGCGTACATATTTCGTTGGCTAAACCGAAGCGATGACGACGACGGGGAGAGAGAGTGTGGGTTCTGGTTTCACAAAGAGAGACTAAACGCAGCATGTCGGCCATATTATCCATCAGATTCAGTCTAATGGCTTCTGGATGGGTTTTCAAAGGCGGCCCGTCGCAGCTCAAAGTTTTCATCCATCCATTTCGAACGGCACGGTAGGCGTTTGCGAAGTTTGGAATGATGGAGTGTCTTTGTCGACGCGCGCTACATGTTAAGTAATAAAGTGTAAATCATGAGCTTATTGTGTCAGCGCTGGACTACTACTGTGGGAGCTGCTAAACTGTTGTGTTGTTTAGAGATGTGTTGTGTAAAATGTGATTTTTTGCCAGTGTTTTCTCATCAATAGTTTGCTCACAGGGGCCTTAAAGTCTGTTTCTCTCTTTCCTCTTTCTTTATTTTTTTCCTTTCTCTTGCTTTTGTCATTCTCTTTTTTTCCTCTTTCCCCTTTCTTGCACACCCCTCACTATCTTTTTCCTCTCCTGCTTTCTTTCTCTTCTCTCATTTTTCCATCTCTCCTCTCTTGCTCATTCATTCTAAGGCATTTTCTTTTTCGTTTTTTTCTATCCGGCTCTTTCTCTTCTCTCGTTTTCCTCGCTCTCTTGCTCATTCTTTCTCTGACTGCCCTCGACACTTTCTTCTCTCTCTCTCTCTCTCTGTCTTCTCTCTCTGACTCGCTCCCATCTCCATGTTCTACCTCTCGCTTGCTCTCTCTTTCTTTCTCCCTCTTTCCCACTCGCTCTGGCTCTCTCTCTCTTCTCTCTATTGCGCTCCCTCTTTTTTTGCTCACTCTCTCTTTCTCCTCTCTTTATCTCTCTCTTTTTTGTCGCTCTGTCACTGTCGAACTTTCTCTCTCCTCTCTCTTGCTCACTCTGTCCATCCCCCTTTTCTCCTCTCTCTCTCTTTCTCTTCTCTCTGTCTCTTTCTTTCCCTCCTCTCTCTCTCTCTCTCTCTCTCTGTCTCTCTCTCTTATAACTTAAAGGCACACTGTGTAACTTTTTCACTCAAAATAGACTTGAATAAAAACATGTTTTTCTCTTTGGTTTCTTTGCTGCACTAAATAAAAAAAAAAACATTTGATTCTTTAGTTTGCATGGCCACAAAATTGTTGTTGATTGGCCTAAAGGAGTGCCTGCTCTTCTACACTGCAAAAAAAAATAAAAAATGAGTTTCAAGATTTGTTAAATTTAAAGTTGATTTTAACCTAATTTCAAGCATTTTGACTGCATTTATTGAAGAGACATAGATTATTTTCCTTGTTTTAAACTGACTTCGGGACAGTGTTTCTTGCTTAGGCAAGTCTAGATATAGTTAGTTTGTGCAGTGTTGGCATAAAACATACCCCCCCTCCCCATTCCTAATGCTCCAAAGCATGCTTTTAAGTGTCTATTTCTACTCAATTGTGTTGACATTTCACCTCTAGAATGTTACACAGTGCACCTTTGAAAGTCTAATTTAAAAATCTTTGATTTACATTGTCAACTTATATAAACACAAATATTTATATTAATTTAAACGTGTTGGCTTTATAATGTTTTACAGTGTAGTTGTGTTTTAATTGATTCATCCATGTTTGAGTCACATGGATTACTGCAGCTGATGCTCCAGTGTTCAGAAAGAGTTTTGTTATGGCCTAGCCCTGCCCACTTGTTTGTAATGGGTTTGGCAGGTAATGAAAACTGCTTAAATGTTGTTGGGTTTTTTTGCTGTAATTTCAAGCAAATTTCAATTTCAATTTTAAAGTGACGCTAAACACGCAATTACTTACTTACTCCGCCTACAACTGCACCTCAAACAGACTCGCAAAAGTGGTAGATGCCGGTGGGTGTGGACAGGCATTGATTGACAGCACCAATAATGAACAGTGAGCTTGTGAGTGATTTGTTTTTGTGGGAGCAATCCTGACGTGAGGAGAAGTTCACAGCTCGGAGGCTGTGCACTGATCGAGATTCTTACTTGTACGTCAAGATTCTTTTTCATTACCTTGGCAGACATTTGAATGAAGCCTTTGCTTTAGCCTGCAAAAGCATGATCTTATGATGTGAACATGTAGCCCTGTACCACTGTCTAACTGAGCCAAATGACTGATGATGTCACTGCTTTCCAGTTTGCCTTAGCAGGATTAGATATCCCACCTGGGCGGCTGGTTTGTCGCGTCAACTCGATGTGACGTGGTTTTGAACTGAAAATGCACTGACAGCGTTTAACCATTTTGGCAGCACAGTCATGGTTTTTGCACACATCTCTGCACATTGAGCGAGTTTGCTCAAAAATGTTCAAAAAAAAGGCCCATAAACAGTAGAGAATTCTATTTTGACCCCATATACACAGTTTGACAGCGAAAAAAAAAAAAAAAAAAAAATTCTCTTTAATCACAGTCTAGTAATTGGCTATAGATAGTAACTCACCATATAGCAAATTACCACTGAGGACTCTTGAAATAGTTAATATACTTGCTAAATTCTCATAGGAGTGTATAATGGGAGCTTGTTCTTCTGGAACCAAGGCGTGGGCGGTCACTGTTGAGCTCTGTACATAGTTCTGCCATTGTACAGTACTTCCTAATATGGATAATTTTCCTTAAAAAAATATGTCCAAGAATCGATATTTTAACACACTCCTACCCAGTTCATTCCTATGGTGGTTGCAAAGATGTACCCCTACCCATTTTATGAACTTGAAGTGTAAACGTGCCTGTAAAACCTAAAGAAAAAAGCATGAAATACACATGCTTTTTCGTATTGCGCATATATAACGACATAACATTTACAGTATACGCAAAAAAGGCATTAAATCCTGCTCAGCAAATGCAGTTTCTGAGTCGTGGTATATATACTCTTTCTTGTGACACTGTGTTGAACTGCTTCAACTCTTTTCACCACCAATTTCCAAAAGCCACTTGTACCGTTTCTTACTCAGCCTTTGTCTTTCCTCATATTCACACAACAAATCTTTTAATATCCCTACGTTTTCTTCCCCCTTCGCGCTGATACGACTTTACATAATGAAGAAGAATGTTCCGCAGATTGCGCTGATGTTTTTCTATAATTCTCCAGCGTTCCAAAAGGTGAACCGTGCAATAACGTCAACAGCTTCTGCTTGATCTGACGTTGAAGAATTGACTTGTAACTAGCCATATGGACCAATTTATTTTACACGTACTGCTTTTTTTTTTTCCCCTCTCCGGCGCGACCACGTAACTCAAACAAGGCCTCCAATTTGACGGATTTTGTTTCTTCTCTCTGTCTTCTGGGTTGTGAGTCAGCTGGGGTGAGTGTGTATTCCGGGGCTGGATTTCTGTGATGTCAGTTTGGGAGTGAAAGTCTTGTTGGCACCGCGGATCAGACGGGGAAAAAAAAAGAACCGCGGACCAGCATGTGTGGGACCCGCTTTGTTCAAATCCATCTGGGAACAGTCTCTGAAAGCTTTTATGGAGACAAGTGTGCGCTCTGATCGGGTTTCCCAGCGTTCATTTATTAAATTAAGCGATGCATCACTACACGAAGGTTTGTAAAGTTTTTTTTTTTTTTTTTTTCTAGTCGGGAGAAGAAAACTGAAGGATTGAAAATGTGGTTGTGTAGGACAAATGTATAGGCTGATATGTTTTGAATGTTTTTTTTTTTTTTCTGGTTGGGTTTGTGACTTTACAAAATCTCAGGTCTGGCTGCCCCATGGATCTATTATAATATCTGGATACGGTATTGCTAGCTTGCAGCCGTTGTAAATCAGCCCCAGTGGCCGCTCCATTGGTACTGCAGCGGGAAAATGCCTCTACAGGCTAGAAAGGATTTTTTCCCTAGAGCGCAATACAAACACAAACCGCCCGTGTTCGCCAGAAACAGCATCTACAGCTTTAAAAACTGACAGACTTTGCGGCGATTCTTACCTAGATTCACATTATAAACTTTTTTTCCGGTTCAAAAGGTTTTAGTTTTGTATAAAACGGCTTTTTAAGCTTTAGCTTCGGCTACCGCTGCTAACACTGTAACTGCCGCTCTGATTGGTCAGAACGGTCACGTGTGAGCTTTCGGCTTCTTTCGGATTCACTCGGCTCGAGCTTGTCCCGATCCTCGGGGAACACAACTGCGCATGTTCCATAGCCTGTAGTGCACCTAGCAAAAGGCTAAAGCTAACGGCCATATTGGCAACGAACGCCAGTGAGCAAAAGCTATTGACGCACAGCGCCCGCCATCTTTGATCACCGGGGCTTGGGCTGCCCTAGGAAACCATCTTGAAGTTGTTCCTGAATGTCAGTTCTACTCTTTTCGGTCTGTGAGTGGGAATGTCCAGGATAATGGAACTGTCACGTCCCCTTTCGTACCGGAAGACTCGATTCGTATCGTTAGCCTTACTTAGGACTGCTCGATTATGATGAAAATAATAATCACAATTATTTAAGGCATAATTGAAATCACGATTATTCAAGCGATTATTTGTTTAGAGCAGGGGTGCCCAAACTTTTTTCCTTGGTGGGCCAAAATTTGCTGATTTTTTCTTCGCGGGCCAAAATGTATTGCATTGAAGAGTGCCAAGGGCCAAACAAAATTTTGTCCGGCATTAAAAAAACATTTTGAGAAGAGATGAAGATTAAAATATCTTTTATTAACATGTTTTAAAAGATTGGCACGTGAAATTTGTCATTTAACAGTCTTTTTTAGCACAAAATTGAATCAAACAGTTAGTCCTAACAAACCTGAACAACCCTTCGCGGGCCAAATTGAACCGTCTGGCGGGCCGAATTTGGCCCCCGGGCCCCACTTTGGGCACCCCTGGTTTAGAGAGACAGCGTTAGTAAATGTAGAGCGTGAAAAGATGAAATTGTGACAGGTCTCACTGAAATAAACAGCTGTAAATGTATTGAACAATTTTAAAGAAACCACCCATTTTTTCCAAATCAAGGAAATAAATGACTGCTTATGAACAGACTTATAAGTTACGGTCAATAATCACGATTCCTCGATTATGCAATTTTTGCAAACGATTACAGCAATAATTGTAATTGAAATTGAAATTCGATTAATTGCACAGCCCTAGCCTTACTTCTTTTACATTGTTTTATTCGTATTGAAATTTGAATTAAACACAGACGAAACTAATCTATCCCTACAGAGTTCAACAAAGCAATGATTGTAAAATGAGATTTTTACCGTTTAAAGCCGTAAATGCCTGATTAAGCTAGTTCCGGCTGCTACCTGCTAGCTTAAAATGCCGATAAATAAATGTGCCGTTTTGGGCTTTCTGTTGGCAAACTTTTGCAAGATACATTCATAAATATCAATATAAAGAAATAATGTTAACAGCACACTTACAAATAATGGGTTTAAAAGACGTAATTTGGGTCTGCGCATGCGTCATTGACCTAAAAAGGAACTTCCGGACGAATCGGGTCTTCCGGACGAAAGGGGACGCGACAGGAACTAAATAAAGAACAATAGGTCTCTTTAGGCGTTTTTGGACATGAAAGTACCAAGAACTAGTGCAACATTCCTCCAGCTCCAGTTTAGTCAGAAGAACTACCCTGTACCAATGTTTGTGTTCACACAGCAACAGTTTCTAAAAGTAAGTCTAACTGTCTTTAGCATTAGCATCTGTAAACTTTCAAACGCTTAGGTGTTATGTTGCGTTCAGACCGGACTTGAGGCCACACAATCTATCCAACTAAAGGTTACTTTACATATGAATATTCGGGCCACAAGGTCAAAAAGGTTAAGAACCCCTGGTATATGTCAATGTGAACCTGCGTTTTGAGGCGTCCAGTGAAATTGTGTGTTGAAATTCGCTTGTTCGGGTTGCCTGCTGATGCGGTGTCTTGTGAAGTAGACACTCAAACCTGCGGCGGACGCTTTGACCTCATCAGGTGTCGACGCCCACGTCCAGAAATCAAACACTGCTCTCCTGAGACATAGTGGCGCTGTTCTCCTCTCACATCAAGAGGAAAGAAGGACTATTTCTTAAAGTCTTTGAATAACTTTTTTTAACGAAAGGTCGCTTGTTTTGGGGCTTTTTTCAAAGGCATTGTTCTTCATTGCTCTGAAAATCTGGCAACTCAGGCAGGACATGATCTGGACTGACTATGCACTCACATGGATCTATTAAAAATACTTGTTGCAGTGTTTAAACCACTGCTGTACGACGTAGCAATGGATGAGGACAGAGACAGGAAAATGACCCTGTCTGGAGGAAGAGAAAGTTGTGTGATCGGGTAAGCTATGTTTTATAAATGCAGAAAGCCTCTAACAACATGATCTGTCTATGAGCAAAACAAAGCCTGCAAACAAGCAGAAACACAAAGAAGCAGGCCTGGAGAGTTTAATTATTTTTATTTATTTATTTATTTGAAAGGGACAATTTGAAAAGGGACAAAATACACGTGTAAATGCGCCAAAGTTAGCGTTTAGGACGCCTGTTGGGGCGTCAGCTTTAAAAATTTTCTGCTTTTGGACGTTTTTTGAAGAAATTGGACGCCTAAACGCAGCATTAGGAAAACAAAAATAATCGTATTCAATTCCACATAAAGCTATGAGGTACAAACCTGCTATTTACTGGCATTTACGGTACAAAAAAAAAAAAAAATTGTGAGTTACTGATTTTAAATCATTTTATCTAAATGTGAGAACATATAAAACATGTTTCCAACAAAGTTATCATTGTAAATGTGATTGTGTCACCAAAAGGTTCCTGGTCTGATTGAAACCTGCGCCGGAGCAGGAGCTAAAAAGTCCCTAAAGTGTCCATAGGTCCTGTTTCTAAAATGATTGTATATTGTATAATTATTGTGTTCCTGTCTGAATTGAATAATAAAGAATTTTAGATTTCATCAGGAGTCAAATGCAGCTCTCTGATTGGCTGAGCTTGGGTGGTCCTCTCCAGTTTCACTTTGCTGTCTGTGAGAAGTGTTTTTTAAGCCCTTACTGGAACCAAAAATGAATACATGTTGACATTAACCTTGTACTGGAGGATTTATGAGAGGAAGTTGTCAGATTTATAAACCTAAATTGTGTTTGCAGTGAGAAAATAAATCTACTCCACCTTTAAAAACAATAAATTAAGAAGTACAATCAAAATTAATAACAACTTTTGCAAATAAAATCAAACATGAATCTTATGGGACACGGCTCTGTCAATGTAAATGTTTAAGCAAAACTGTGTTGTAATAATAATAATAATAATAATAATCCAGAATAAAAAAAATCTCAAAAGAAAATAAAAAAAATAAGGCATAAGAAAAGAACCCAAAATAAATGAGCCGGCAAATATCAATAGGCCACAGGTATGCTGCGGACCTCCCAGACATCGGGCCAGATTTGGACCCTGGATTTGCCGCAGACTTTCCACAGAAATCGCTTTTTCTTTCCATTTTAATACAGCTCGGGTTTATTAAAGTAGCAGTGTGTCTGTGCAGCCAGATGTAGCTCCAATCCTCTCATATTCTAGGTAAATCCTTCACAAAGGTGTCGGGGATAGAGGAGGTTTGGGGCCCTTATATCCGCCCGATGCAATACTCCGGATTTCACTGCTTGTGTCGTATAGACTGCACACTGTATATTGCTGGGTTTCTGTGACATTCTGCGCACCTATATACACTATATATGTTTTAGAGAGAGGAAGAGAGGTACTTTTTTTTTTTCATCTCGGTTGTTTGTGTTTGTAGAGATTGGTTGGGTGTTATGAAATGTACTGTATATCATGTGCAATCAAAATAAAAATATGTAATTGAATTCTATACTACAATGATAATATACTGTGTATGTATGTATGTGTGTATATACAGTATATAGTATATATTAGGGATGGGCCTGTTCACTTAATTCACGGTTCAATTCAGTTTTTAATTTTGCAGCCACACTTTTCGATTTTGTTAGTTTATCTATATTATTATTATTATTTTATTTTTTTTTTTTTTTTTGTCTTAAGACACAAAATAAACCATAAGACATGACTTTAGTAGAAGTCTTCAAAGTAGTCATCTGGACAGTGTTTTCCGAAGATCTTCAGAAACACTGTCCAGATGACTACTTTGAAGACTTCTACTATGGATCACTCCTGGATGAATGAGGGACTACACCGCCATAAGACATGACATTTAACAGAAAGCCATTGTTGTTGGAGCTTATGCCGCGTTCATGTAGTCCTCGAGAACTCGGGAAAATGTTGTTCCGAGTTGAAAAATGCACATGAACGCTCAAGCATCTCGGAACAACTGCTCGGAAACTCGGGACAAACGGAGCTGCCCAAGCTCAGCACCTGAAGTCACTGACACATGGAGACTGATGAAAATCTGTTAGAAAATAAATATTAACAACCTTTAACGTTAGTTTTTGGACAGGCTAGCATCAGATCTCACTGTTAGGTCTATTAACCTCTGTTAAAAGTGCTGTGTCATTTATCTTTTATGGTTAACAACAACATCCTGATTTTCCGACCTAAAAAGCACATGAATGCAAACTAGGTCGGAACCTTGACCACTCATCTCGGAAACACAAGCACCCGAGGACCACTTGCCTGACCAGCCAGTCCCTACACGCTTTGACAGACACTGTGCAAAGACGTGAGGGTCTGGGATCAGAGCGCCGGGGTTCAATTTCGAGGACGGGCTTTCCCGAGCGCGGAGTCAACCAATCACAGAAAACCCGGAAATTCCACTACGCTAAACCGGTTGTTATATGTTGCGCAAGGATTTTTTTCAATGGAGCAGTGACCCATGTGAAGGCTAACAACGCAGTTTGCTGCTCCGGTTTGATTGATATGTCCCTAATTATTAAAAACCAAAGCTAGAGCCGAAAATAATAATCTATCAGCTATGTCCGCCATCTTGAATATTTTGAAACGGTTAGAAAAAAAGTTTTGAAATGCGTAGCGGAGGGGAAGGGAGGGGGGGTCCGTCCTAACTTTGGACGACGAAATCGTTGGCTTCAAACAGAATGTAGGAGGGGCTGACTGGTCAGGCAAGAGGACCACATGAACGCAGCATTAGAACTAGTGTTTTTTGTCAACAATATTTCACTAAAGGACCAAAGTGTGTTTATAAAACGATGTGTTTGTCTGTCAATGCTAACGCTAAAGTCTGACAATTTGAAAATAAACAGCTTCTATGCACAGAGTCAATTAACCTAAACATGCATGTTTTTTGGAGGTGGGGGGAAACCGAAGTACCTGGAGAAAACCACACAGGGAGAACATGCAAACTCCACATAGAGAGATGTGGATCCCATTCACACCAGACGAGCAGGAGTTGCATGTTTTGTGTAATGTGAACAGCCACATAAAAAAATCTAAATCAATAAGACTGATCAGCATTACCATAAGAATCAAAGAATTGTGTGATAGGCCCTTTAAGAGCACTTCATTTTAGTCACTTCCACAAGATAGTTTGATTTCATTCTTTTCTCTTCTTTCCGCTCCTATTTTCAATCAAACATGATGCATTCGATATGGAAACAGCTCTGTCAGAAGCTATAAAAAGTCCGCTAAATTATTGCACCGCCTTTAAAATTTACCCAAAGAAAAACCAAGACAGATTATTCCCTTTTTCCTTCTCTGTTCTCACACTGAATATAAAAAAACACACACTTCCATTTCAGAATTTAGGAGAGCATCCATCAAACTACGCAAACTTACAACATTTCCCTCCGTTCGTAATGACCGCCAAGAGCCCCCGAAACACACCGGGGAATAACTACAGTGTATAATTTTTATTTTTACTTCCAATCGCTCCAGGTCAGCCCTTTTTAGAAAAATTCAGAAAGGTAATTAATGTCTCTCTATCTGCTTTTGTGTGCGTGTCTGCCGTTTGCTCATCTGCTCCCATCTGGATTCCATTAGACGCAGGATTCCGACGATAAGAAAAGGGATTGGAGCCCTGGACCGCTGCTGGCCGGGGGAGGACACAGACGTACAAAAACATCTCTTCATTTTGCCTTCTGGAGGCCTGAGGGTAATTTTTGCTGCTGCAAAGTCGGTTTATTAACACGGCGAGGTTTGTGCTGGGTAAAGATGCGTTGTTGTAGTTGGTTGGTGAAGGTATGGGAAGGATAGAAGTGGAGATTGTTCGATATAAGATTTAAGACGTTAAACAGTTGAGTAGGGCAGGGCGACATCATGTTATAAAAGGCCTAAGCATGGCATTTGTTTTGATATATTTCTATATAAGCATTACTTGTCACATGTCACTGCTAATGTCACACAGGCCTTGTGCACACAGCTCAGGCGTTTCAGAACTAATATTTGACCTAAAGCCACACATCATCCACACAAAGCAGCAGTATCAGGACACTGTAAATATTAGTACTGATTCTCCCAGATCATTAATTGTATTATATTATTGTTTTATGATTTTGTTTTTCAGCTGATTTCAATGCCAATAGTTTTCCAAAAGGCCAGTTTCAGTGTTCAAGATGAGCGTTCACTTGTTCAAAGTTAGTGTTAAAAAAACTGGATTTATTTATGTATTTTTACTGTCGCTAACCCCAAGCCCCAATTCTAAACTTAGCTATAGTTGTGCCATAGAATGGTGCCTATAGACGTAGCTACATGAGTTGTTAAGGATTCCCCTCGGTGAGGTTGTTACGTCACAAACAGTCACAGAAGCCAGTGAAGGTGCTCACCTTGATCCCACACTGACTGCTTTGCCTCAAAAGTGTAGATGATTTAACCACTTTAGATTATGGAAGGAAATGATTAGTAAATGTTTATTCATCATTAGTAAATACTAACCAGGTCGTGTTATCTTAATAGTAACTAACATTTGTAAAGACCTTATTATAAAGTGATATCATGGTTTTACCTTTCTATTTTTACTGAATTGTGTAGTAATGTTTCACCTCCAAAAGGTTATGCAGTCCATCTTTATTGCATGCCTACATTTTCTTGGGAAAAATTAATATTCATAGTAATATTTTAAGGAGCAGTATCTGCTATTTAACTGGACAATCCAGACAATATATAAAAATATCCTGTCTAGTCACCATATCCCTCTTTCGAATTTCAGTGGGTGCAATTGACAGATTAATTAGCCAATCAGAGACACCCATTGTCTTCTGTATGAAAACCAACATGACTGCTTAGGACCAAAAAACCCCCCCCAAAAATACATGTAAAAATATCATGTGGAACTGAAAAACATTACCGATTTCTACAAAACCAATGAGTGAAGCAAAAAAATAATTTTAATGTGAGTGAAATTAGATTTTAGACTAAATGACTGACGACAAATAAAAATGTATGAAAAAAAACAAGAAAAAAAAACATTGCTTTTTGGTTGTCAAACTCTGACCAAAAAAAGTGAACCAATCACAGTGCTGCTTAGGAGGAAGCCTGTTTTGTTCACTTTGAGGACGTCTCTTAACTAAAACTCATGACACATTTGGATGGTATTGCGCTTAAAATAGTTGTCCACGTCTTTTCTCTTCAACTTTCAGCAAGACTGTCATGTAAAACAAGACAACACTTTAGATATTCAAAAAGTATAACACAACATCTGGCTGAATAACAGAATAATAAAGTGTACATTTAAGATAGAATCACACCATTTTGACCTGCAAACTAAACCAGAGCAGTAAATCAGAGCGTGTGTGAGTGTATGAGAGGAGAGCTCTTTGGGATGACCCCTGGATGACCCTCCTGCCGGGGCCCAAAAGGACTTACTAAGAAAAGCAGACTACCGTGGCCCGCAAGGATCAAAGCGCTGTGCTACATTTCACTGACTCCTTCTGTAAATCAATGTTCAATTTGAGTTTGGAATTTTACAGACGTGTTTTAGATTCGTATGGGACCAGGCAGAACATTCATCGTAGCATTTTCTCTGAGACAGATCACAATGTCTATTTTACTATGGTCTAAATAAAATCCACAAGCTTCATGTTAAACCAATGGAGATTTCAAATGGTTAAAAAACAAAACAGTGTTACTGAAAGCACTTGGAAAGCTTTCAGACTTTAAAAAGACGTAAAATTCAACGTTAACTGGACATAAAAACATTACTGAGAGATTTTGAAAGATTTTGATGCATAATATTTAGAGAGAGAAAGAAAAAGAGATATTAAAAAACTTTGAAACGCAGAGGTAGGGAGTACTCAGAGTGCAAGACTGAGCCTACTCTGGACAAAATACCAGGACTGACCCAGCAGTGTGTTGATCAGACCCACTTTTCGTAAAGCACTGTAACAGTGTGGGCTCTGGATCCCAAAAAATCCTCCTCTAAAGCAGTGGTTCTCAACCTTTTTTTAGTCGTGACCCCCAAAATAACAACTGTCGCCAATCACGACCCCCAAACACAAAATGCCTACTACCTTCAAATTGATGAAGTAGTTGTGGTATAGTTTTATTTTAATTTGAAGACATAAGCCTAGGTCATGTTGTAGGCCAACAAATAGGAATATACATCCATCACTGTATTTGAAGCTGTCAAACCTTGTTTAAGATCTTAATGTTCAATTGAGAACCACTGCTCTAAAGAACTGATTGTGACCCCAAAATGCAACTCACAAAGTGATAATGTAGTCTTCAGTCTTATGTTAAATTTTATTTCTAAGACATACATCTGTATCTAGATGTAGGCCAGCAAATAGGAATTTACATTTATCAATGCATTTGAAAGGTATCAAACCTATCAGTGTTCAAGTGTCAGGTCATCAGGGGACCTCCAGAAATCACGACACACACAAAACCTTACTACTGGCTTGGACTGAACAAGATTTTGAAGGTGTTTACTAAAGGATTTGTAAAATCTGCTATTTTCTCCAATAAATTAGACACCGTGAAAGGAGTGAAAGCCAGACTCACTCTAAGGCCAGACAGTGTGCCCAAGTTCTGCCCACCGTGTTATGTGCCGTTTGCTCTTCCACCACGAGTGAAGACTGAGCTGGCTGTTATCTCACCTGGGACGCATAGTGACCGGGCTACGCCAGTGGTGCCCATCAGCAAAAAAGGGACAGCACCATGAGATTATTTCAATCCAGCTGCACCTGTAGACAAACACCTAATTCCACGTGTTGTTCACTTCTCTAGCAGAGGGTCAACGCTTCAGTAAGCTAGGACTGTTCTGCTTCAGCCGCTGACCGTGTGGTGTAGCATCAGCGCCTGCCTTGTTCCAGAAGGCTATGGACCTAGTTAGAGATCGACCCATATGTTTTCTGTTTTTTTTCTTGGGCCGATGCCGATGAGGATATCAATGGCCAATTTTCAAAACCAATTTTTGAGGCAGATTTTCTCTTTTTATTTTTGTAAAAGACAGTTGAGTTTAGATAGTCTATCCAAAAAAGGAAAAAAAGTTCATTCTAAGCTATTATTTTGTCTTATTGTTTAATGAATACAACGTGTTTATGCACGTTGCAGAACAATTTAAAGAGTAATTCAAAAAAGTTCTCCATTTCAAAACAAAACAAAATGGAGATATATAAAACAAACCGTATTATTTTTCTCCAAAGCTATAACTCATCTGATCACTATGAGTGCAGCTCTACCGTGCAGATGACTGTTTAAACAGCTGCCAAATAAAAGACTGATATGAAAAGAAAAAAAAAAAAAATCCAAATATTGGGCCCAAAATATAGCGATATACCGGTCTGTCTCCAGACCTAGTGCTCTTGGGATGGCCACATACTCACTGTTGTCAGGACGACATTCTCATAAGTGGTCTAGGAAAACAGACTCACTCAAATCCCTGGACGCTGTCCTCAGCAGGCCAGAGGAATACAGCCTGCTCTTTAAACAGGAGAAATGTCTATTTAAGGGCAGTTACAAATGGAGGTTGTTGTAGAGAGGTTATTTCAGAAAAGTAAACAGAAATTTAAAGAATGATGCTAAACAGATGCTGAGCATGTAGCTCACAGCTACTGTTAGCATTGTTTAGCATTGTTACATATACCTACTGTTTTTGGGTCAGTACGGTATGGTCCTATGCTGTTTCCACTGCTGTAAGCAGCCCTTTCTGCCCCCTTTGAGTGAGCCGATTTTGGCCTTGCTTTCAGAGTGGACCCTGGAACTGGCCCTAATGATGATTGGACAAGAGAAAACACAGGCTCAGGCGAAAACCTGAAGAGCAGATAGAAATAATGTTTCTCACCAAACGCAGACTTGATTCCATGTCAAACAGCTGTTTTGAAACTTTGTTTGTTGCTGATAAACTTAGTCAAGCAAAGTTAGAGCATTGGCATCAGCTGTTTTTTTCTGTTTTGTGAAAACACACAATGCAAATGTAGCTCAGAGTTATTACACATCTTTCTGTGAAACACTCAGACCGACACCTAGAAGAAAAAGTATAATTCAGGTATATATATATATATATATATATATATATATATATATATACACACACATGGTCTCTGTGAAGAATAAAAAAACCAAAAGACAATAATAATAAAAAGAATGTTCTCTGCACAGGGCGTCATTCGAGTAAGAACCACTTCTGCCAACAGACATCTTTGAGACTGTTAAAAATACAATCTGAAGTTTTAAGCTAAATGAAATGTCAACATTTGAAAGCTATGTAAACTTTAAGACAAATGCTATGCTACGTCCAAATAGTGCAAACTGGCACCATAGCTCCTACCTTCTTATGGCAAATCCGGTTGTACGTCACCGCCAGGTTGACCACATGAGACAGTTTAAAATTTGAGATGCTGTTGTGGGAGCATATCATTTTAATGTACATGTATGTTTATGTATATGACCAGAAGGAGAGTGATGAGGTGCTGCACCAGACGAGCTGGCCTCCACTGTCACCAGACCTGAACCCAATGGAGATGGTTTGGTCTGAGCTGGACCGCAGAGTGAAGGCAAAAGGGCCAACAAGTGCTAAGAATCTCTGGGAACTCCTTCAAGACTGTTGGAAGCATTTCAGGTGACGACCTCTTGAAGCTCATCAAAAGAATGTCAAGAGTGTGCAAAGCAGTAAACAAAGCAAAAGGTGGCTACTTTTAAGAAACTACAAAACTTAACTAAAAACACTTTTTAGTGAAGGTTAAGATTAAGGTTAAGGTACACTTTATTGTCCCCGTAGAGAAATTTGTCCTCTGCATTTGACCCTGGATCCTTCAATGCCTCTGGGGCATCTCCTCAGGAGCAGTGATCGCCGCAGTGCAGCGCTCGGGGACCCATCTCCAGTTGTTCTTGCTAGGCTTGGTCAGGACTACCATAGCTGGAGGTTATTACCCTAACATGCATGTTATTGGTTGGTGGGGGAAACCGGAGTGGAGGAAACCCACCCAGACACGGGGAGAAACATGCAAACTCCACACAGAAAGGCCCAGCCTCTGCGGGAATCGAACCTGCGACCTTCTTGCTGTGAGGCGAGAGCGCTAACCACTCAGCCACCATTATGAAGTATACTTCCACATGTGTGAGTTCATAGTTTGGATGCCTTCAGTGTGAATCTACAATGTTCATTGTCATGAAAATAAATTAAAAAGTCTCTGAATGAGAAGGTGTGTCCAAACTTTTGGCCTGTACTGTATATGTATATGTATATGTATATGTATATGTATATGTATATGTATATGTACATTTATTTATTCTGCACCCCATGATAAGTGTAATATTGTCAGATAGTGCCAATAAGAATATCAATATTTTAGTGCCATTATCAATATTTTAGAACACATCTGTGGAGCCTGTGACGCTGCTTAGCTCCTCGTGTCAAGTACACATCAGTAGCGTGTTCTGTTGCTGTCTGATGCTTTCACAAGGCTTTGTTCATTTTCCCAGTTTTGCTGACACTGTTTTGCGCAGTTTTGAAATTTTTTTGAAAACCTGACATGATGAAACATTTTTTTCTGACATTTCTGTGAGTAAACTACAGCACCTACAGTTTCAAATTGACGGCTATAAATGCATTTTCTTCCTATTCACATGCATTCTCTCACCTTCAACCTTTTTCTTTGACGAACACATACAACGGTGCTTTTGTCAGCGCGTCTGCCCGACACATTTCAGATCTTCAAACGGCGATGCTGCGCTAGCGTGACAATGTGGGCCCAACAGCCGCTGACATGTTTTATTTAATAATGTGGGAATTTCCAACTGTTTTGCTTTCATTACAGCGTAGGAGGCCGGCGGTCAAAACAAAACCAACTTCACCGCCCTGACACTGTCCCGCAAAAACGCAATATGGATTCAAAAAGACCAGGCTTTCCCGACAGGATGTGTGGCTCACGCTGCTGTTTGGATTTTTTTTTTATTTTTTATGCTGCTTTGGTCCAACGGTTCTATGGTGGTGAGCAGAGAACAGACGAGGCCACCCATCGGAGCTCCAGGGCCCGTAGATTTGGGTCCAAAGCCGAGCCGCGGGGGACTGTTTCCGTAGGATGAGAGCGGGACAGAGGAGAGGAGATGTGAAGAGAAAGTTGGAAAGGAAAAAGGGAGAAGTAAAGGAGGGGGTGGGGAGAGAAAGAGGGAGGAGTGAGATGAGCAGTGGTAGAAAGGGGAAACAAATAGAGACAGTTCAGGGAAAAGTTGACATATAAAAAGGCATTTTGAGTTTAATAAGACTTTTTATTAAGTTTAACATAGCCCTTGTTAATGTTACCATTGTTCAGAACTGATTCGATACTGATACTTTGTCTGAGGGTAGGGTTCAATGCCTATATCAGTCTGAAAACATATTGTATTAGAACACAGTCGCACGGACGTGTGTATCTATACAATGTTATAACGTATCATGAGCACTTTCTAGTCCTTTTTTGCATGTTTGTTATACAGTCTCTCTATTTAAAGACACTATTTTGTTAAAGTCTTATAGACAGGTGTTTTGGTTAAAGTCACATGGAGGCATTTTCTTAGTGTTTAACGGCTAAGTTTCGGTCTGGGGCTCAGACATGGTTAGGATTAGGATTTTGCTAAAATTTATAAATAATATCACGTCTTTACATCCACCGTAAATACATGTATCAATGTGTATCATTGATACGCAAAAAGAGAAGAAATGTGAGATACCACAAATACTGAGCCCAGTCTGTGAGATTGGCTGTGACTTTCCGCCTGCAGAAAGAGACAGTCTGTCTACTTGGCTGTGGAAACCTCTTTGATAAAAACAACAAAACAGGGCGAGAGCAGCTGTTTGGATCTGATCTGAACTGGTCTGACAGACGTCCGGCTCCTGAAGCTTGAGACTAGGGACAAGATATCAAATTTTAGTGTTACGATTATTGCAAGACAAAAAAAAAATTACGATTTAGCGATTATTTATGATTATGATCACATTTTATTCTCGTTGTCAAACATTTTCTTAGAGTTTGTGACCAGGTTAGGTTAGGTTAAGGTTAAGGTTAAGGCAGTGCTTCTCAATTATTTTTTGCCGCGCCCCCCTGGGAAAGAGAAAATATTTCGCGCCCCCCCTACTCACCGCGGTGCCTAAAAATCTGATTATTATCTATAAAAAGCGTATAAGTATACCTAAAAGTGTATCCTTCTTAACATAAATAAAAGAAAAAAATCAGTATCAACTTCTACAAATTTCAACAAATATTAACTTTATTTTGTACATTTACACTTTGCACTGCAAAAGCAATTAACTAGCCAACTAAGTTAATATTATTTTTTTGCAGTGTTATTTTTACAGTGTAGTCAGCTCCACAGGCTGAATAGAAAAGGCTTTGAAAGCGGCGCTGGGCGCTGTTTATTCCACAACTGATCAGAGCCGTACCGTTTGTGTGGAGTAAAGTTGGTGAAATGATGTGGCAGATCAGGCGTTTTACCGCGGACACGCGACATCGCGGCGTATTGGCGCTGCTCTGTCCCGGTTGAGCGAGCGCGCGGTGTCTGGGCCGTTCTTTTCTGTGTATGTCTGGCGCGGTGCGCGAGAAGCCCGGACCGCTGCACACAAACACAAGCGGAGAGACGTGGAAATGTACCGACACCAGCACCACGATCAAAGCAGGGCAGACAAGGCGCGTGAACGGGACAGATTTTATGAAACGCGCTGATCAGGACAGACAGGAGGACCGATAGGGCTGGAGCTTATCGATCTTGTGGACTGTTACGCGCCCCCCTGGCATCGCATCACGCGCCCCACTATTTGAGAAGTACTGGGTTAAGGTATACTTTATTGTCCCCGTAGGGAAATTTGTCCTCTGCATTTGACCCATCCTTCAATGCCTCTGGGGCATCTCCTCAGGAGCAGTGATCGCTGCAGTGCAGCGCTCGGGGACCCATCTCCAGATGTTGTTGTTAGGCTTGGTCAGGACTACCGTAGCTGGAGGATATTACCCTAACATGCATGTTATTGGTTGGTGGGGGAAACCGGAGTGCCCGGAGAAAACCCACCCAGACACGGGGAGAAACATGCAAACTCCACACAGAAAGAAAAATCGAACCCACGACCTTCTTGCTGTGAGGCAAGAGCGCTAACCGCTCAGCCACCGTGCCACCAATTTTATGTAATGCTTTTTTCCTAATGAAAATGCTATTGTGACAAAAAAAGTTTTGTTTTAATTTATATTGAATTTAAAAAGTTAATATTGCATGTCTTTAAAATGTTAAAATGTGTATGGATTGAAAGTCATAATCTTGCTTCAAAATGGTAATGACAAGATTTCTTTAATTTAATTATTATTGCTATTCTTTTTTTGGCAAATTTGTGTTTGACCTTCTGCTGTTTGGTGATGCCAATATTTAAAATTTTACCCCCCCCAAAAAATCTAGTTTTTAGTACAAAATAAAAACAAAATATATTAGTATATTTTATATAGTATATTTAATACTGTATATAGTCATTTAATTGTATTCCTAAAATGACCACAATTATATATTTTTTTGTTCTTACTATTATATTGTGACTTGAATAATCATGATTATTAATTTAACCTAATAATCTTGCCATTCCTGTAAAGATGGATTTCAGTCACAAATGTTGACGTAGCAGCATAACTTTTGTTTTGTGTCATAAACTCTTGTAGTGGTTAGTGACGCTGGTTAGTGTTGCTGCTACAGCTTGTGTCAATCAGCCGCAGGTCTTTCTGAGATCCGGTTGTGTGCAGATCCCCCATGTTGAGAAACTAACAATACATATTTTCTCATTGCAGAGTTATTTATAGGTGTGTCTTACACCTAATTCGGTCTCATTTTAGTTTTGGTGACCTGACCTGTACTGGTCTAATGCTGGTTACTCTCGGTTCAGACTTGGCCTATGCAGGTCTTGTCCTTGTTTAGTTCTGGTTCAGTGTTGGTTTAGAGTTGTGTAGAGCAATACAAATCTAACAGAGGCTACAGCAGAAGTGACTAACATTACTGAAAGACTTTGTATATGTGCGTATTTCGTGCAACCATAAAATTTGTCAAAAGTTATTTTGTATACCCAGCCCAGTGTCCATGGCTCTCTGAAGGACTGGGCCCTTGTCTTTACTCAAGCAAATATGTTATGTCAACAACAACAGAAGCATACCTGCAAGTTTGTGTTTTCTTTCGTCAACTTATTGGAAATAGTGGATCTTGTCACTTACAGTATTTTCAATCTGGTGGTTTAGAGACCCATTCACTTTTTGTATTACAACAAAACTGTATATAAACAACATTTACTTTGTCATTATTGAATATTACTGCTTTTTAAGATAAGACAGACCCTGTTTAAGTGAACATGTGAAAGTGAATAAAGTGAGAAATAGTTCTTCTGACAGCGCTATAGCACAATCGAGAAAAGCTCTGGAGAGGTGCAGAGCTACAAATACATAACAACAATAGATTTGGTTGACTCATTTAGACAAAGAGTGGATTGCTCCTAGTCGCTGGTAATGAGTTTTCATTGCACATCCCGTAACAGCTTCAACTGTTGACAACTTGTTTTTTGAAAAACAAGCTTGAGTCATTTTCAAAACAAGTTTGTAGGTGTCTCACAGACAGCAGCCGAAACACGTGCCTGCCCGATTCTGTCCACTTCTAAATGGATAATGTCTAATGTTTAAATATGCATTGAAATGTGGCTCACTGTTTTGTACAAGTCGCTCTCCTGGTGATGGAGATCCCTGGTCTACAGCAACTGCTCTGACAATACAAAAAACAAAGGTGTAAAGACATATTTGAGGTTTTCTCAGGTACAATTCCATCTATAACTTCTGGGTGAGTCATGTCAAGGATTGGTTCTCACTCATGTCATTTAAATCCTGTGTTTTTCTCTAAACATTTTACAACACGTGTTATTATCCCTTCTGACTTTGGCAGACCACTGCAGAGGATCTGCTCTCCCAGTGATCTTCTGTGGAGTTTGTGCACCACGTACACAAACATACTGGTTCACAGCTGCAGTGATAAAAGGCTTCCAGCAGCTTTATAGGCCGATGTTTCTTAATGTCTGATGAAAATAGAATCACTGTTACACCTTCTTCACTCTGGCAGTTGAATTGATCGTCCATGTAGACTCATCTGCAGTCTTATGAGTCCTCTAGAGTGCAGTTGGGTTAAGTTGAGACTCAACTTGGATTTGACAAGTGTGTGAATTTGCAAGTCGTCACTACTTTGATGACTTACAACTTGTCAGTCCATGGGAGCTCTGCTTCACTGTGGTTGTCCTCGAGGTTTCTCTTGTTTGTTTGTTTGTTTGTTTGTTTGTTTTGTTTTCCTTGCTGAGAAGTAGGGTCTAAGGACAGGGAATCCTCTGGGACAATTATCCATCTGCCTATTTGTTGTTTCCAAATAAAGTCTGTTTCTGATTTTCCAAAGCTTCTGTTTCGATGAACGTCACTTTCCGCCCGACTGTGCATGTGTTAAAGAGCTGCTCTCTGTCTGGTTACATCTGGAAACTTCTTTGAATAAAACAATGAAACTGGACAAGAGCAGCTGTTTAGATCAGGTCTGAACTGGTCTGGCAGACGTCTGTCTCCTGAAGCTTGAGACCTGAATGTAACTTTCAAGGCTCGTAGAGTAAAATTTCATTCACATGATTTAGCAGCAGAACTTTTGTTTTCACACAGTGATAAACTCTTGTAGTTACTGACAACGGAGCTTTTTCGACTTGTTTCCACTGTGTTTATGACCAAATGTTTCATTGTTTGATTTTCTGACAATTTTGTCTTCTGAGATAACTACTGTTGTGATTTTGGGCTATATAATAAATTGAATTGATTTGATTTGACTTGATACAATAAATTATTGGGACTTGACTTGAAAGTCTGTGACTTAGGACTTCATTTGAACTTAAGGCCAAAGATTTGAGACTGACCGTATGGGAAACTGTTCAATGATCCCATCTCTTCTACTCATACATTTGTGACCAATAGAAAGATTATCAGTGGACCTTCACTGTCTGCTGTACAGCTCATTTCGTCTGCAGAAAGAGACGCTGCCATTTGATAAAAACAACAAAACAGGTGAGAGCTAGCTGTTTGGATCAGGTCTGAACCGGTCTGATGAACATCTGGCTCTTGAAGAATTGGACAGTGTTTTTTCTCTCACCTGAATGTAACGTGCAACGTGTTTCATTCACAAATGTTGATTTAGCAGCGTATGTTTTGTTTTCGCTGTGATAAACTCTTAGCTGACAAACAGCACTGGTTAGTGTTGCTGCTACAGTTTGTGTTAACCGGTTGTGCGAGCATCCCCCGTATTGGTGAACAAATAATCCCTCTATTTTTTAGAGAAATAAGTCATAGCAAAAGAAAGCATTCAGTATGATATGATCTTGAGACTCAAAGCAGAACATCACTTAAGATTGAGTTGACACTTGCAAACTAACAATAATGACAATAATAATGACATCTTTGCTTGGACCCGTTTGCCGAACGCCTCTCCGCTCTTTCCCCCTGACGTCACGTGTCAGCTAACTCGTCAAAAACAAAAACCTTTGGACCAGAAACTTCCAAACAAGAAAAAGATGAGTGACTTATGCAAATGCTTCTCTCCCACCTTTTCTCTCGCACTGTCAACATCTGCTAAACCCATCAGCCGCATTAGACCGTCCTGCCCTTTCGCCGCTTTGAAAATGTATTGCGGTTTAACAATCTAAAAACTGCATTGAGCCATTAAATTTGGTACATGTGTTTGCATAAAGAGGCGGGCGAGGAGCGGTCCATAACTAACAACAGACCCAAAACATATCTGTGAGAACCGAGGACTGCAGACGGCGAAGATTTTTTATTAAATTCCTTCGACTAATCCCGCTCGCTGTTGAGTCCAGACTGAGTTTAGGCAAAAATATTAATAACGCATTGAAATAAGCTTATTTTCCTGTGCCTTGGTGGGGTTTAAAGGCAATCGTACTTCCTCAAGTTATGCATGGCAGTTATTTGTACGCATCCAATAGCTAAGCAGGTGACAGTTCATTTTATGAGATCTTAAGCCGCTCCAAGCCTCGCACGGCCCCGCTCGGATTTGGTAATACTATGGAGACGGTATGAAAAAGACGTAATGAATTGATGGAATGTGTTTTCGTGCGGGTTCTGCGCGTCTTTAACCCGTGGCAAGGGCCAGGACGGTTCGACGGCCAGGTAAGTGTCAGTCAATTAGTTTTGTGAGTGATAGAGAGAGGTTATGCAGATGACATGGTAGTGTTCTAAATGTCAGCAGTGAGTGGTGAAAAGGAATGAGAGTGAATGGAGATGAATTAGAATTTCTCCCAGCTCAGTCTCGGAAGAAAATGTAGATGTGCAAGAAAACCATTTGTTGAAACCATTTTTTGGGGTTTAATGGGTTAGTTTAGGCTTCAAGTTACTAAAATTGGAAAGTAAATCTTAACCTTCCCCAAGCCCCAGTCCTAAACTTACCCATTTTAGTTCCTCGAAGCTTGAACTTACCTATTAAACCCAAAGAAAATATAGAAACGTGGCTTCAACCAAACGTTTTGGACTTTTCTTTGTATATTTTTCTTTGACTATCACAACAAACTAAGGCAGAATTAGAAAAAATTGAAAATGTTTGGGCTTTAATGCCGCGTTCATGTGGTCCCCAGGAACGCTCGAGCAGCTCGGAACAACTGCTCGGAAACTCGGGACAAATGGAGCTGCTCGAGCTCAGCACCTGACGTCACTGACACATGGAGACTGATGAAAATCAGCTAGAAAATAAATACGAACAACTTTTAACGTTAGTTTTTGGATAGGCTGGCATTAGATCTCACTGTAATGCCTATTAACCTCTGTTGAAAGTGCTGTGTCATTTATTTAATATGGTTAACAACAAAATCCTGACTTTCCAAAGTAAAAAGCACATGCATGCAAACTAGGTCGGAACCTCGACCTCTCAACTCGGAAACACAACCACCCGAGGACCGAGCCCGATCTCACAAGACAGCGTACATTTACCACCACATTACTCAATATGTAAATTAGGTATGATTAGCACGAGTTCACGGCTGTTTTGTGTAATTATAGTACGCGTCACAGTCTCCATTCATTTCAATGGTGGTTGTTAAGACGTGTTCTTATTTATGAATATTATGAAATCCTGATTCTAATCTAAACCTGCCCCAAGCCCCAGACCTAATCTTACCCATTTTAGTAACTTTATGCCTAAAAACGTCCCCCACGTGGCTGCAACCAACGCTGTGAAATCTCGTGTCATTTTTATGCCTTTTCATATCGTGCTAAACACACGGCGTAACATAAGTACTAAAAACAGCTGTGAACTCGTGGTCAAAATGCGCTGTTGTTGTGTCGTGGTAAAGGACTGTGGACTGTGTTGGTGGACCACATGAATGCAGCATTAGTTTGGCACTGTTGCTAAGACAACACAAACGTTATTTTAAACAGTATACATTCTATCAAACAAGCTTCCCAGAGGAAACGTATTGGCCAAGAAAGGCTAATAAAAACCTCCAAAACGATTAATTGAGCATTCTTCTTCTTTTGAGACCCAATGTGAATGTTTTAGCTTATTTTGTTTCCTGTAAAACACAAAATTTACGTAAAAACAACCGATACGGAAGTTGTTCCGCTGGGAGCAAAGTGTTAACGTCAGTCACCACAAGTGTGAAATCAAAATAAAAGCATTATGTAATAAATAATTATAAAAGTTATCAACAAAACTACATATAGCTTTAAAAAGCCTGATCATTAACAAAGCGTCTTGTTTCTGCCATCATTTCTGCAACTACTGACGTCAGGTGCTGAGCTCCTTTGTCCAGTTTCCGAGCAGGTGGAGCATCCATGTGCATAATGCTCCACCTCTTTCTAGTGATAAGCCCCGCCTCTTTTTAAATATTTAAAGTGAGGCTAAACACGCGTTCAGACACTAACTCCGCCCACAACTGAACCCCAAACAGACTCGCAAAAATGGGAGTTGCCCAGAGGCCTTTGAAGAGACGCCCAGTGGGTGTGAACAGACATTGATTGACAGCTCCAAATATGAACAGCGGTCCTGGTCCTGACGTGAGATTTGCAGCGGAGGAAGCTGTACAGCAACAACCCCAAGTGTTTGCTTACTTGCACGTAAAGATTTTTTTAAATATATTTACTTGGCAAATCATCTGTATGAAACCTTTGCTTTAGTCTACATAAGCACATGAGCCTATTATGTGAGTATATTCTAAAAATGAAAATCGAAAATGAAAAACACAGGCACGAGTTTCGAACCAGCGCATCGTTGAACTAGAGGTGGCACAACACTCCAATCACTCAACAAGCTGAGCCAAATGACGGATGATGTCATTACGCAGCGGGTGATCTGTTTCCAGCTCTCCGCAGCAGCGATGTCAGAGGGAGGAGTTTAGATAAACCATGTGGGCGGCTCGTCTGCCTCGTCAAATCACTGTGACATCAGCGGGTACTGAAAATGTCAGCGTGTACCGAAAATGCACTGACAGTGTTTGACCATCGGCAGTACAGCCGCCGTTTTTGCACACATACAGTAACTAAAAAATGTGCGAGTTTGCACAAAAATGTCCAAAAAAGGCCTGGAAACAGTAGATAATTCAATATTAACCCCATATACACAGTCTGACAGTGAAAAAAAGTTGATTCTGAGTTTAGTTTCTCTTTAAATATGACAAGCAGCAGATATTAAACTTTGATTGTTATAAAGTGTCTCTGTGAGCATTTTGAAGCACATACGCTTTATAATGAATCTGAACGTTTTGAATTATCACAAATAAATACAGACAAGTGGGCGGGGATAGGGGGTAGGTGAGGACAGGGCTTTTTTGAGCCCTCAACCATCAGCTGCAGGTCAGCACAAGATTACTCAGGAATGATTCTTAATGAAACTTGAAGTAATAATGAGAGAAGGCAGTTATAACAAGAGTTACAACTTACAAAAAAGGATAATCTTTTATTGAGGCATTAAAACAAATAGCAAAACTCATTTTAGACACAGAAAATATAAGTGAAACCAACAAAATGACATCATGCAGTAGAACCAGTGAAGTAGAATTACTCAAACTCAAAAAACTAAAGATTGCACCATAGTTCTTTTCACAAACATTAAGTCCAATTGGAAATAACAGAACTTTCCACGTCCTCCACAGCTTCTCTCCTGGACACCGTCTCGTTCTGATTTCTCCGAGTCGCCTGCAGCCCTTCTGGAAGCTTCTACTGCAATTTGCACCAGCCGTGTGTGATGTCACCTCTGGCTCGGAGCGAACCCGACACCACGGCTCTGTCCACATGCAGCAGACTGTGGACGTCGTCTCACACTGCGCTTCCAGAACCCAACACTGCAGCGTAGGCCAGAGGGTGTACGGAGAGGAGGCTTCACGCGGAGCTGTCGCCTCTCGTCAGCCGAAAAGAGAGAGCACAAGTATCCGTGGACAAATCGCAGGAATAGCGTGGAGGTGTTGATGGTTTGGTGGTGGGGAGATGAGATGATGTGGTTTTGTCATATTGCCTGAGGTTATGGTAAACTTTCATTTATATAGCACATTTACAACAACCATAGGCGCTCAACGTGCTTTACACTACTCAAGTAAAAGTACAGATATGTGTAAAAGTTAAAGTCCTGCTGAAATTTATTTACTTGAGTAAAAGTATAAAAGTAAACATGTGTCAATTTACTAAGGTAAAAAAAAACAAAACAAAAAAAAACGTATTGCACTGCCAAAAGTTATTATGTAGGCTCATTTAAAACAAGAAAGTTTATGGGCGTATAAAGTAACTCACTTTTTAAGTAGAAAGTACAGATACTAATAGGTAAAAGCCACATTTTGTAATACTCAAATAAAGTAAAAATACTTAGTTACTTGCTATCGCTGCACAAAATACAATACCATAAAGAGTAAAAACAAAAACAAATGGCAAACGTAAAACGTAAAACTAGTACATTTGATAGAAAATGCAACTCCGATTCATTAATTTCTCATTCCGAGGGCCCTTCCACTTTTTCTTTAAAAATTCCATTTTGTTGAGTGTCTGAAAGCATACTATAAAGAACTTGGAAAGGTTAAATATAAAAATCCCATTGTATCCCTTTTATTTAGAGCAAAATCAGCCTCTGGGACGATCCAGACTCAGATTTCAGCTCCAAGCCTCCAAATTAAAAAAAGTCCTCAAAAATTTTAATAGGACTTTTGTATTGGCTCCGCCTAAATTTTTTTTTTGAGTAATTTTGGGTCCCTAAAACTCATTTTTACCTCAATTGCCTTCAGCTTTTACAGATGAATTGTCAAAACCCCAAATATGCCAAATCTAGAGTCATTTATGTCTCAGCTGTCAACACTAGCTTTACCTTTCCTTATCTACTAAAAAATTTGGCGGAATTTAGATTTTGTTTTTCTTTTGCTTGGAGAAAGTTCTCACTTCTGATGAGAGCCTGTTGGACATCAGAAGCAAAAACTACAGAGATACAGCTTTAAAAAGACTCCAGACATTTGCCTGAGCTCCAAAGGGTTCAGAAACCGATTTTAGTCAGACGTGTGAGGAAAAGAAGGCCTGAATGAGAAGGGGTTGCCAGTGTAAAATAAAAAAGTATTTAAATCAATTTAAAAACAGTCAAAGATGGAGCCATTCTTATGTTTAGTGGCAAACGGTTCCACAATTTGGGAGCTGCTGACGGCTCAGTGAAGTTTGATCTAGTCCATAGTCCAGGGAAATATAATAATCAAGATGTAATGAAAGCATGGACAACACTCACTCTGAGGAAGGTAAGTTTTTAATTCACAAAGAACACGGAGTTGAAAGAAACTTGACTTTACGACAGAGCTTACTTACTTGTACAATTTCAGTGCGCTGACTAAAATCAAATCACGCCAAGATTTTTGACTTCAGGCGTCACAAAGGATTTCAAGGGGCCAAGTCCACAGTTAATAGAACTAGAGGCAATACAACAATTTCAGTTTTCTTTTCATTCAGGTTTAAATTCAATACGTCTTGAAAGCTGTGAGGTGTTAGGGGCAAGTCAATCTGCACATCACCTGCAAAGAAACGAAAAGGTATATTGTGCTTTTTAAAAAATACTACCAAGAGGCTAAGTATACAAAGAAAACAAAATGGGGCCAAGAACCGACCCTTGTGGAATCCTCTGCCGCTATGTCGAGCTCCCTGATTCTGATGCACGTGCTGACTTTGTCTTCAGTCAAATACATGGTGACGTTCAACTCGCCGTCCTATCAGGCTGACAAAACAAAACACTGACCACTTACATTGAGCCCTGAGGGAGGTTTGCCTGTGTTGACCTCAGAGTGACCCCAACCCCTCCATAACCCTGACCTTCACCTGACCTCTGACCCCTCAACTTAACCCTGACACCAGCTCTGGGCCCTTCAGGACGGGTCGTTGACAGATCTGCTAAAGAGTCAAGACTGAAGAGAGAGAGAGAAGCAAGACTGGTGAAGATTTAGAGACTGAGAAGAGACAGACTATACACACTGGTTCGCGCTGGTTCTCACCTTTTATTGCTTCGTACACTCCAAACACGTGTGATACTTTTGTTACTGTCTCTGCTTTTATCCCATCTAAACAAGTCGCACAATAACAACAAATTGCTATAAAATCTACTTGCCGCATAGGAGAAGGAGCGCGTCTCTCCAGAAACCAATGAAAAGTCTTAAACCCGCCTGCGCTGCTTCTGATTGGTCAAATTTCCTGTCTGTTTCTCTTTTAACCAATCACTGTGACTCTGTCTTGCCCCTGTTTATAGTTTCTGTGAATAAGAGACAGGAGAGCACAGTTTGTGTCACTTTTCATAGAAAACTGCTTTGACTTTAAATGAGTTACCGGAGCAGACACAACTGTTGCCGGAATGCCTCTTTAGAGTTCCTAGATCTTATTCTGGCTTGGTCCGGCTCAAATTAAGCCCAGCTTAGAAGTCAAGGTGATCTCTGGAGACACATCACAGTCAGGTCCAGGTCTGGAGACACGTCACAGTCAGGTCCATGTGGAGACTCGTCACAGTCAGGTCCAGGTGGAGACACGTCACAGTCAGGTCCAGGTCTGGAGACACGTCACAGTCAGGTCCAGGTCTGGAGACACGTCACAGTCAGGTCCAGGTCTGGAGACACGTCACAGTCAGGTCCAGGTGGAGACTCGTCACAGTCACGTCCAGGTGGAGACATGTCACAGTCAGGTCCAGGTGAACTCTGGAGACACATTAGCTACAGTTAGGTCCAGGTGGAGACACGTCACAGTCAGGTCCAGGTGGAGACTCGTCACAGTCAGGTCCAGGTGAACTCTGGAGACTCGTCACAGTCAGGTCCAGGTGAACTCTGGAGACACATTAGCTACAGTCAGGTCCAGGTGGAGACACGTCACAGTCAGGTCCAGGTGGAGACACGTCACAGTCAGGTCCAGGTGGAGACATGTCACAGTCAGGTCCAGGTGAACTCTGGAGACACGTCACAGTCAGGTCCAGGTCTGGAGACACGTCACAGTCAGGTCCAGGTCTGGAGACACGTCACAGTCAGGTCCAGGTCTGGAGACACATCACAGTCAGGTCCAGGTCTGGAGACACATTACAGTCAGGTCCAGGTGGAGACTCGTCACAGTCAGGTCCAGGTGAACTCTAGATACACATTACAGTCAGGTCCAGGTGGAGACACGTCACAGGAGAGAGACCCTCTACCAAAAAGTACAATGTGCACCTTTAATCCTTTAGTATACCACTATGTAACTGTCCCATAGCTGTTTTTCTCATTTTGTAAGCACCTAAATGTTGTAAAAGAGCTGAACCTTGGGCTGTCTTTTCGTAGCCAGGCTAACACTACCTAGTGCCTCCAATCAGTCAAACAGCGAACAGAAATTAAGCTTTGACATTAAATTCAAGAGTCTGTTTGTAGTTCTGTGAGTCTGTTGTTTAAGTAGAAATAGCAGACTGACTCCTTTGACCTCGTGTCAAATAGTAACTTACAACGACAATTTGAAAATGTACCTTTAATCTGTCAATTTGCATCACAGAAATGGCAACGATCACTAGCGTCCATGTTTACACTCTACTTCCCGGACTACAACTAATGTGTTGGTCGCAGTACATTTGTAACATCCAGTAGCAAACAAATGACAGTGATTGGTTAAAGTGATAAAGAACCTGCCTACCATAGAACATAGAACACTCTAAAGCTGAGACGTCAGAGTGAAATGAAAAGACTGATACATCAGGCTAGTATTTTGGTGGACGCAGGAGCTTTGTCTGTTTTGGTTTCTCCTTCAGCCGTGAAATGAAGTTTTACAACAATGTCAACATCTTCTGTCAATGTGACGTGTCTCACCGTTCCACCGCTCCGTCTGTTTGATTGTATTTACGTTGGATTCCCGAGGACACTTTTCATCGGACGTTTGTGGAGTAAATCATGCATAAAAGATACAAGCCGTCCAATCTTTCTCCTGGAGCTGAAACCCGATCTCCAGCTTCTGTAATATTTCTGCGTTTGTACTGGTGATGTGTTTAGAAGAGAGCAGGATGAGGACTGCTGAGTGACTTCGGTTCAAAGGAAAACATCCAGTCATTTTGTTCTGTGATGTTTCAGGCATTTCAGATGTGGCCGTGGTAGTTTTGCTCGTCTCCGTGGAGATGTCTTTAAAGGCCACGTTATAGTTTAAATGTAGTTATATGAAAATGAACTTTTTTATAGGGTTTATTCTTCAAAAGAGACATACAAATGACTTTTATCTCCTCATAGCTAAAGTCAGATGTTATAATTCAGACTTGAATCAGCTTGGCTTTGCTTAGCAGCAGCTTTTGTTCCAGAATATGACTTTAACAGTACATACAGTATGTTCAATAAGAGCATAAGGTGAGCAATGCTTTTTATGATTAGTGTAAGATGATAGATACTCCTGGTAGATAAAATATAAGTGAAAGTATTACTGAGGTTGTTGTTAGGTTTGCAAAGATATTGTAAAGTATTACGTTAGAAATACAAAGACATGTTGACATTGGACATTTGTGGGAACTGCAAAAGTTACAAATATACATTATTTTAATTTAGTCTACTCTCATGTGATAAAGAATAATTAGGACTATTTAAACCACTCTTATCCCCTTCGAGGTCACTCCCATCAGCTCTAAGACCACTCCCATCAGCCCTGAGGCCACTCCCATCAGCTCTGAGGTCACTCCCATCAGCTCTAAGACCACTCCCATCAGCTCTGAGACCACTCCCATCAGCCCTGAGACCACTCCCATCAGCTCTGAGACCACTCCCATCAGCTCTGAGACCACTCCCATCAGCTCTGAGGCCACTCCCATCAGCTCTGAGACCACTCCCATCAGCTCTGAGACCACTCCCATCAGCTCTGAGGCCACTCCCATCAGCTCTGAGACCACTCCCATCAGCTCTGAGACCACTCCCATCAGCTCTGAGACCACTCCCATCAGCTCTAAGACCACTCCCATCAGCTCTGAGACCACTCCCATCAGCTCTGAGACCACTCTCATCAGCTCTGAGACCACTCCCATCAGCTGAATGACCACTCCCATCAGCTCTGAGACCACTCCCATCAGCTCTGAGGCCACTCCCATCAGCTCTAAGACCACTCCCATCAGCCCTGAGGCCACTCCCATCAGCTCTAAGACCACTCCCATCAGCTCTGAGACCACTCCCATCAGCTCTGAGACCACTCCCATCAGCTCTAAGACCACTCCCATCAGCTCTAAGACCATTCCCATCAGCTCTGAGACCACTCCCATCAGCTCTGAGGCCACTCCCATCAGCCCTGAGGCCACTCCCATCAGCTCTAAGACCACTCCCATCAGCTCTGAGGCCACTCCCATCAGCTCTAAGACCACTCCCATCAGCCCTGAGGCCACTCCCATCAGCTCTAAGACCACTCCCATCAGCTGAATGACCACTCCCATCAGCTCTGAGACCACTCCCATCAGCTCTGAGGCCACTCCCATCAGCCCTGAGGCCACTCCCATCAGCTCTAAGACCACTCCCATCAGCTTTAAGACCATTCCCATCAGCTCTGAGACCACTCCCATCAGGTCTAAGACCACTCCCATCAGCTCTGAGACCACTCCCATCAGCTCTGAGGCCACTCCCATCAGCCCTGAGGCCACTCCCATCAGCTCTAAGACCACTCCCATCAGCTCTGAGACCACTCCCATCAGCTCTGAGACCGCTCCCATCAGCTCTAAGACCACTCCCATCAGCTCTGAGACCACTCCCATCAGCTCTAAGACCACTCCCATCAGCTCTAAGACCACTCCCATCAGCTCTAAGACCACTCCCATCAGCTCTGAGACCACTCCCATCAGCCCTGAGACCACTCCCATCAGCTCTGAGACCACTCCCATCAGCTCTGAGACCACTCCCATCAGCTCTGAGACCACTCCCATCAGCTCTAAGACTACTTCCATCAGTTGAAAGACCACTCCCATCAGCCCTGAAACCACTCCCCTCAGCCTGAAGGCCACTCCCATCAGCCCCGAGATCACTCCCATCAGCCATAAGACCACTCCCCTCAGCTGTAAGGCCACTTGTCTTAGACTCTAGGTCACTCTCGTCAGCTGTCAGGTTACCTCCCTTAGATCAGGGCTATTCAACTTTATTTTCCCAAGGGTCAGATTTTTGGATTCAGATTCTGGACCATAGATGTGCCAGTTTTAATTGGTGTCCCACAAAATATTCCTAAAATGATCTGTTTAAACGTGGTAAAATAACTAGACTTTTGTGGGAAAACAAAATACAAAAGACTAAACTCTGATGTTTTTGAAGATAGGTCGTGGGACACATTTAGTTGGTTGGAGGGCTGATCAGGCTAGGTCATCCCCCCGCAGGCACAAAGTTACAGTCCATTCAGGCTCAAGAACAGCTCCTGTCCATCAACTGTTAGACTTATAAACACCTTCTTGCGTCTTGTCAACGCCATCTCATCTATTTGTACAGCCGGTTTGTTCAGTTTTTTGTTTAGAAATAAAATCAACTGTGGTTGAATGAACACAAGACAGATTCTAGGCAGAGGAGTAACATTTATCGAATAAACAAAACAATAATAGCAGCTCATAGTCCTTGGTGGTGATATTATCAAAAACAGCCACTTCTCCTAAGATGTGTGCCTTTTATCATCCTGGATATACTCTCTGAAAAAAGCCTAAAAGAAATGTAGCTAGAATAACTCAGAAACATACTGTAATATGCAGTAGCTTTAACCGTAGAAACCTGATTTTACACAAAACTCTATCTTGAAAGTTGGCGTACACTATTTCCAAACTGAGTATTTTAACCTGTACAACTAGTTCCCAGCTCTCACTATCACTTTGGCACATGGTTATTAAGAATCACATGATGTTTTGGCTTTAACCATGGCTTTTGAACAACTTTTAACAGCAAAGTGAGGTTACCCACCCAAGCACAGCCAATCAGAACGCTATCTACAAGAGATAATACAGTTTATTGTTGGATTCATTCAGTGCACAGTAGTGTTTTTGTCATAAAATGCTACTTTTGCACTATGCTATTTGGTGGAAAAGAGAATGTTTAAGTACTTACACACAAAATGTTGCCACTTCAACTCTACTGACGTAAAATACAATAAGATCATTGAGTTTCAGTGCTTGGGATATGTTCCAATGTCTCCAAAAACAAGTCAAATTGTAACTTGTGTCCTCGGGGATTCCAAGTAAATTGCCAGAAGTTTAATGAAGAGCGCTCGTGTTCATTTGAGTGTCTAAGTGTGTCATTAGACCCGGTTTGTGCTTAACTCGTGCTGCTTTCGGGGGCAATCGGAGAGGACGGTATTGATTAAGTGACAGCTATTGTAACAAACAGTCTTCCTCTATTGAAGTGAAGAGGGGCAGCGGGGCCAAAACAAAACGACGGAGGAGCTAATAAACGTCCCGTGGAGAGAGAGGGGGACATAAAGGGCCGCAGCAAACCGGCCTTTTGTGTGCACCCTGACTGCTCCAGCGCCGACAAATTTATGTTAACAAGCAAATTAGAGTCTGCTTCGGTCAATAACTATAACTTGTCTGTAGAAAATAGTGTTTGCCGTCTTTAAAGTGATAATAACAAAAATACAATTCATTTTCCTGGTTATTTAAAGGTGCACTCTGAAACTTTCTGGAGATGAACAATCGACCACACATTTCTATAGAAAAAGTCAGTTAAAACCATACTTTTAGACATTTTAATATGTTTTACGCTCTAGTATGGAAAAATACAGCTAAAGGAACAGCTTTTCTATAGAAACACACAAGCAGAAGCGTTCCTACAGGCCAAATAACAGTCCTTTTTGTGGCCATGCAAGCCTTCTTAAACCAAAAACACAGATTTTTATTTAATACGTGCAACAAAGACATATAATGACATGTTTGTGGTCCAAAAGTTTCACAGTGCATCTTTAAAGTGAATCTATTTGTGTGTTGTTGTTGTTGTTGTTGTTTTTCTATGTATTTATGAATAAACCATGATGTAGATCAGTTATTTACATATTGTTTCTTGTAAAAGACAAACAATTTAAGTATAACAGATTCAAAATAGAAAGAGATCTAACCTGGTCAGGGTCAGATGGATTATCTTGCGATATTTTTTGTCAAATCACAAACTCAAAATGATCCATCTGGCCTTCCAGCAGCTCGATTGGTTTGGAGTCTGAGTGTCAGCCCATACTCACTGCAGCAGGGCAGGTTGAAGGGGCTTGTACTTATCCCACACAGACACTGGATAGCCCATTACGATTTGTTGCTGTGATTGGATAAGCATAACTAAAGTAGGCCGCACACCCAATCAGTTTGATGTATTTTATTAAATGTACCATCTTTTCCCAAAATATTTCCAAATGGAGACTGTGGAAGAACTCTAACCAAAGTTCAACACAGATCCATCTGGCCTCACGCCACAGGGTAAAAGAGGTCCATTTACTTTCTGTGCAAAACTGCACACATTCTACATAAAGTTGAGCTCAGGTGAGTTTGCAGACCAAACAAACACAGGAACACTGTGGTCAGTGAAGCAGCTTTTGGTCAGTTTGTCTGTGTGGACATGAGTTAAGTCCTGCTCAAACATGAAGTCTGCATCTTTACAGGTTGAATAGGTTGAAAACTGTAAAGTTCTGGTGTCACTGAAGATGCAGTGAAGTCCAAACATCTGCAAATGTTTCCTGAGCCTTTAAATGCTTTAGGATCCATTTTATCTGCTGCTGTTGGTCCACTGAGTTTTTCCACTGTCAAAGTACGTTCTATGAGACATTGCAGAGGACAGCGTGTTTCTGTTCACTGACAACTCACCTGAGCTGAACTTCATATAGAATCTATAAAGTCTTGTCCAGAGGAAGATGAGAGACACCAAACTCAACTCTGCAGATGGGCTGAAGGCCTCTGAGCCTCACCACACTGATGCAGTAACTCACAACAAACTGTTTGTAATAATCATGTGCAATATTAACATTTTTTTAGACAATGCATTTTTGATTTTTTTTTCCATCTTAAGCCAGAATAATCAAAATATCTAAAAATGAAGGCATGAATTCTTTTACTTCATGTGTCACAAATCTAAATTTCTTGATATTTACATTTTCTGAGACATAGCTGTATGTACAGATGATGAAATAAAGTTTCTTCTCTATTTGGCATTTTAAGCGTCGCCGTCACAAGGCAGATGCACCAGCTGCTTCTGTTGTAAAGGTCCTCGCTCGTGGAACAGGTGAACCTCACCATGATGCTCCTGACAAATGGTCCAAACAGAGTCACAGTGACGCACAGACAGAAGGAGAGAAAACCACAACACACCTATTACGGAAATCCTTATTCTGGCCACACCTCCCCAAACTTAGAGGGGGCTCATTGGGGTTCAAATCATTCCAAAACTCATGTAGTGTGCAGAAGGCTTAACATAGCCGGAGTTAAGCTTCACATGTAATTGTATATACATTTCTTCAAATTTAGGCTATGTTCTTCTGTTAAATTGAACACACCAACACAGACTTTAAAGAAAATATAATATACCACAAAATGTAAACAAAAAATAAAGCCAAAATGTAAAATAACCTCGAGTTTTGGTTGAAGCCCAATGGCCACATTTTCTTTGGGTTTAACAGGTAAATCTTAGCCCACCCTAAGTCCCAGTCTTTGACTTACCCATTTTACTAACTTGAAATCTAAACCTGTCATACCCAAAGAAAATGTGACCATGTGGCTTCAACCAAAATTCGTGGTTATGGTTACGTTTTGGCTTTTTCTAACATATTGACGTAAAAAGGTGTGAAAACGTGCTTATCGTACGTCTTTGACTTTTTGTTGTATATCTACGTTTTCTTCAAAGATTGTTGACTATTTAAAGTTGGGGTAACTAACTTTTTTAGTTGTCATCTTTGTGTTTTCCATTAAAAAGTGTAGGGCAAATTCAGCCCTTTGGGAAAAAATGAGACCATCGAGTCCTGTCCGAACTTAACCATAAAGAATTTTAGTTTTTTATGATTGGCTGAGCTTGAGTGGTTCTCTACAGTCAGAGGTTACATTAACCGACAATTTTCCGTCATTTACCGACTGTATTTTGCTTTGACGGAAAATTTTCAAGGCCCCCCGTCATTTTGACGGATTAAAAATGGAGCTGCCCTTTTATATAGTCTACTAATTTAGTGACCTGCATCCTGACCGGACTCGCACACTCCCGCTCGCTCAAACTGAGGAGGCAGCGAGGGACAAATGCTGCTTTTAATCCATTCATGCGTGCTGCTATCCGGCGGGGAGGCCGCCAGACTGACGGCTGCAGAGCGCACGGTGCTGTAGCCTCCGCAAATACGTAACCATGAATCTGAAAACAGGAGACTGCAGTTTCATGGACCACACGTTAGCAACGACGCGCACGGATAACGCTTCATCCGAGAAAAACAGCGGGATGGACAGAGTTTTGTCGGTCTGATTTCAAGAGGATTTGTACTTTTGACCGTGATCACTCGACAGACAAACACTGATGTTTATTCAGATTCATAAACTTAGCGGAAAATCTTATGACTCATGACTCGTGCGCTCCCGTGCAGTCTCTGTAGGCTATCAGAAATCAGCTAAAAAACATACACAGCAATAAACCTACTGAACAAAATTATGACGGATAAAAATCACTCATGACGGATTTTTTGGGACCTTGTCCGTCACGGTGACGAATTGAAATCAAGTCTAGTGTAACCACTGCTCTACAGTTTCACTTTGTTGTTTGTAAAAAGACGATAATTTGACTGTCATTGCAACTAAAATGAATACATGCCGATATTAACCATGTGTTGAAGGAGACAAAGTTGTAAGATTTAAAACCTAAATTGTGCTTGCAGTGTGAAAATCAGCTACTCCACCTATAATACAGAATGTGACAAGATGCATTACTGTAAAATCAAATGTACTTCTGATTGAACCAACAATAGATTTTTCTTGGACACTTATACATCACATTGAGCAGTCCTTTTTATGTCAAGCTCTTTCAATAACTATCCTGTAAAAGTCAAGTTTTTTTCTGCTTGTGAGTATTTTTGCTCAAATGCTGTATTTCAATTCAACTTTAGTCTTAGTATCAATCATTATCTGTAACTCAACACTTTGACCGACCCTAGAAATGACAAAAGCGATCAGAGAACCATCAAAAAGCTAAGAACGTCTTCGCCTCAGTCTCCTGCTAGCGCGCTGACAAATGTATGCTAACAAGCAAATTAGCCACGACGGGACAGCCTGCTCCGATCAATAGCCCCAATAAAAGCGCTGGAGTGTCTGCAATGTAAACGGCCGGGCCCCCAGGAGTCCCCAAGGCCGGCCCTCACAATAACCTACAACCGAGCGGGACACAAAAGCTATCGACGGGAGGGTGAGAGGGTTCGGATTTCCCCAGACACCGCTCCTGTCACATCAAACTGGCTATTAGTCACAATCTGGCCCTGCCCCCCGCCCGTCCCGGTGTACTTTTCCGCGGGTGGTTCTCTGGGGGAGCGGCGGCTTGTCCAGTTGAAAGTTGTGCCGCGGGCGTGAAGAGGAGGACATCTGGTTCCAGTGTGTGTGTAGGGAGAACGGGGACTGGTAAAAGGAGAACAAACGGGAGCACTTTGGAGCTGTCAGGCCTGGTTAAGGGTCAGAGGAGAGGGGTTTACGGAAAGAGCCAAGACAAGCTAATAAACAAGAGGAGAGTGTGAATTCTAGAGCTTATTTTGAGCTCTAGAATACATGCTAGAAAATGTCGCCGCGTGGCTTAACCAAAATTGAAGCCAAAATGTGTGGTTATCTACCCTTTTTGTCTGGTTATGTTTTCATTACTCTTTACAAGGTCTTCATAACAACTCAAATCATCAAATCAATATATTTTTGTGTAGGCTTTCCAAGACTTTCCAAGATAATTTAGCAAACATCAAATACAACAATAAACATTCGGAAACAGTAATTGGCCAAGCAGGTCAAAGCAGATTATCTGAGCAAGCAAATTAATAATCTGTTCTTAGATGCTCTTTCTGTCCTTAGACTCTCCTTCTGTCCTTAGACCCTCCTTCTGTCCTTAGACTCTCCTCTGTCCTTAGACTCTCCTTCTGTCCTTAGACCCTCCTTCTGCCCTTAGACCCTCCTTCTGTCCTTAGACTCTCCTCTGTCCTTAGACTCTTCTTCTGTCCTTAGACCCTCCTTCTGTCCTTAGACCCTCCTCTGTCCTTAGACTCTTCTTCTGTCCTTAGACCCTCCTTCTGTCCTTAGACTCTTCTTCTGTCCTTAGACCCTCCTTCTGTCCTTAGTCCCTACTTCTGTCCTTAGACCCTCCTTCTGTCCTTAGACTCTCCTTCTGTCCTTAGTCTCTCCTTCTGTCCTTAGACCCTCCTTCTGTCCTTAGTCTCTCCTTCTGTCCTTAGTCTCTCCTTCTGTCCTTAGACCCTCCTTCTGTCCTTAGTCTCTCCTTCTGTCCTTAGACCCTCCTTCTGTCCTTAAAGGAGCATGGCGTAAGTTGCAAAGGTTTTGAACAAGGGCGCCATCTTTGGCGTTTTGTGGCACTGCACCCTCCCTACTATCAGCAGCTGAAGACGTATTTTACGCTTAAAAGATTCTTTTGACACATCGTTATTTTCTGCTAAATGTTTTCTGACTTAAGAAGACAAAGGTTTTTGTATGAAAAAGTAAATGCTGGCTATTTTATGTTCTTTTTGACTGAATGATCAGTTTACAAACTCCAAAAGTTACACAAGAAAAGATTATTGAGAGTTTGAGGAAAAGCTTTGTTTTAGCGTGAGAGAAAATTGTAAACAAGCTTTTTACAGGCCTCATTTGTCATAAACTAAATGCTCAATGGCAATTTATTACTCTAATAAAACATAAACCTTACCAAGACAAACAGCTAAGCGCTAAGCTACTAAATCTGTGTCTAAATGTGCGATGTACTTGGACAGGCCTGAGAGTCTTACCTTCTAATGAAAATAATCACCAGATGAACGTCTTATTGATCTCCAGCACAATTCCTCTTTCTCAAAAACATGTCCAAGTGCTCCTCGGTCCTGCAGTCGGCTTCATGCCATGCCGTTACGGTGGGCTAGTTGTTTTGAATTCTTCCGTGTGTTACGGGGGTTCGGAAGCTAGATGGCAGTATTTACCAATGATTATTTATTTTATTTTCATTAAACAGCCTTTACAACAGCCGTCCATTGTATAAAACCGAGAGCTTTTGCTAAATAAATAGAAATGATGACGATAATCCAGTGAAGGAGGACCAGCGCGGGAAAATGCGACCCGCACCACTCACATTTATGAGTCTGTCTGCGCTTACAGAGGCAAACTCGGTAAGTTTACAAAACGTCATGGCGCACATCCAGGCAAGTGCCAATGGACGGTAATTTGATATATCGTAATATTGAACATTTTAACTTACGCAATGCACCTTTAAACCTTCCTTCTGTTCTTGGATCCTTCTTCTCGGCAAGGAAATAACTAGAAAAAAAAAAAAAAATGACGGAAAAAAGAGAAACCTGGAGGAGAACCACAGTGAAGAAGAGATCCACTTCCATGGACGGACAGGCTGTAGATGTAACTAAGACTAACACAGATCTAATTCCAGATTCCAGTTTGGCCAATCAGTGTCAATTAGAACAGTTTAGTCCCTGCTTGGCCTGGTTAGAACCAAGGCCAAGCAGGTACTAAAAAAGTATGTGGTTCCACAGAAACAGGGCGAGTAGAAATTTTAACTATTTTAAACGGGCAGTTGAAATTTATTGATTTAAAACCTTTAATATTATCTAAGGCTGTGTCCGAACGTCCACATTTGTTCCCTATCCATGACTCTCCCCCTTGAGTTAAAGTAACGGTAAAATGAACTTTTGTAATGAGTCTTTCTGACACGTACATATTTATGGACTTCTAATCATAATACAAGTCTGGTTTAACTTGGAGAATACATTTAACCGCAATCGTACTGAATAATTCATTTTTTACAGCCCGAACTAAGGTAAGCCGGTAACATTAGCATCTTCACGGCTAACGGCTTTGAGTTACTAGTGTTTAGTTTCTTCTCCAGCTCAACAGTGAGTTTAAGCGGCTCCTTCTCATCTTTGCTTCAGTCGTGTTGTTTACAGTCAAAGACCTGACGCTGTCCGCCTTGTTTTTCCGATTCTCACAATGCTTTTTGATCCATATTGACCGTTCTAGTGCCATCCATGCTCACTACTTTTCTAGATGCATTGTCGGAGTGCATTACTTTTTGACCTGCTGGACATTCGGACACCACTATAAAATGGCGTAACGACTATAGGGTGCACATTCGGACAAACATTCGAAACTTTGACCCCCCATGTTTCAATTGTGCTCGAGCCCTTCTCCTAATTCTCTTTCCTTTTATTCCTCCATCATGTTTGCTCACACAGTCTCATCCCTGTCCCGTCGGCAGCAGCTCACTCCTTTTCCTTAACGCGTGACCGATGCGACACGTCTTTCGGTGTCCGGACGCGTTGCCTTGTAAATTTCAATCAGCGTCTCTCCGCAGGGTGCCACGGTCCCGCTACAACCGCCCCCTCCCCACCACCCTCCCTTCCACAACCCTCCACTAAACAGGTGTCACCCACAGTCTGTCACAAGTCATTACCGCTCTATTAATTGCCCCGGGTTAATGTTTAATGGGACCTTAGACGTGTTTTAAGTGCTGAGCTGGCATGAGGCGTCCCGGGGCAGGATTGGGGAAGTGTTCCATCACTGTTGGGGAGGTGCAAACAAATGATTTGGGTAATTGACTGGGACAGAGGAGTGAATTTAAGGGCTGTTTGATGAGGCTAACTAGCTCTGATTGGAAAACAGGAGGAGGGGCGATTGAAAGGCTTAATTGCCCCGACAGCGAAAACAAAAGTCCCACGTGGCCACTCAAACGGTGATTGGAAATCAGAGGGCGCCGGGTAAAGGCTTAGCAAAGAACGTAGCAAGACAGGATGTTACGTTTTCTTTAGCTGCTTTTTTTTTTTTTACTTCATTGCATAAAACATTTCCATTCTTAATTCAGAATGTCCCAAAGTACTTCTACAGAAAATTGTAGTTGACTTTCCATTTTCAAAAATGAAACAAATCATTAATTAGGATGGAAAAGACAAACTAAAGACAAAGACATCTTGAAAAACGTATTGAGGCAAAATGTGAATAAATATCAATATTTTATATAATCAATGCAAAAAACTATTTGTTTGATTAACATTAAAAGGGACCTAGTGCGCTTTCTCTGTGTATGTAGAAAGAAACCTAACCTGGCTCACACCAGATGGATCTTTGTTTTTGAAAGATTTGAGTTCTTCCACAGTATACATCTGGAACTTGACTTGCTGAAAGCGTTTGGGAAAAGATGGGACGTTTAATAAAATACATCAAGCTGATTGTGTGTGCGGCTGACTGTATTTGTGCTTAACCAATCACAGCAAGGAATGACATCCAATGTGTGTGTGGGATAATGTGTGTGTCACAAACACGCAGCAGAGACATTCCGATGTTCCTGTCGCCATTGCAACCAAACCCCCTCCAACCCGCCCTGCTGCGATGTGATTGGACCGACACATCGACAACCAATCGGGCTGCTGGAGGGCCAGACCGATTATAACGTGTGTCAATTCATAAATAAAGAAGCAGCAGATTTTTATATTTATATAAGTGGCTCTGAGACTATTTTAAACTTTACATGTTTTACTATGAATCTGAATATTTTAAATAATCACAATTAAACACAGACAAGTGGGAGGGGATAGGTGGTAGGTGAGGACAGGGTTTTTTGAGCACTCACTCACCAGCTGCAGGACAATAATAGATAACTCAAACACGACAGAATCATTCTTTATAAAACAGAGAGTAAACTAATGATGAGAGAAGGCAGTTAGACAAACAGATGTTACACAATCATCTCCTTTAAGGATTTTCTGTCTCTGGTCCTCAGCTCTGGAACAGCCTGTCTTTGAATGTTTTCCATTGTATTTCAACAGCACTTTGGTCAACTCAGTTATTGTTTTTAAAGCACTTTATGAATACTTTTGAATTGAATTGCAATTTTTGATACTAAACCAAGACTAAACCGGGACATAAACTGCACCAGACAGGGACTAGTAGGCAAATCCAGGACTAGAGCAGGACATAAACCAGACTAAAACTGGAATAAAAAGTATTTATCTGAAATACATGCTTTCTGGTAGTTATTTGAATTATGAGTCTCCAACCTTCTTCACCAGTAAAGCTACTGTTGCAAAACAAAACTAGCGGCGAGCTACTACTTTTAGCAATCACAACAAATAGATGTTAAATGAGGCTCAGACAGGTGCCTATATGAAACATTAGCATTATCCAATTAGACATGGACACAAAAGATGCATATTTTATTTTATTTATTTATTTTATTTTACCTTTATTTTGCCAGGCAAAACATTAAGAACAAATTCTTATTTACAATATATACAGTAGAAATACACAAGTAATAACTATAATAAAGCTATGGAGACTACTGATTTAAATGATATAATGTATTTGTGTCGGGGGCTGTTTTGAACATTCGGGCCAGACAAAAACCAAAAAAACAAAACAAGTGAGAACCACTGTTTTAGGCAAATAACATCATTTCCAAAAGTAGGCTTAATGTAGTCATTCATTTGCTTGTCTGCTTTATAAAAAAATCTCTTTAAAGGTCCACTGTGTAAATTATTAACTAGTTTACATATTTTTGTGACAGTAAATGAATAATACAAATGTGTGACTTTACTCTGAGCAGGCTTGCATGGCCACAAAATGAACTATTATTCAGTCAAGAGGAGGGCCTTCTCTTGTTTATTTCCATGTAAGTCCTTTAACTATATTATTTCACGTTATGGCAAAAAACGTATTTATCCCTAATAGGAATGGGCCATTAATCGAGAGATCGAGATCAAGATCAAATCGAAACGAATGGACGCGTTGCCGACTGCATCTATGAATACAGTTTAGCTTCTAGAGAACATTTACAGTAGAAATACACAAGTAATAACTACAAATTGACTAATAAACTAAATATCCAGAAAAATCCTTTGGCGAGCTCCTTGGCAGCTATAGGTTAGAGACTTCTGATTTAAATGATGTCATATATTTGTGTCGGTGGCTGCTTCAAGGAAAAAAAAAACAAAAACAAAACAGGTGAGAACCACTGTTTTAGGCAAATATTAAAATTTCCAATAATGAATGCCTAATGTAGGCATTCATTTTCTTGTCTGTGTTGTAAAAATAAAAATCTCTTTAAAGGTCCACCGTGTAACTTTTTAACCAAAAAATAAAGTTAAATAAAATCATGTTTTCTAGTTTAGATATAGTTGTGACAGTAAATAAATAATACAAATGTGTGACTTTACTCTGGGCAGCCACACAATTAACCTCCTTTTGGTTATTTCCATGTAAAGGAAGGCCTTTAACTACATTTTTTCACGTTTTGTAGTAAAACTTGTTTATCCTTAGGGCTGGGCCATCATCGAAAAATTGAAAGACCGAATCCAAACGAATTGTCAGTTATTTGGTGGTGGGTTTTGAATCGAAAAATCGAGAACCTACAAATCTATTTTCAGTAAAAATCTAACTTTGAGGCAGAATATTAATATATAAATTTAAAAAAAATCTAATAAAATGGGACATAATAAAAGTGTTTGTTTTGTTTATATACATGAATGGCATTTTTCATTTGTTTTTGAAAAGATTAAACAAAATCGAATCGAAAAACACAATCGATCAATATGAGAGAAAAAAAGAAAAAGTGATTATATTTCTTCCCAGATCGCCCTAATCCCTAATCCTTAATGAGAATATTATAAAGAATGATTTTATCTTCATATGTTCACCTCTAGAACATTGCACCTTTAAATGACATGAATAATTCTTCAGTAGCGCTGGCTTCAACAGACCGACCATCTTTCTGTAGCCATATTTTGGAAGCCATGACTCTTTTGTACAACTGTCGACACAGAGAGAGAATTATTCAGGCCTATCCCACGGCAGAGATCCACAACTTATTAGACGCGTTGCTGGAATACCCTATTAGTGCTGAAGCCGGCGCTGGGGGAACGGGGCTTTACTTTAAATTGAGGAAGTGCCAACGCACATTTATTGGCTCTAATGCGCTGCAGCCGGCCTCGTCACAATATGGCGCTGGGCTGGGGGAACATAATAACCTTTTTAAGGCTGGCGCGTGCGGTCGCCTCACACAATGAAGACTTCACAGTGAGCGGGCGGGAAAACGAGACCGTGCCCTCCGCCGAACATAATCTGTTGTTATTATGCTGTTAATACGTTTCATTCCACGCACGGTGAGCCGCGTGTGGAGCCGGGAGGAACCAGAGGGGCACAGCTCACCCGCCTCGAGATGTTTGCAGAGGAAAATACAGTCTGGCTGCCACAAAGGTACCACTGGTTCTCAGGTCAAATACCAACAAAAGACAGGAACACTACAAGAACCAGATCTTACATAAGTCTAAAACAAGTCCGCCCAGACCTAAACTATTAGATATGTATGTTAGTACTTTATATTTCGTTCATTTTAACTCTCAGAGTCTCATGATGTCGTGGATAACATCAAATAATACGTTTTACTTAAAGAGGGCCTATCGTGTAAAATCAAGGATTCAATCATTTAAACCTTGTTCTAACTACAGTCCCTCATCATCAGTTTACTCAAAGTTGTATTTGAATTGATTCATGTGTTTGAGTAATCTTGTATTCTTCTACAGCTTTTGCTTGAGTGTTCAAACACTTCCTGTTCTTCACTCCGCCCACTTTGTTCTTCACCCCGCCCACTTGTCTGTATTTACTTGTTATAATTCCAAAATTTACTCTCAAAATAAAGCATATGCGGTTCAAAACTGTCCCATATTCACTTTCCAAAATAAAAATGAGTCATTTCAAATCTGTTGCTTATGTTACAGTTACACTTTAAAGTGAAGAGGCGGAGCTTAGTACTTCTGCAGTTTTAAACAGGAAGTCACTGGAGCTGTTTCTATTTTGTGGGTTTACAGTGAACAAAATGTAAATTGCTGATCTACATATGTTCTAGTTCATTACTAAAGAGTTGGAAAAAACACGATAGAGCCCCTTTAACAGTGAATATCTCCGGTTCCATAAAAGTTAGAAACAAGCAGGAGACTTTGGGCTTTGTCCTTGTTTATGTCTGTGGGACATGCTGCGTTATGACGTCATCAAAAGTCTGAGATTAAAGTAGGGCTGGGCCAATAATAAAAAAATGGAGAGATCGAATCAAATCCACTACTAATTATTTAGTAGTAGAGTTTGAATTGAAAGATTGAAAGCCAATCCTTTGTCAAGTTTGAGGCAGAATATTGTCATATTTTTTCTTTACAAGTCTAATAAATGGGCCATTAAAAGTCTTTGCATAGCTTATGTTCATAAATGGCATTTTTCATTTGTTTTTGAAAAGATTAAACAAAATTGAATCGAAAATCAAGATGAGAATTAAAATAGTGATTATACTTTTTCCCAGATCACCCAGCTCTAGCCTGAAGTCAAATGGTGAGCTTCCTCTATTTTGATTGGAGGATGTTGTTTTCAGAGATCGTTATAATGCTGTGTCTATATTTACCAGAATTTCGTGCTAGCTAGATAAAGATGCTAAATTAGTTCTAAACCATTATTCCATCTGGTAAGTGGCGTTTGTGCACATGGACGATGCGTAACTGCGCGAACATTGCAGCTTTTTTCATAAGCTTTTCTGTGACGGTACAAAGCGCAGTTGCACGACATAATCCATGCATTTTGACTTGAAACATTGTCACAGCTAATGTTTTTTTTTTAATATAACAGAACGCAAACAGGTGCGAAGAGGACATAAACGCAGGCGCTTCTCAACTCGCAAATAAGTAAGTGAAGTTCTACATTACTTTACGAAGTTTAGTTGGGTTAGCTTTGATCATAAGTAGCTTTGGCCCTGGTCTAGATAGTAGCTCTGGTCTTTTCTAACTGTCAACTGAGGTGACTATTTTACTAGCATTACTTTGCAGGTTTATTTATTGATTTCATATCAGTTGTGGCACGTAATTATGAGTGCAAGTGCTCTTTAGGCCGGGAAGAATTTGGACAGAAAACTGAATAATTGCACTTCTGTAATTGTTTGTACATAATATAATATCAAATGTTCAAAAACGTATTATTTCATGTTTACTATATTTAGTCATTAAAGCACAAAATGTATCTAAAATGGCTGAAATAAATCCTTAGTTATTCATGAATACATTGTGAATTGTTGAATGAAAAAGTTTATTAGTGCTTGTTAACTACTTCATTGAGCAGCTAAGGTTAAAATGTAAGGTTGGCGCAGGGTTTGGAGTAATTAATTAGTTATTAAGCATTAACACACTTAGTCATCAATTAATTAATAATTTGTTCATGGTGTCATAAGGCTTTATTAAGGTGTTTTCAACGATTTATTAAGCATAGTTACACATTTTCACTTCTTTTTTTTTACGTCAATGTGGATTTAACTTACCACAAGCTCCAGTCCTAAACTTACTCTTTTTAGAAACTTGAAATCTAAACTTACCCCTTTAAACTAAAAGAAAATGTCGCCACATGGCCTCAACCTGTATATTTCCTAGAGTTGGAAAAGTACAGGTTTCTGTTTACGCAGTTACGGTGACACAGCGGATAGTGCTCTGGCCTCACAGCAAAAAGGTCACAGGTTTGACTCCCGCACGGCCTAGAGTTATAAATAAACCATTCATTCGTACGTTAAATCTCATCAAAATATTCTATACTTGTGAAGTATAATTGTGATTTATATGATGATTTCAATCATTTTGATCAAAATTTTCATCATTATCAATCAGCCTGTGTGGAATTTGAAAGAGTGCAATATTACACTTTCTCATATTGCACACGTCACTAGGGATGTCAAGATTAACCGTTTTTTCAATAATCGCGAATATTTTCTCCCATGGTAGGTTATTCGTAGACTTTTTACAACTCACGGTATAGTTAGCGCTTCAGGAGTTGTATCCATCCAAATAATCAAGTCCGGGGTTGTTATAAAGATGACCAGGGCATTGTGCGGCTGAAGAGTGTCCAAGATGCAAAACGTGTCTTTGAAAAGCTGCCGCTAAAAGCGCTAACACATCCAACATGATCATCCCTCGCTGTTCGTCCAAGTAAAGGTAAAGAAACAACGTAAATCCTCTAAACAAAGCGCTCCAGAAAGTGTCACGCAGCTCACGGCAAAAATAAATGAGTATTTATGCTTAGTTTGACATAAACTCAGACCTGAAAGTAAAACCAAAGCAGAGACGCTGCAGGCGTCATGACGACGCTGGGAAAACAAAACGTGTGAATGACGTCACCTCCGTGAGTCACGTGACAGATATCACACATAATATATTAGTAGTTAGTAATGAATCTCTTCTTGTAAATATATTGAGAATATTAAAGCAATCATTAAAAAGACAATAATGTAAAAAAAACAAAAATAGCTTGATTAAAATTTTGTTTAAAACATGAAATTATTATATATTTTTTTCAAAGGGTAATTATTTAAAATAATTGCATTTATTATTTTATTCTAGGCTACATCATATTTATGTAATGCAATCAGTGTATTGTCACTGTCAGCAAATCAAATACCAATAATTTAGATTTTAAATATATATGTGTATATATTTTTTCTTTATGCCGATAATCGTGAATAATCGCTAAATCGTGATTTTTCCTTTTGCTATAATCGTGATTCTAAAATTTGATATCGTGACATCCCTACAAATGAATTTCTTCCTGATTAGCCCGTTTGCTGTGCAGATCCATTGATTATTGCTAACTCACAGATGATCCCGTGTTCTGCTGACACACAGAGGCGCGCTGGTCTGGAGACGCTGCTGCGCCAGGAGGCCCATCGACCCACACATTGATTAACAGATTGGAATTATTAACTGGGGGATGATCCGTCCCAGAGCGGCCCGTCGTTACCATGGCGCCTCGTTCCGCAGACCGAGCCCCGCCCTCTCCGTCTCATTAGCATTGTAATTAAGAGGCCATCAGATAATGATCAATCAGAGCAGTGAGGCAGGACGAGCGCTGCATGCAGAGAAGTGTCTAGCGCTAATCTCATCAATACACTGTAAAAAGTCTCCCATAGCATTTCATTAAAAAAAATGAGGTAACAAGTGACATTCATAATAATTGAGTAGATTTTACAATCTCAATTTTGAGTAAAACACAAAGAATAAATCAGTGAAGTACAAACAAAATATTAGTGCTGAATCTACAGCAATCAGAGACAAAAATAATTTAATTTTATTAGATATTTGAGTAAAATTGATTAAATTTACTAAATAAATTGATCCACCTTCATTAAAAAAAAATAAAAAAATGATTTACATTTACTAAATATATTTGTCTATTTTTATTAAATATTTGCGCAAAAATGATTTACCTTTACTAAATATATGTGACAACTTTTATAAGATATTTCAGTGAGTCTGGTTAGAATTGACTAAATAGTTAAGTAAAATTGATTTACTATGACCAATTTGCAGCTTTGTATTACACATCTGTCTGCAAAAAAGTTGTTAAACAACAATGAAATGTGCATGAAGGTTTATCATATCTATTCAATCAAATCAGATGTCACTTTGTTACCTCAATTTCTTTAAGTCTAATTTAAAGTAAAATTTATGTTAGATTTGCACCAACAGAAAAGTAATAAAACCAAATATTATTCAACATGAATATTTATTGTTTGCGAACATCTTAACATTTTGCTGTACTAGTAATAGTAACAACTACTTTGAAAACATTTAACAAGCAGAAAGACATCCCTAAAATTACAATTCTAGGTATATTTAAAACCTTTTCACACTAAGGAGAACAAACCCCTTTGCTTAAATTGTGCATATAAAAATCACATTAAGATCCACTGACTGATAATCTAGCAAAAACATGCTTTTAGGATTAGGACTGATGGCATACGTGAGGCCGATAAGCAAGTTGCAAGCCTTTGTAAGGTTTTCCACATTGGTGATCACAGGCACACCTTCTATGAAGCCAAGTTCCTCTGGAGCTGATGTGTTGGGCTTGAGATGATAAATGTTCAACTTGTGCTGGGTAAGGTCCACAGACACCCCATCACCCTGAAATGAACATATCATATTAGAGAAAGGTTTAAAAGAAAAAACAACAACAACAACAAAAAGAGGGACTACTTTTACAGAGATTAGTACCATCTACACCACCTGCTGTCGGAGATATGTGCACAACATTCTGAGGAACCAGCACCACCCTGTACATCACCTGTTCTACCTGCTGCTCTAAACCTTTGATGTCTAACATATGCACATCACTAATACAAAACATGGGTCCATAAAGGGACTGTACCTGATTTTTGCATTCTAAAAATGTAAACAAACAGAAATAATTAACCTTTTTCCTTCAGGCTACATGATTTCCTATGTAGCTAATGCATTCTGAGCTTCAGAATTGTTCATCATGATGAGTTTTAATGTTTTTTCACAGCTTTTAACAGCGAGGTGAGTCACTATGCTAACAACAGTTAGCCACAATGCTAAAAACAAAAACAGAAAAAGCTGCACACAAACAATATTTTATTAGACATAGACAGGACTTTGGGGACTAATTTCCACCTGAATAGATACATTAACAAGGCATCAGTGCTAGGGGGGAAACTGCTTTTAAGTTATCTTGTTGCAAAAAAATCGAGTATAGTCCCTATAAGGACCTGCATTCAAGGTGATTGTTATGAGTGTTTAATTTTCTGTATTTTTTATTTATTTTAAATCAATTTGATTTATGATTAAAATTCTATGTATTCTTTTAATATTTTTTTTACTAGTACAGGTCCATATTTTCATTATAAATTACTTTTTTTGTACAAATATAATAATAACTTCTATTATTACACCACGTGCAGAATTATTAGGCAAGTTGCACTTTTGAGGATTAGTTTTATTTTTTAACAACAGCAGTGCTCTTGGTCAATCCAAAATGTTATTAAACCTCATACCTGAATATTTCATGAAGTAAAAGTGAGGTTGTAGCTTTTGTATGAGAATATTTGTACATTAGGCAATTATTACTGTGCACAATTATTTGGCAACTTGAAGAAAAACTAAAATATTCCCAATTTGTTTTTATTTTCATCTTTTAAAATACATACATACAACACATTATCAGAGACCTTAAATTACCAGTGGCAAAAGTTTTACACGTTTTACACAGCATACTTTACAATATTGGTAAAACAAGCAGCATTTCATCACACAGTCACCCTAAACACAAGCAATATAATGTGTTTTGGAATTAATTCATTATTTAAATAAACTAAAATAATAAGCAACACAGCTCTTACCTTCACAACAGTATTCTGCGCAGCACGCACCTCCGTCTCGGCAGAAAAATGTGGGCGGAAGTCATCATTAATTAAGTTAAGCCTCCTCAGTGGTTAGGCTTTATCAATTTTTTTATGTTGAAACCAATGCAAAAATATAAAAACAAAATTAGCTTATTTTTTTAGGCAGATTTTATTCTAACACTTTTTGATTGAATGCAGACGCCTCAGTGGTTAAAGTTTATCAATTTTTCCATGCTGAAAACATTACCAAAAAAATAAATATAAAATTTGGCAACTTTTCTAAGCAGATTTTATTCTAACAAATTGTGATTGAATGCAAGTAAAAATCGTTAGAAAACTGATATGTACAAATGAAAATGCATGGTAAAATTATGTTGTTGATTGTTTTATGCAGGTGTAATTAATATTTATGTATCATTTTTAATTGAGTCAAATCCCACTATTTACAGTGTACCGTCATATCAGTTACTCCAAAACTGGTTTGTGTTTACAGCACGTTGTCGATAATGATGAGAGTAATTTATTCAAATGTGTAGGTCTAAACTGATAAAACCTGACAAAAGGTTCAATATTTTCACACATTTAGAGGTCTTGACTGTGAGTATATTGGTATTTATGTATTTATTTGTTTATTTACTTTTTTAGTTGTATTCACAGTTCCCATTCTGACTATTTTCAGTTTCAGACATTTAATTTTAAATGTGTAAATAGAGCTTTCATTCATGACAAAGTGGTCTTCTTACAATTGGTTCATTGTACACTTGCTTTTGCCTGACCAGCCAGTCCCTACACGCTTTGACAGACACTGTCCAAAGACGTAAGGGTCTGGGAGCAGAGCGCCGGGGATCAATTTCGAGGACGGGCTTTCCGAGCGCGGAATCAACCAATCACAGAAAACCCGGAAATTCCCCCGATGCAGCGACGCGCTAAACAGGTTGTTATAGTAAATATGTAGCGCAAGGATTTTTTCAATGGAGCATTGATCTATATGAAGGCCCTGAACGCGGTTTGCTGCTACGGTTTGATTGATACGTCCCTAATTGTTTAAAACCGAAGCTATAGCCGAAAACAATGATCTATCAGCTACGTCCGCCGTCTTGGTTATTTTGAAACGGTTAGAAAAAAGTTTTGAAATTGTGGAGGGGAGGGGAGGAGGGGGCGTTTGTGATTGGATCGTCCTAACTTTGGACGACGAAATCGTTGGCTATCTCTTCAGTTTCAGACCCTTCTGCATTAAAACAGAATGTAGGAGGGGCTGACTGGTCAGGCAACACTTGCTTTACCGCTCACTGCTAAACAACAGCTAATGTGCACTTATGATTCTGTGTATCACAAGTACAAATATGAAAACATGGAAATATAACCTGGCCAGCCAGATGGATCCTCGAGGCCGGTTGGTATGCAGTCTGAACCACTGGAAGGTTAGGGGGAGGGGCCGTTAGCAAAGATGACAGCAAGTATCGCCTGGATCAACAAAACAAAGATGCCAGCTTCTGTGAATGTATGTTTCTGCTGCAACTGATTCTGTTTTAGCAGAAATACAGAGCATTTCCTTTTTGAAAGGAGAACAGAAAGTTCTTGTTTTCATTATATTCCGTTGCTGTAATTGGTTAAGTACAAACACACCCAATCAGCTGGAAGTATTTTATTAAACTTCTTTCTTTTTTGACAAACACTTTCAGCGGGGGAAGTTTCAGCTGGATGATGTGAAATGATGTGAGTCAGGTTAATTGAGATGAATAAAGTGGTCCAACAATTCAAATATGTAAATACATTCAACAATGCTAACAACAGGTGCAAGAAAAAAAAACATGATACTAGCTTGAGTGTTTGTATTTAACATCTACAGATCTTTGTGTTTGCTAAACTTATCTATTAGTGAATTCACTAGAAGACATTTAGTTTCCAATCAAATCAGCAAGGAGTTTGTCCTCTAAGACAGGCCACACTCCCAAATATGACGGAGCTCAACAGTGACTACTGACTTCTCAGTTCCAGAAGTTCTAAATCCTATTATAAACTCAAAACTGGAATTCCCTAAAAATCGCATTGAGGCTATTTAGCTAAAACATGAGCATAAGACCTACAATTTGATTGTTCCTGTAGCTTTATAAACTCCAGATTTATTAAGATGTTTTGGCAGCTTTTTAAGATTTGCATGTGCTATTCACCATGTTGGATCATGGATCATGATTAGCGTGATATGATTTACATGTATCTGTACTTACAGAACCAATCTTCCACTGTTGAGGTCATTATTCCAAACATGCATGAATCAATCCAAATACAAAATTGAGTAACGTAATGATGACAGAACACTGTTGTAACATGATGAAGACCTCAGACAAGTGGAGTTTACTGTTGTTAGCATACAGACTCACCTTGCCGCTAACAGCTGTGAAAAAACATTAAAACACATCATGATGAACAATTCTGAAGCTCAGAATGCATTAGTTAAGTGAGCAAATCATGTAGCCTGAAGTAGGAATTTTAAGATGTTTGTTTGTTTGTTTACATTTTAAGGATGCAAAAATCAGGTACAGTCCCTTTAGTTAACACTGTCATGCAAAATTGCTTCAATTGTAGGCTAACTCACAGTCTGTCTGTAGTACCATGTCAGGTTGGTGTTACCGTAATATTTGCACTATTGAACACACCTGAATGGAAGCTGCACCAACTGGATTTAAAAAGGTACATAGTAAAGGCATCATAGTAAGTCAATGAGAATTTATAAGTTGGGGCTGGGTGATATGGCCAAAAAATAAAATGTTGTTTTTATATTTTCATAAAAATATAAGCTCGTAACTTTTACAGCTAAATAAACCTCCTCCAAAAGGTTACTTACGGCTGTTATTATGTGATAAAAGGCCGGATAAATTGACTCTAGGTTTGGGTTTGTCTCTGGCTCTACAAAGCCGCTGAAGTTGTCCACTTTGGGCGCGCGGCTGGATCAATGACCTCGATTTAGCGATTTGACTATTTTTCCCAACGTCAATTTTTAAAGACCCGCAATAATCAAACTAATTTGATTTATTGCCCACCCCAACTGTAACTTCTACATCGTTGTATAAGCCGAGTTCAAAGCCTGCGATAAAAAACAGTGACTTATAGTTCAGAAATAACAGTACTTGTGACAGATGCACCAAATCCACCTATCACAATATTTCCTTCCCAGATTTTTTCCACTCCAAAATCAAGAATCGGGTTGTCCCAAAACAAGAGATCAAAAAACAAAGCCCTGTTCACAACCCCTACAATCATTTCAACCATCTTTTCCCACCACATTGCCTCTAAATCACTTTCCCTCCATAAAGACACCGTGTTGTGACTCGCCGTCTCCAGCACAATTATGCAGAATCCTATTGGCTTTGATTTAGGAAGCGCCCTCCGGACTGCGGGGCCCACGCGGGGGGCCCACACCGCCAGGGCAGCGCCATTGATTGAATTTTATGTGCTGGGGATCTTAACACGGCAAAATTTACAACCCGGAGAATAATAATGTCATATAAAAACTGACAGCGCGGCCATTCATCGCCATGACGCAGCCAATCCAACTCCAAATGTCCTCTTTTTTTTTTTTTTTTTACAAAGTGGAACATTTGAGCTTGAAAAATCAATATTCATTTATAAAACATACATGGCATACGATTCATTATTTTGTGACAATTTTATTTTCTTGATATATAAGAGATATAAAGAAACGATTGCCGTGATTTAGCGCGAATGAAACGCCTGTGAAACTTCAAATGTAGAGAGACATTTAGATTTATTTATTTTTTGTCCAAAGTCTCCTAAGCTCGCTAAGCTAACTTTGTACGCGAATAAAAAGATCAAAATGAAATAATAAAAGCACATCATTGATTCATTAAATGGACGATTATGAGAAATGACATTTAAATACAATAGTCAGACAATAGTAAAGGTGTAAAAACACAGCCTTGTGGAACTCCTTGGTTATTTTTGTTATTTATACTAGGGCTGGGCAATATGTTATTATCACAATTTTCCTAGAGACAGAGCACAATTTGATTGGTTAAATCCAGCTGTCACTCACTCAGAGCAGAACAAAAACTGACCGGTATTTCCACATTTTCAGAGTAAAGCCTTTGAAAAAAACCTAGACAAGTGACCTCAGCCCATTAATAAAGTTATTCAAATAATTGATTCATTAGAACTTTGTGTGATAAAATTCAATTTTGGCATTTGTAACACCAATAACAGCTTTTGAAAATCTGCTAAAAATCCATGTTTCATTCATAAATAGATAGATTTTTAAAAATCAAAGCTGAACATTTTCTAAAATGCACCTGGAACTTGACTTGAAGCTGCAGCACAAAAGACCTCAACACATGACCTTCAACATTCATAACATTACTAAAAACGGACAACCAAATTCGTTCTGGGGATGTTTACCGAGTCGACATGTGACGTCAAAATGGTTGGCAGAACCAGCTACTTCCAGCTAGCTCTCTAATTGTTTTTCCCATTGGGATCTAATTGAGCCCTATAGTTTATACTATATTTCTCTGACTGTTTTTTCCACTAAAAGAAGAAATGCATTCATTCAAGACTCTCACATTTGTAGGATTGTTAGTTTACATTTTGGTTACACAGGAGGCAAACTTGTAAACATTTCCGGTCTCAAAGTCAGAAACAATTATATCTTCAATTAAATGATTCTATAGATGGATTTCTTATTTATCTACACGGGCGATGCGCGCACCCAGCCTCCAGAAAGAGCTTCCACTCATAGACACAGACAGTGGAAACAAGTTGAAAAAGCTTCGTTGTCGGCTAAGAGTTTATCACTGTTTTATTCAAAGAAGTTTCCCCATGTAAGCAGACAAAGAGCGGCTCTTTCTGCAGAACGCATGGGTAGTAGGGCGGAACGTAATGAAGAAAAAAGTATTGACACCCTTTGGAAATATTAGGATTTCTGCATGTTTTTGAATGCAATTAGATTTTCATGTAAATCACTATAGTAGACACACTATGCTTAATGCTTTTCATGACTTTAACATACAATTATTACTTATATGGTTGACGGAAATGTACTGCAATTTGTTTGTTGAACAGACATATCAGAAAATACCAAATCTTCAAATACATGGTGTTAAAAGGCAGTATAACCATTGTCTCTTTACAAATACATGTTTTAAATGGAATACAATTTTAGGATTGTCCAACAGCATGCATTTTTGGCCACTAAAAAAAACAATAATAAAAAAAATGCACCTTTACTGTAAAACTGCACTTTTTGCCTCACACAAGTAACTACTATAATATCCACTTAAGACAGAATGTTTAAAAATCACCAAGGGACATATGTGGTACCTCCCACCTTTTTCCTTTATTTTTTATTTTGTTGGTTTTCTCATAAAAATGAACTAACTCCTGTGTATTTAGAAGAAAGAATGTCTGATTTGACTGTAACTAGGAAGGTTACATCCACTAAAGCTGGCCACACACTACACAACTTTCCAGTTGTGACTAATTAATCATGTGAATTGTCAACACCCAAACTTTGCTCAAACTAGTGGTATTCTAGTCACAGCTAGTGTTTATATTTAAAGAGAAACTAAACCCTAAAATAACTTTTTTTTGGCTGTTAAACTGTGTATATGGTGTTTGAAATAGCATTGTCTACTGTTTGAAGTCGATTTTTGGCATACTGAGCTAATTAGCAGGTTTCAGGTCAAAATAAGTCACAAACTGGCTGTGTCTCTCATGTCAGCTCCAGGTTCTATGTTCATTCAGAATTGAGAAACTAATTGCGGACACCTGCTGTCAGTCCAATCACACTGCTGCTCTCCTCTCTGAGCCCCTCCTTTGCCCTTCTCCCAATGCTTTTCAATGAGTTTGCTGTGTTGAAATGTGTTTGCGGGTGGAGTTTAGGGGGTGAGCTTACCTTTAACAAAAGGAAATCTAGGCATTTTGGTGAAAAAAGGCTGGTTAAATCAGGTTTTGTTGTCATGTACTTTTGATAAAAGATGCAACTGATAAAATCTTGGTCTCACAACACTCTCAATTCAATTCAATTCAATGCATGTTTAGACCAGAATCACAACAATAAGTCATCTCAAAGGACTTCACAGGAATACAGGAGTCCATGCGGGGAGGGACCAGGTCCTGACAACCAGGGGGCCTCGGTACTGGAACATCCTCGGACAGACACTCTCCCAAGAGGGAGTGGGACAAGGAAACAAGAATATAGAGGATATAGAGAAAGTTAAGATAAAATATACTGTAGCAGGCTCTCAATGTCTTTATCAAAACAGTAAAATATTCCACAATACATAGGCAATTAAATCTTATCTAGTCAAAACGAGGCTCAAATCCAGTATAAAATTCTCAATCAAGTCATTTTAAGCAAGGCTAGACAATAAATATATATATATATATATATATATATATATATTATATATATATATATATATATATATATATATATATATATATATATATAAATATATATATATATATATATTTATTATTATTAATTATTATTATTATTAATAATAATAATAATAATAATAATAATAATATATATATATATATATATATATATAATATTATATATATATATATATATATATATATATATTATTATTATTAATTATTATTATTATTATTATTAATAATAATAATAATAATAATAATAATAATAATAATAATAATAATAATAATAATAATAATAATAATATAATAATTAATAATAATAATAATAATATATATAATATATATATATATATATATATATATATATATAATATATATATATTATTATTAATAATAATAATAATAATAATAATAATAATAATAATAATAATAATAATAATAATTATTATTATTATTATTATTATTATTATTATTATTATAAAATCACAAAACCATTCTACAAGAACATGAAACAAGGGTAAAAATCCCAAGACACATCTGATATTAAAAGTCTTTTATTACAGAGCAAGGGACCAACACGTTTCGGCCAGTCAGGCCTTCATCAGGGCATACCAAATGTATTTATTTATTTATTTATTTGTTTATTTGTTTGTTTGTTTGTTTATTTGTTTATTTATTTTATGGGGATTACTGTCATACAGTGAAACATGTATGACAGTCATTTCAATAGAAACCAGTTGATACCCTCCACCAGAAATAATGCATAACAAGTGTTTTTAAACTTTTCTGAAAACCCTTTACACATTAGTTACTTTACACTCTACCTACACACCAGTGCTTGTAAGTATTATTTGATTTATTTTCCTTCCTTGCTGAAATGGCTTCTCTCCACAAATGCATCATTACACGTAACAAAACACACACTTCTCTCACCTAAAACGACACAACCACTCTATCAGACTCAAACCACCTTATAAACCACTCCTTACCGCCTCTAACATTCCGCTACCATCTGCCTTCTCCTCCAAATGTCACGTCACACGCTTAATTAAAACCTACCTCAAAAAAAAAACCTCACACAACACCTACCGCCGACTCTTATTGAATTTCGCCCATCTGCCTTAAGGCCAAGTCGGGACCGTTCAATTTTCGCCCGAGGAGGACACACCATTAGGCCCAATCTCAAAAACGCCATTGCCCCCCCAAAAGAAACCATTACGCAGCCTTTCCAAGTGGACACACACACACCCCTCCTCACCCTCAGCTAAATTTACATGAGTTGAAGGGAAGTGACAGGTAGCAATCAGCCTGGGGAATAGGGTTAGCGATGACGGCTGCTAGCATATTATAACGCGCCATCCCGAACCTTGAGATTGCATACTCCGGGGCACGACCTCGCGACCCTAGCGCGTATGAACCAATTGCCCCGACTATAATTATGTGAAATAATCTTTTAGAGTTGGATTCGAAGGCGATAGGCAGAGATCGGCACTTGTAATTTATTTTTTTTTTAAGCTAGCAGAGAGAAGGGAGGGGCTTGTTAGCAAACAGTCGTAAGTGAAAATGCGCAAACTACTAGAGGTCAGGTTCATACATTTGCGAACCTCCGGAGAATGTGATTACGTGCTGCTGCTGCTGCTGATGTTTTATTGATGGTGTCACAGGCGGCCATCTTGGAGCTGTCAGAATGCTTTGTTTAGCGGTGGTTAAAGTTTAATGATGAGCGGTGACAGGCAGAAGCTGAAGCTGGAGACTGAGTGGAGATGACATGTCACTTAAACAGAACACCGGTTGCTGAAGTGGATGGAGAAGGGTTTGTTTGTGGGTATTGTGAGTTTAAATATATATTATTGTTGCAGGTTAAATACAAATGTATACAATATGATAAATACAACAAAGTGTATGTTATTTGGAAACTACAATGTCAATGATAATATGCACATTATTGGGAAAGTGTTAGATAGAGTAAGTGAAGCCCAAATTTCTAGGTACAATAATTTATGACAAGATCAGCTGGAAACCTCACATGTGACAGATACACTGTCTAGAAGCAAAGCATGTTCTACATCTGCAACTTCTAACAGCAAAAGAGCCACATTTGTCCAATTCAAACTGTATTTAGTCTAACACAATAATGTATATATGTGAGCTGTTACACTGGTGTAATATAACAATGACTGGTCAGCAAGTTCATATATTTAAGTTGTACTAAGTTTATAGTCAAGAACACCCCAGTAGCAACACAATCTGAAGAAAACGTAGATATACAGCAAACACTGTTGGGTGTAACTTAGTTACTGTAATTAGATTACATTTTTGAGTAACTAGTAGTGTAACTTAGTTACTGTGGAAATACTTGTAATTAAATTACAGTTAGCTACTAATAAAATACTCACACTTACTTTTAAGTAAAAAAAAAATATATATATATTGTGTGAGATAAAACGGCTCAGACACAGATCAGCAGCTGGATCAAGGCCCATAATCATTTTAAATGTTGATTTGACTAAATGTGAGCCCATTTAAGCAACCCCTTTGTTGTTTGTCTTTGTTTAAATGACAATATTAAAATGCTCAATCCATTTGTGATCGATGTTTGCAATAATACACACAAATTAATCCTAAATTAATGTAACTAAGTTACTTTCTTGTGGCAGTAACTAAGTAATGTAACTCATTACATTTTCAATACTTTTTCCCTAACACTGACAACTAAATGTCAAAAACATACAATAAGCACGTTTTTATGCCACAAATTTTGGTTGAAGCCATGTGGCGACGTTTACTTTGGGAATAACGAGTAAGTTTAGACTTCAAAGTACTATAATGGGTAAGTTTAGAACTGGGACTTGGGTTAGATTAAGATTTACCTCTCATTTTAGCACAGCATAATATTAACCCTGGAACCTCATGTATATTGTAATAATTACAGACATCGTCTGAGTTTATTGTCCTGTGCAAATCATCCATGTCTGTAAAAATGTCTATACAGTTTGCCCCAAATTTTACCTCCTGTAAATCACCAAACTCAAACATCCTCATGCATCGTGGTCCTAGCCTAAATGTCTGTGTTTTCAAATAATTAATAACAACTCTATTTTACATTAAGACTTGATCAAAGTTATTATTTGTATTCGTCACTTATCATTTTCAGTTTTGTCTACAAATAAAAATAAAAAAATGTAACAAACTACTATAAAATCTGTGACCCGCCAGAAGTACAACCCTGTTGTCATGGTAACAGAAGGTCGACAGAAGATCGGTGTTTGGGGAAAGTTTGGACAGAGCACTGGCAAAGTTTGGATGTTTGGACTTTATCACCGTAAATGGATTGAAAGAGAGAGACTACCGGCTGATTCATAAGAAATCTGATTATGTGGATGTGGTTCAGATTATTCATGATAAAACAAACCTGAAAACACAAGAAATGCTCAAGTCATGAATGAAGCAGAAGGTTGTCATAAATCAAGTTTAATCTGTGACCATTTTTAGAATAAAGTCGACAAGAACAAACAAATTACAGGCCTCAATTATCCCCGTTTGAATGTCTGTAAAAAACTAGTTGCGGCATCATTTAAACATTACAAACGTCCCAAAGTAGGACCTAAGATAACACCATAAAAGTCAATCAGATTAACACAAAAAAATCATCCCAAAAACTGCTCTAAAACTTCCCATCTTCCCTCAAACCTCTCCTTTTTCTTTACGCGCTAACAGCTACATTTCTGTTCTCTCTCCCGTCTGATCTTAACCTTGGCCCGTTTATCAGAAAATCATGAAGTTAACCCAACGGAGTGCTACCTACGTCCATCTCTGGGCTCCACGTCCCGGCCTGACCTTAATCATGGGGTCCCATCAGAGAAGCAGTGACCCAGGTCTTCCCCCGGGACCCCGCACTTAAGAGCCGTAATGGGGGAGGCGCCTGCTCAGCCACCCATTTCATTGGAGCCGGTCTCGCCACACGCGGGTCCACCACACAGCCTCGCCGCCCCCCTGAGCCGGCGCGTATCACAGCGGGGGGCAGGCTTTCTTACACATGTCGCTGTCACACGTATAAAGAGGTATAAAGCCCGTAGGCCCCGTCGCTGCGGTCACACTTGTTACCATTTGCATACAATGTGGAATGTGTGAAAATGTGAAATGCAAGGTGGGATTTGAACGAGTTATTTATCCCTGAAGAGGAATTGTTTGGTGAAATAATATATTGCAAAAAGTGCTGTTTGTACGGGATTAGTTTTGACGATTCGGGTATTGTTTGAGTTTCTAGTCCTGTGTGAATCATTTGTCTGCAAAAACATCCCTGAATTTTGCCTTTTGTAATTCGCCGAACTTAGACATGCTCGGGTAATTCTAGCTTTGTAACATTGTATGTCTGTGTTCTCTGGGAAGCTTAGATAGAGGGGCTTTGTCATTGTAAATGGATTAAAAGGGAGAAGTTACAGCTGTTTACGACACAGACCTCTGAAGAAAATGTAGATGTACAACGAAATGTCAAAAACATATGATAAGTATGTTTTCATGCCTTTTTCACGAAAAGCCAAAACGTAAAATAACCACAAATTTTGGTCAAAGTCATTTTCTTTGGATTTAACGAGTCACTTTGGCTTCAAGTTACTAAAATGAGTACGTTTAGGGCTGGAGTTTGGGGAAGGTTAAGATGTTCCCGTTAAACCCAAAGAAAATGTCACCATTTGGCTTTAATTAAAATGTATGATTGTTTTACGTTTTGGCTTTTTGTAACATAATGATTTAAAAAAAGGCGTGAAAACATGCTCATGTTTTGGACATTTTGTTGGATATCTATGTTTTCTTCGGAGACTAGGTTGGATGTATAAAAAGAATTCTGATTGTCTGAATGTGATTCTGAAGTAACAGCACTTTTCAAGGTAATGATAAAAATCCTTTTATCCATTTTCCAGGCCAAAAATGCAGTTACCATGTCGAGCTAGCCAAACAGATAAAAAAAAAATAATAATAATGCATTGGGTTTATACAGCGCTTTTCATGACACCCATAGACGCTTCACATAATGCATTGTTCATTCCATACTGGGTAGTGGTATGCTACTATTGTAGCTACAGCTGCCCTGGGGCAGACTGACGGAAGCAAGGCTGCCATTTTGCACCATCGGCCCCTCCAACCACCACCAACCATTCACACACACCAGATCCAGATTAGGCAATGTGGGTGAAGTGTTTTACCTAAGGACACAACGAGTTTCTCCTCTGTTGCCCCACTGTGGTTCCTGAGGTTCCTCCAGTGGTCTCCCATTCAAGTACTGCCCAGGCCCAACATGCTTAGCTTCTGAGATCTGACTGGATCAGGCTTTGGCGAGCTGCTATGGTCACTATGCTAGTGAGGTGATTGACTAAAACATTATTGTACAACTAGATAGATAGAGTGATGAATGGATGGATACTTTGTCCTCATATCAGAGGGGAAATTCATTCTTGGCATTTGACTCATCCTTTAGTGCTGCTGCCGATCTGTAAAGTACCACTTTGAGCAACTTGTTCTCATGGATTGCATGTATATACCATGCTGTGTAAAATAACGACACTTCTTCCTATTCTTGCTTGTATACTGTATTACGGGGTCTTATAGACATGCGTTTTGGTTGAGGCCGCACAGGAGGTTTTATTTGGGGTTAACGGCTAAGTTTAGGTGCGAAGCTTGGAGTTGGTTAAGATTAGGATTAGGTTTTTGTTAATATTTATGAATAATAACAAGTCACACAATGGACACACAAATAATAGAAATTGTGTTCATAAGACACACTGTTTGAAACTGCGAGGTATAGACACGTCTGAGAACAGGCTGCTTTGAGCTGACCATTCATTGGACACAAATTGGGCTCAAGTTCATATGAGTTTAACTGATTAATTGACTACTACTACTACTACTACAGAACTATTACACTATTCAACAGAGTCTAGAGCAGTGGTGCCCAGCATGAGACTCAGGGCCCAAATTTAACCCTCAATTAACCTGCAAAGAGGTGTAACTACAATTTAATCATGATCTTGTTTTAAACTTTTTAGATGCAACATAAAATTAGCTTTGGCTCTTGGCAAAGCTGCAAAATCTTTCATATTGACACTTCAAGGGAAAACAAAAATCCTTTTGGTCTGCTGAACATAAATGTTTGCTCAGCCCTGGTCCAGAGGGACATTAAAGTGTACGCCAACAGTTTAACCTTAAAGGAGACCTATTGTGATTTTTCTCTTTATTTAGGGAGAAACTATGGCTAAAGTCTGTTTATTGCAAAACACATAATTTATTTAAAATGGCTGAGAAATCAAAACAGGTACTTTGACTTCCTGTTCAGAACTGATAAGCCCCACCCTCTTTTATTAAGCCACAGATACAAAAAAAAATGCAATTGTTAAAACGGCAAGAAATGTACCGAGTTAAATTTGTACAAAATGAGAAAAAATCAACATGACAATTTTGAACCTTACATGTTTCACTTGCAATCTTATTTTTTGTGTAAACGCAAGTAAATACAGACAAGTGGGCGGGGATAGGTGGTAGGTGGTAAGACAGGTTTACTGAGCACCGGTGCGTCAGATGCAGAACAACACAAGATGACTCAAACACGCAAGAAGCAATCTAAATACAACTTTGGGTAAACTAAAGATAAGAGAACACTGCTGTAACATAATTAAAAACTCAGAAAAAGAAAAAAAAAAATTCTATATGAATGAATGAATGAATTAATAATTTTTATTATTGTGTCTTGCACATACAAGTGCCCAGCCCTTCATAGGCTTATAAGACACCATAACTAAACATCAGCCAGTATCTAGACATCAAAAATAAATCATTCTCATCTTCTAATTATCATCAAAGAAAAACATTTCAGGATTTTTAACAAACAATTCATCAAACAGAGGATTCCTGAATTCATCATAAAAGGGACAGTATAACAAAAATGCACTTCGCTCTCAATTTCTCTCAATTCACACATTCGACACAATCTATTGTCCTCAGGGGTTTGAGAGAACCTCCCAGTTTCCAACTCCAAAGGGAGAATTCCTGTACGCAGCTGAGCTAACAAGGATCTTTCGTTTCGAGACAGATTTGCTCTGACACAAAATTCTGTTTTAAATGTTTCTTTTAACTGAATATATGTCCGCAATTTTGGTTTCATCACAGTCTCATTCAGCCATCGCTCTTCAAATCTATAATCGGTCCCCTTTAAAGTGCATAATAATTGTTATTTTTTCGGTAAAGCTCATTTGAACATGCTTATATTCAAGCTTTTACCAAACATTTTGCATGGTTTCACCCAGGTTGGTTGTTTTCATGAGGTTTGTAGTTGTATTTTGTCCTGCAAATATGACATAAGTAGAGGGGAACCCACAATCGCATTGTAAATGTGGCCAAAACTCATATACTGTACATGACACAGATGTTATGATTTGACAAATTATATTATTTTGTAACACTTATGTAAATGTTTAAACTCCCGGGAAACTGTGTCAGTTTTGTGTAAATTGTCGTTGCATTTTGATTCTTTTTGATGACACATGAAAGGATTCTGTTTTAAAACTCAGATTACTTCCTGTAATTTTCACCTTTTATGTGTCAATTTCCTCATAAACTGTAACTTAACGTTGGGGTAGCTAACTTTTTTAGTTGTAAATAAATACATGTTGTGCTTTCCATTTAAACATGTATGATAAATGCTGGACACTGAGTAAGTTGAATAATAAAGATTTTTAGTTCTCATCGAGAGCCAAACGCAGCGCTCTGATTGGCTGAGCTTGGGTGGTCCTCTACTGTTTCACTTTGGTGTTTGTAAAAAGCGGGTTTTAAGATGAAATTGCAACCAAGAATGAACACATACCGTTTTGGTATTAACCATGTGTCACACACCTAAATTGCAAGTACAGTGTTAAAAATCAGCTACCTCACCTTTAACTGCTGTAAAACTATGATAAATATTTACCACAATGACTGTCACAACAAACTAAGTCGAAATGTATTTTATTTCTATTTTACTATTATTACACATTAAGTCAAATTTTATTATTACCTTGTTTTATCATTTTTTCCTCCTTTTATTCCTTGTTCTTGTTGTAGCCTTCCTACTATATCTAAACTATCTCTATGTCTTCTTTTATCTATACAAAAATAAAATGAATTGAAATGAAATTTGAAAAAAAAAGTGATAATCTGTCATATAGGTTTTAAGCTTAAGTGATCATGAAAAATGTGACAGTGTGACTTTAACTGTCATTTTTAACTCCTCATGTTTGGTGTAACCGGTGTAGACCCACACGAGGGACCAGGCCGGTGAAGTGTGTGGTGGTATGGGATAAACTCACCCCCTCAGGTATAGAAGCAGGACCGGCAGTTTGGGCTAACGGGAGTGTTCCCTTTAGCTCAACGTGTTTGTCGGTCGTCTGCGGAACGAAAGATCCTGGTTCGACTCCCGCTCAGGACGGTACTAACCACTATCGTCACATTGGCAAAGTGAAATTACAATTCTTTAACTGATGGAAAAAATTGTGCAGTGAACGCTCAAACTTGTATTAGCTGATTCTTAGGTTATAAAGATGTAATTGGAGTAAATGTAAAATGATGAAACAAATACGTAAATAACTACGCGCTGATTAACTTCCAATAGTGACAGCACTTTAGGTTTTGTTCATGTTTTTGAATGTGTTGATATAAGATCAGATGGTGGTCAGTTTTTCTATTTCTTTACATATATGATTAAATAATGAATAGGTAACTTCACTAATGTTCAACACGATCTGTTCATTCATCAAAAAATATATAAAAATGATTAAAAAAAGCATTTTCATTTTATCTGTATTAAACATTATTGGCCTGCAGAATCTTGTGACATCATGTGAACAATATTTCATAATTCCCCTTAAACATAAAGAAACTGTTTCTTACAAGTGTTAGTTTCTTAAGCCACACTTTTGACAGACACTGGTTTATCGAGGCGAGCGTCAGTTCTCTGCAGTTTGTAAAGGGCAAAAAAGAAATCAATTCCAGGCTGACAAATGTAAATAAGGTCTTATCGGGCCGGCAGCGACGCATCGACAGCATCAAGCCGGCGAATGTTCCACTCGCTTGCCTGTCATTTAGCTCCATCAGCAGCCCGCTCATATCCAGGCGCGGCGGCCATGCGAGGGTATGTGCGCGCGTGTTTGCCCGTGCGCCGCATCACTTTACATTTATTGAAACGAGCAGCTCTCCCCGAGGAACCCAGGCCTGCAGCCATCCCAGCCTTGATCGACTGGGTGGGATTAGAGGCGGCGTGTCCCCAGCGGCCCCCCGGAGGTGACCCGGGCGCGCACAAGGTTCAGCGGGGGCCGGAGGGTGAGGTCTCGCGGGCGCAGATTAGGGGCCCCGGGACACATGAAAGTGGTGGGTTCGAGGGGAACACACGCAGGGCCAGACGCAGCAGTTTGTTCACCCACAGATCCAATTAAGGAGTGTCAACGTGACGGGTAGTCACGGCGACGGAAAACAACTGGGAATGAGAGGCCGGCGAGGGCAGCTTCAATGGAACTTGGAATCAATCTAATTTGGAATAACAAAAACAAATCCCTAAATTAAACACAAAATATATTGGTATTAGGAAAAGGGTCAGATACTAATTGTGTTGCTCCAAGGGATGGATGGATGGATGGATGGATGGATGGATGGATGGATGGATGGATGGATGGATGGATGGATGGATGGATGGATGGATAGATAGATAGATAGATAGATAGATAGATAGATAGATAGATAGATAGATAGATAGATAGATAGATAGACTTTTTTGTGACAGTGCATTATTGTTTTTTGCAGAAAACCTTAGCTTTATACTAAAAAGAACTTTCGTGGGTTGTTAATAGATATTGAATGTGAAACACATTTGGCCCTCAGACCATATCGAGTCAAAAATCTGGCCCTGCAGTAAATATAAATGAATGACCTGGTTTAGATCAACTTTTTTTTCAAAGTAATTTTAAAGAATAATCTAAAGATGTTCTGTGTAACTTATTCTATAAAAGGTTGTGACACTATGAAGAGCTAAATTACATCTAAAGACATTAAACACATTTAACATGCATTTGTTTACAGGTTATTTTATTTGTAAAAGCTTAGGAAAAGTTCACCTCTCCACAGATCTGACCTGTACTTGGCTTTGTTGTGTCACATGCTTCTCTTTATTCAGCCAGTTCAATGGAACATTCCAAGCACAGCAGGACAAAAAGCAACAGCACCACCAGAAAAGTTACATAATTCCCCTTTAAAGGGACTGTACCTGATTTTTGCATTCGTAAAATGTAAACAAACAGAAATAATTCATTTAAAACTTCCTACTTCAGTTGACATGATTTCCTCACGTAGCTAATGCATTCTGAGCCTCAGAATTGTTCATCATGATGTGTTTTGATGTTTTTTACACAGTTGTTATCGGCGAGGTGAGTCACTATGCTAACAACACTTAGCCACAATGCTAAAAACAAAAACAGAAAAAGTTGGACACAAACAGTGTTTTATTAGACATAGACAGGACATGATGGAATAATTTCCACCTGAATAGATACATTACAAGATTTCAGTGCTTTGTTCCAAAGTAGCTTGATTTGGAATTACAAAAAAAAAATATTAAGGCCATGACTCGACTAAGGTTGGGTGGTGCCAACAGACTCCACTCTACCTCCCAAAATCAACCCAGGCCTTGTCAGCAGAGTTGGCAAATAACTCAATATTTTTACTCAAGTACAGTACCTAAGTATTTTATTTTATTTTATTTAACCTTTATTTAACCAGGAAAGTCCCATTGAGATTCGAAGATCTCTTTTGCAAGGGAGTCCTGGCCAAGAGGCTTCCACAACACAACACTACATAGACTAAAACAAACAAAAGACATAATTAAAAACAGTTACAGGTTAATGACTGCATTTCCAGGTCTTTCAAAAGAGAGTCAAAACTAGCCATAGAGACAAGAGTTTGGAGCTTAAAAACTCTCTGTAAAAAATTCCAATCGGAGCACAGTACTGAAAAGACATTTTCCCTTTTTCTGTTCTAACATTGGGCACAATCAATGAGTAGACATCCTGAGAACGCAACTGATGAGGTCCATCAGGCCTACGCTGAAGATACACACTCAGGTATGAAGGAAGTAGACCAACAAGTCCTTTGTATATAAACCTGTACCAGTGTGTGAGCCGTCGCGTGGCTAAAGCAGGCCATCCAACACAAGAGTACAAGTCACAGTGATGGGTCTGTGCACCACAGTTTGTTATAAAGCGCAAAGAGGCGTGAAACACTGAATCCAGTGAACGTGAAGTACTTTACTTGAGTACTACAAATTCTGGTGACTTTTTACTTTAACATTTTTTAAGAAGTATCTGTACTTTCTACTCCCTTTATGAGCCCATAAACAGTATTGGTTTTTTTTTCTTTTAAAACACTACAGAGCTGCTGTGCTGTCGTGTGCCAGAGCTCTGTGAACAAATTAACAACTAAACATTGCCAAAAAAAGTCTAACAATTACATATTTACCACATGATAAAGTCACAATAATTATAAATAATTCACTGTAAAGCCAACTCATGCACCAACACATTACAAACTAACTTTTTCTGGAACAGTTAAAATGTCTTAAAATCTGGATTTAAATCTCTCTTCATCATTTTTTTTTTTTCCCGCTTAAATGGTGTTACTTGATGTACCTAGATTATATGATTTGTTTTGATGTGTTTTCTGCCTTGCTTCAACACATTTCTTGTTATTCCAAGCTAATATTTTAGCTTTTAAAGCAAGACATTTTTACTTCCCCCAGTGGCAAATTTAATTCAAGCTCAAATCTCTTGAAAACTGTCAGAAATGTTTTGAAACAAATGAAATAATCTGCCAAATATAAACTGTAACTTCTGTCCTATTATAGAGTGCACCTGGATACAGTATAAGCCGCACCCACTAGATTTAAGTAAGAAAAATGATAAAGTATATACTGTTTATAAGCAGCACTTGTTAATAGGAAGTCTATGAGAATTTCTAATTTTGCTGCATTGCCTTATAAGCCGCAGTGTTCAAAGCCTGAGAAAAAAGTAGCGACTTATAATCCAGAAATTACAGTAGTTAAAACAAGAGCAGAGAATAACTTTTGGTAGTGTGAATGTACAGTACTTTAAGTAAATTTACCCACGTTTACTTTCGTTCTTTTACTCAAGTACAGGAGTGTCAGCAGGACTTTTACCAGAGTTGTTTTTTTACACAAGTAACTGTACTTTAGTTGAGTAGTGGACTTTTGCTGCTGGCAGAAACATAGCTCCCTCAACACACAATGGCATAAAACAACTCTACATTACAAAAAAAAAGTCATCTTACATCTTGATAAACCCTTAATTACCACACTGAGACAAATGTACCTAGAATTACCCAAACCATAAACATTAAAACAGACACGGGCATGAGTCATAAGCCACATCTCCTCCGCTGTACACAAAGGTCTAATGTCTGCTTTGAACACTTCAGAAACCCACTGTTTGCATTGCTATGGCTGCTCCTAATCTTCACCTAAGGCCTCTAATTGCACCGAGAAAAGGCAAAAAAAAGTGAGTGTTGCAACAGCGGCCGGTGCAGACGGGATATCCAAGTCTGTTTGGAGATGTTCGAGCCGTAATTAAGCACTCAGATTTTAATTGCTTCTTTTGTTTCGTGTAAGCCTCGTTTGCCTTTGAAGCTGCAATTAGGCGGGCACTCCCTTCGTTTGAACGCTCGCGGGGTTTCCCACCAGGATCGGAGGAAATATGTTGGCCGGGCCGCGCTGGCAAAATGTGGGCATTGATTTGAGGATAGTGTGTGTGACAGGGTATAATACATTTTCAATAAAACATGATTAACTCTTTCAGTGCCAGCCCTATTCTCACTTTGGCCCTTCTTCTCTGGCAGGTCTTTTTTGTATTTTTAAGCAATATTCACAGCTCCACAAAAACTTTGTGCAACTGGAATCATGATTTGTACATCAAATGAGACCTGCAAGTGTCTACTTTCAATTGAAAAAAAGAATTGTTATTCTACATTAATCTGTTCCCTTTTTATTGACCCTATTTTGTCCCGCCCACTTTTCTAGGAAGTGTACTTCCTGTGTAGCTGCATTTAGCCTGTAGACTTCAGACGATGGTTTTATTTTAACTGTCATGATGACATATGTTTGAAATTGCCCCACAAGACAGACAGACAAACATGTAAACTACCGTAACAGAGCTAAACAGGAAGTGCAAATCCTAGAAAAGTGGGCGGGACAAAATAGGGTCAATAGGCTTTTGAAATTCCTTGTTTTCATTAGATTTCAGAGTTTGACAAGAGGCTTTTGAGACACTGTCCTTTTTCTAAATTCATTTTTTTTCTAAATTTCATTCTGTCTGTTCAACTTTTTTGGAAAGAAAGAAAATGAGCTACTCCAAATGTCTTAAAACATGATTAAAACAATGAGGACCAGTGTCTTTTTCATCTTTAAACCAACAAAAGCTGTTACAGACATTTTCTACTTTCTGATGCAGATTCTATAGATTCAGTCTCTTTCATGGAGCAGAGATTATATTGAATAAATCCAGTAGTTTGACTTCCTCTGACACTTTTCACTCGCTCACAGAAGAGGACGTTTCTAGACTTGCTGCATGTGTCGTTCTCCTCAGAGTCCTAGTCCAGTAGGATCGTCTTTTCTTCATTTTTGTTACGGCCCGACTCATAGACCATAACATAAAGAAGGGGACAGACAAGCAGCAGGCAGTTTTTAAGCCCTTTTGGGGCATTTATTTAAACAATAATAATCAATCAAATCTGCTATCAGTGTAAATGAGTGAAGTGCGGTGCATGCGTGCGTGTAGGTGAGTGTAAGTCAGTAGGACAACCTTTTATGTATGTACTGTTGAATGCGAAGTATTACTGTTATCAATGAGTAGTGTGCTGTAGGTGCGTGTGTGCAAATGAGAATCAGTATGAAAACCTTTGGTGTATGTGCATGTATGAATGCGAGTGTGGTGCGTAAAAAGAAATAAAAGTAAAGAGCTGGCAAGCGTGGCGTGGCCCAAGGTCTGGAGTCTGAGAGACTGAGACGTCACAGGAAGTTGGCCTTTTATACCCGGGGAACACTGGGCCCTAGTGGTCACCGGGCAACACCTTCAGACATGGCACCTCTAGACAAGACAAATATTACTCAAGGGCAAATATCACCAGTAGAGGGCGCAGGGGACCGTCACAATTTTAAAGATAAAAGTGTCTGCTCTAAACTTACTCAACCATGTTTTTAGTCCAACATGTTTTGTCTGTAATCTGTTTGAAAAGAAAGCTAATCCTTTAGAAGCAGCTGTTCACGTGAACACAACAGACTGCGCTCGGTAGTGTCAACAAAAGAGTGCACATGTATTTTCCGGTTATGTGACTTCCTCTGGGTCTTTGTGCTCAAACTACACCTCCCTCTGCTGGTGAATCTATGAAACTGCATCATGTTTTTGACTGTAGACAAAATATGCATCAGAGAGCCAGACGTCACCGCAGAGAATAAAAGGTCTATGACAGAAACAGACGTCATTGGCAGGCTACGGTTGGACGCGCAAAGACATTATTTCGTCATTGGCAGGGAAAGAGTAACTTAAGTTTTCACTGAAACTGGACCTATAACATGAAATCCAGTTTTGCTGAAAGCTGTACTCAGATTGACTGATTTCAGGTTGTTTTTTTTTTGTTTTTTTTGTGAATGTAATACAAAACAGCATCATCATCAAACAGTCTGGGATTATTATTTGGTTTTACAATGCATGCACATTCTTTGAGAGACATAGTTGGGCCCATTTCAGAAAAAATATATTTTTTCTTTTAAAAATGTGCTTAGAGAGTCAATTTGTGGAGGAGAAAGAATCAGATTTTCTCTTAACTGGATTTAACCAAAAGCATTATTGCTCGGTTATTATTGCGTTTTGGCGCTTCAACCAATCAGCTTCAGGTATTCTCTTTGAAGTTACATTTTCTACCAACAACTTTGAGAGACAGTCTGTTCACATTTACAGAATGTAAAACTCAATTCAGAGATATGCCAGGCCGTCCAAACTGGTGTCTCTTTGTTATTTGATACAATATAATGTAAACTTCAAACAGAATTCCATTTTTTGAGCTTAATATTTAATAGGCAAAATTTACTAAATTAAATAATGGTTTTCAAAGTAATAGGATTTGGTTATATTTGAGTAGGTGTGCAGCAAAGAATTTCAACCAAAAAAGCGTGCCATGACTGAAAAAAAGGTTGAGAAACACTGGTCTATTTTAATAGATATTTCAGATCTGGGCAAATGGTGGCCTGGAGACGAAATGTGATCCTGTTTTAATCAGGGCCATTTTCAGAATGAGAATATTTATTTCATTTGACTGACTAAACTATAGAACATGTGTGTGTAGTTGTGTTCTTAATAAACATCACAATAAATAGATGATTGATATTTTTAACTGTAAATTTGGTTGCAAATGTGAGAATTCACTCCACCATTGAAAACAAAAATGACCTCCGTGGAAAACTATTTGCCCACTCATGCACTACACTAACCTGGCCAGCCAGATGGTTTATCTCGCAATATTTGTGAATTCACAAACACGAGATAAACCATCTGGCTTTCCTGCTGCCCGATTCGTTTGGGAGTCCGAACCAGCTGTGTTTCGGAGGTGTTAAGACGGCTGTTAGCGCCTCGGTGCTAACCCTACCCTACATTCAAGCTAAACAAAGATGGCGACTCTCGTGGAAGTACGTGTTTCTGCTGCTTTTGATGCGGTTTTAGCAGAAATACGGAGTAATTTCTTTTTGAAAGAAGAGCAGTATGTGTGACGCGTACTTGTAAGGTCGGCCCCACATCCAATCAGCTCGAAGTATTTCACTAAACGCCCCGCCTTTTCTCGAACGCTTTCAGCGAGTCAAGTCCCAGATGGATATAGTGAGAACTCAGGAGTTCAACACAGATCCATCTGGCGTGAGCCAGGTTAGCACTACACTGCAAAAAAGATGTTTTAAAAAATAAGAAAATGTTGCTTATTTTCTGGTAAAAGGAAAAAAAAAATCTTTATTGTCTTATTTCAATCTGCCAATGCAGTAAGAAAATGTGACTAATCTAGTTGTTTTGAGCAGAATGCTAGTTTCAAGTTCTCATGACAAGATTTTTAAGCAAATCTATTCTTGTTTCAGGCAATTTTGGCTTAAAACAGATTCACATTTGCTTAAAATACGTTTTTATATCTAGATAAGTTAAATCTGGAGAGAATATCTTAAAACAAGTCAAATAATTGTATTAAGACTTGGTCTTATTACGTGAAAACATCTTAAAAATGTGTCTTTTCAGATTAATATACTTAATTCAAGTCATTTTTTCTAAGTTAGATTTTCCTTTTTTGCAGTGTACTTGATAAAAAGTGTTGGTGTGCAATACAAATACTGGTTTGACGGATCAACTAATCACTGACTACATTAGTTTGTAGTAGACAACAAAATATCCCTATATCTGTGCACATGGTATTATTATTTTTATTTATTTGTCTATCCGAATTTAAAAACAAATTCAACAGAACAAACAAACAAAAAAAAAAATAAAACATCATCTTGAATTTAAAAATCATAAAATAGACAATTGCACATCACCTGCGTACTATCGGCAAAACCTTCATCTCTAAAGTCTTGACATTTCTATACAACTGCTCTCACAATCCCACTCTTGTCTTTCTAACTAGGCACTGCTGGAGAGAGAGAGAGAGAAAAAAAAGACCAATCTTCCCAACAACTTGCCCTAATAACCTATATTATGGCAGGCGCATGGTAATAAAGGCCAGTGGGCAATAACAGCTGGCCTTGTGTGGCTGCAGAAGGAGCCCGAATGGACCGCTCCATCCAGTTAATTAAGCTCTGGGGTGAAGGCGTTATTTGTGGGAAAGAATCCAATTATTTTTGCCTCTCCAGCGGCGCGGCGGACGAGGAGGGCTTGTGTGCTGATGAACACCATGATGAGACCACTCCGAGGCCAGATAGCCACTTGACGACTTAAGGAGTCCATTGTGTTGTGGAACCCGACAGGCGCGCCCTCTCTCCCCCGCACTATTCCTTTGATTAGATTAGCCGCCCGGGCCGTCGTCTGGTGTTTTAACGCATCTTACGCCGCAGAAAAATGTGAGTTACATGCTGCGTTCTGTAAGAGTTGGGGAGTTTGTTGGTTGGTTTGCTTGGTGTGATGGAACTTATTGTAAAACATCAATTCATATTACTGTTATGCAAATGTTATAAGGTTATATGTCTTTTTTTAAATCTCATGAATGTGTACAAATAAATTATGTCAAAATAGCTTGAAGTTACATTGTAGGAGATAAAGATTCACATATAACAAGGGTGTCAAACATGTGGCCCAAGGGCTAAATGCGGTCCCTGAGATGAGTTCATGTGGCCCCTTGGATGATTTCTGATTATTTTTGATAGTGACCTACAGGTTCCATAATACACTGCAGCCAAGCTCCTCATGTCTGAAATGTAAAAGAGGAGATGCATAGGTCAGAATGGAAACTAAGGAAATATAAAGGCTCCCATAGTTGAGATGTGATTATAAAACCTCTAAAATGCACAGCCAGGCAGCAAATTGCATACAGTTTGTTACACATTTTCTTGGAAGGACAGTCTGTACTATACAATGTGATACGACATAATGTAATGTAATGTAATTCAATGTATATAATACAATATAAATGTGGACATGTGTCCTATAATTTCCATATTTAAAACTACCATACCTAGGTAGACTTATGTTTTAAAATGTGACCCTCGACCAACTCTGACACCAAGCTCTATTTGAGTTTGACACCCCTGACTAATAAGGACACAAACTTTGAAACTCTTAAGTCACCAGTTGGCTCTGTGCACAAAAGTCAGTCAGATTAATTATTTTGAAAAATGCCAACTTTCTGTTGGCATGTTCATTTCATGTTTGGTTCATTTGTTGTTTGGTTCATTTCTATGTGGTTTTTCTGCCTCAGTCTAAAATGAAATTAAAAAAAAAAAAAAAAAAAAAAAAACCTTGGTTTTCTGTGAAAACATGTTGGATACTTTACAAATTTCACCAAAGGACCAAAGTGAGTGTATAAAAAGATGTATTTGTCTGTCAATGCTAAAGTCTTTAAAAAACAAAAAAAAAAAAAAAAAAAAAAAAAAAAAAAACAAAAAAAAAAAAAACAAAAAAAAAAAAAAAAAAAAAAAAAAAAAAAAAAAAAAAACATCAACAAAACTGCTTCTATGCAGTGTGTTTGTGAGTCTTTGGAGAACAAATGGCTGAGGACTATGTGAAGGTAAGCTTTGTAGTTTTGACTTCTGATGTCCAACTGACAATAATTATAAAAAAGAACATTACCTGAAAAGAAGAACTGCTTTTGTTGTTGTTGCGGTTGTTGTTGGTAATTATAAGAAATAGTATGGCTGGTGGCTCTGGGCCAGAATAATACTCCTTTAAGCACATTTCCTTCTCAAAAGCTGAATGTATGAATATAACTACATACAGTACAATACATTGTGGAAGCTTAGGCAGAATCCATTGCAAAATTTTCTTGAATTTGTGTTTATTTATTTTTGTCATCAGAAAACTTTTTATCTTCTAAATCTAAAAAACCTGTGGAAAAAAAAAAAAAAAAAAAAAACAGTGTTGCCATTTCACTGTAGGTAAATGTCTTTCTATCTGAACTAGCTTACACTAAGAATTACATTTGGAGAGCAAATCATTTTAAACTTAGACATTACAAACTATAATTTGTTGATTTAAGCAGACTAGCTTTTGAACATTTTGCAGTATTTATACAATAATGAGGGAGTTACATCTTATATGCTATTTCTATTGGTTTACTTTGTTTCTTGGAATACAACTGAAGCTTATAAGCAATTACTGTCAGATCTTATAACAATTCTTCATGTAGAAAGAGGATGAAGATATATATAAATGGGCACATAAGACATGTACACTTCTTCGTAATCTTGCAAGGACATCCCACATTTTCATCAGCAGTTTGACACAAACAGCCATCCCGGTGTGAATTACAACCATCTTCTTAATACCCAGAGTCCTTTTGGGTGTCGCCATTCTTTAGGAAAACATTAGTGACAGTAGTCAATAAACTAACACAGAGCGGCTTTGACAAAGTACCAGCGCAAACACGATAAAACTCTGCAATCTATCACAGGTCAGCCCACACTTCTCACTATTGGTCAACGCTTCAAAAAAATACAACTACAACAGACATTTTATGGGATATTGTTGTGCTTGTGGATTTAAGTGGCTTACTTTACTGGCATGTCTGTTTTCTTTATCGTATTGTGTGTCCGATCCGCCCACCAGGCCCTTGTCAGTGTCACTAAACGCATTATACGTCTTCCAAAGGTCCTTAGGGTGCGCGTAGGGGAAGGACAAGACGTTTTCTTGCTTTTACATAGTTAGATGCTGAAGGGTTTGAAACATCCAGGTAAAATAAATACATAATAGTTTCCCAAAAGCTGTGTGTTGCTGTTTTGGTTTATGTCTTGAATGAATGATAAATGTTTTCTTTTTTACAGTTGTTCATATATAAACAACACTGGACTAAATGGAAATATTAGACTTTTTTGGTTCTCGCCTTTCTGCCATTTTTTAACCAAGATTATTACAGAAAAAGAAAAAGAGAATAAATACAGTTTCATAAACACAAAAGTTTGTTTAGGCTATGCTATAAACTAACTTCAAATTAACTAAAACTTACAAACAAAGAACTAGAGTTAATAAAGTAATAACTATAGTGCTACTTAAACAAAAAACTAAAGCCAAAGAACTAGTGCTTATAAACCATTATCTAATGCTTATAAACAAAGGACTAGAGTTAATAAAGTAATAACTATAGTGCTACTTAAACAAAAAACTAAAGTCAAAGAACTAGTGCTTACACAAACCATTACCTAATGCTTATAAACAAAGGACAAGAGTTAATAAAGTAATAACTAGTGCTTATGAACAAATAACTAAAGCCAAAGAACTAGTGCTTATATAAACCATTATCTAATGCTTATAAACAAAGAACTAGAGTTAATAAAGTAATAACTATAGTGCTACTTAAACAAACAACTAAAGCCAAAGAACTACACTGCAAAAACAGAAAATCTAACTTAGATAAAATGACTTGAATTAAGCATATTAATCTTAAAATACTAATTTTAAGACTTTTTCACTTAATAAGACCAAGTCTTACTAAGACTTTTTGACTTGTTTTAAGATATTCTATCCTGGTGTACCTTATCTAGAAATAAAACTTATTTTAAGCAAATTTGGATATTTTTTAGGCCATAATTGCTTTGAATCAAGAATAGATTTACTTAAAAATCTTGCCAAGAGTACTTAAAACTAGCATTTTCTACTCAAAACAACTCTGTTAGTCAAATTTTCTTACTGCACTGGCAGATTATTTCACTTGAAATAAGACATTTTTACCTCAAAATAAGCAAAATTTTCTTATTTTTTAAAAGGTATTTTTTACAGTGTAGTGCTTATATAAACCATTACCTAATGCTTATAAACAAAGAACTAGAGTTAATAAAGTAATAACTAGTGCTTATGAACAAATAACTAAAGCCAAAGAACTAGTGCTTATATAAACTATTACCTAATGCTTATAAACAAAGAACTAGAGCTAATAAAGTAATAACTATAGTGCTACTTAAACAAACAACTAAAGCCAAAGAACTAGTGCTTCTATAAACCATTATCTAATGCTTATAAACAAAGAATAGAGGTAATAAAGTAATAACTATAGTGCTACTTAAACAAACAACTAAAGCCAAAGAACTAGTGCTTCTATAACCATTATCTAATGCTTATAAACAAGAACTAGAGTTAATAAAGTAATAACTAGTCTTATGAACAAACAACTAAAGCCAAAGAATAGTGCTTTTTTATAAAATATTACCTAATGCTTATAAACAAAGAACTAGAGTTATAAAGTAATAACTACAGTGCTACTTAAACAACTAACTAAAGTCAAAGAACTAGTGCTTATGTAAACCTTTACCTGCTTATAAACAAAGAACTAGAGTTAAAAAAGTAATAACTATAGTGCTACTTAAACAACCAACTAAAGCCAAAGAACTAGTGCTTATATAAACCATTATCTAATGCTTATAAACAAAGGACTAGAGTTAATAAAGTAATAACTATAGTGCTACTAAACAAATAACTAAAGTCAAAGAACTAGTGCTTATACAAACCATTACTGCTTATAAACAAAGGACTAGAGGTAATAAAGTAATAACTAGTGCTTATAAACAAATAACCAGAGCTGATAAGAATATTTAACTAATGCAAAAACAATCATTACCTGATTAATACTATGCTTAAAATAAAGAAGTAATGCTTATAAAGCAGGCTGGTCCAAACTACAGCCGGTGGACCACATCCGGCCCTTGGACAAGGTTTTGTTGGAACTTCCTGCTAAATTGGTTCAGTTTACAAAAAAAGTATACAGTCAAATGCAGCTGTTCTTATTTAAGTAAGGGGTCTCAAACTCATATAGAGCTGGAGCTTAAATAATCAAAGTAATACATGACTCCATTATGCTACATTAGGCTGTTGCGTAGTTTAATAAATAAGCCTATAAGACTATGTAAAAGCCTAATGTAGCATTTAATATGTCTGCATCTTCACTTCATCACATCTTACATCAAACACACACAAGTGACAAAGTTAATAAAAGTGGCTAACCAGGGTACAATTGTTCTGATCTGGAAAATGGACACATTGTAAGTCATTTTCTGTATTCTAGTGCATTTTTAAGCTTTATAACATCTCAACGATATATTTGATTGGCGGTCCACTATCAATAATAATCAGAAATCATCCTAGTTTTATTAACTTCACTGCCATGTATTATATGACCCACTGCTCCACATAGGCTTATGTTATGTGCTTATAAACAATTAGCTAGAGCTTATAAACAAATAACTAAAGGTTATAAAATCATTTTTGCTTATAAACAAAGAACTAAAGTTTATAAAATAACTAGTGCATAACTATTGTGCTTATAAACACATAACTGGTTCTTATATGCTAAGAACAAATGCCTATAAACAAATACCTAGTGCTTATTAAAACAAAGCAAATGCTTATAAAATGATCCCAATATAGCTAGTGCAAACAAAATGGGAGTATCTGTGACTGGAGTAATATTGTGGATTTTTTTTTTTTTTTTTTTTTTTTTTTTTTAAGATCAATTCAATCGTACAGTGATTAAATAATAAACGTAAAACGAACCACTGTTTCTGACCATCTTGTATAATTTAATTTTTATAAAAGATTCACATAGTGTGTTTATGACTATTTTTTTTACTTCTTTCTGCTCTTTTCCAAATATACTGATTATAAAAAAAGTTAAATACAAATCATGCTGTTTGTCGATTTCTGTGGCCTAAATAATCACACGCTTTGCAGTTCATTGTGCAGCTCTGTAAAACCAAACCCCAAAAAATGACTAATTATCTTCATGGTCTGCGGACTGAACTGGCTTACTTTATTACGGCGGCTGTTCTTTTATAGCCTTGTACATCCGACCCACCCACCAGGCCCTCGTCGGTGCCACCGTGTAACACACTTCTTGTCCTCAGAGTGCACACTGGAGAAGGAGAAGGAGGAGGAGGAGTTGCCGTTTTTTGCCGCACACTCGCACTCGCGGGGTCTCTAAAGCTCTGTTTGTTGTCCCATTCCCCCTCTATATCTCCCCAAGGAGGCGGCTCATTTTAATATAAATAGAACGCTTCATCATGCAGTGGCACAAACTTCCCATGTTGCATTGCAGCGGTGGCATTAGCGGCAGAAGGACGGAGGGAGGAGAGGGAGAAGAAGGAGAAGAGAGAGGGCAAATGCATATGTTTGTCTTTGCTGTTTCCGATATTTTGTCAGAGAGGCAGAAAAGGAGGAATAGGTGTGTGATAGAGGGCAAGTAATGGGATGTTTTGACTGGAATACACAATGGAAGGTGGAATGAGTGGAAATGCATGTGCTGCTTTTCAGAGTTAACTTGTGTTTATTGTTTATTTAAAGGTGTATTTTCACAATCATAAAAAAAAAAAAATAATGGCAAAAATGTAAATAAATAAAAAAAAATAATAAATAAAATGCATAGTGAATTCTTTGTGATCAGTTGTATACCTTATATTTTATTTATATATATTTTTTTATTTCTAGAAACAATTGAACAGAATGTAGAAAAATTAGTAAAGTCTCAATATTAGGCACAACAATATATACGTGTATACAACTATGTAATATTATTAGTATTATTTGTACAAATATATATATTTTTTTTCTCAAATGACCTGACTTTTTATTTGTTTGTTTATGTATTTATTTTTAGAGGCTGTTTGCTATCACTTTATATTAATTATACCTTATTTAGCCTTACTAAAGCATGAATAAAGAGTTAACAATTAATAGACAAATCATCAATTAATGAACGGAAGTGTTTATTAAGGCTTAGTAACTGCTCTATAAAGGAGCTAAGATTAGGATTTTGGGTTGAGGGGAGGGGCTTGTAGTAATTAAGTCGTTACTAAGCCTTAATAGCCTATTTTGTTCATTAACTTCTCATTTGTTCATTAAGAATTCATCCATTATTCATGCTTTATTAAGGGTAATCAAGATGTAGTTAATATAAAGTGTTACCGGCTGTTTTGTATGTTAATTTTCTATAGCTATATTGATTTTTTTTTTTTTTTTTTTTTTTTTTTGCACATTATTATTATTATTTTTTATTATTGTTAAACGTAGGATGTTTACAACTTACAACTTTTGTTTTTATTATTGTTTATAAGCTTGGCACTAAAATGAATTCACTTTTTTTATTTTGTTTTGATATATGTTTTTCAACAAGTCGTTATTATCGTTTATGAAAATAACTAACAATAAAATGTATTCGGCAACTTTTGAATCTATTTGTCAGCATTTTTTTTGTTTTGTTTTTGTTATTGTTTGTGATAATAACTTGGTCATACAATTCACCATTTTTAAATATGTTGTGGTATATTTTGTCAACAACACCTTGTTTATGAACATAACTTGGTAATAAGATTATTTTTTAAACACAATGAATTGTTATTAGTGGTATTTTTTGTTTATTATTTATTCATTTATGTATATATATTTATTTTATTTTGTGTTTTTTTTTTTTTTTTGCTCCAATAGCTTAACTACCTAAATCCTGGAGCAAATTATATAACTTATTACTACATTTCTCAAAACTGGTATTAGCCTACTCATCAAATCAACCACAATCCACGTTTAATTTCCTTCTCTATTCACAACATATTTTCATCTCATTTATGTATTTTTTTATCCATGATCCGTGACTCGAGTAAAGTCTCCCAATCTGTTTTTGCTTTGACTTTATCTGAAAAATGCTTCTGCTAGCGCGAACAGTTGCAACTCTCGACAGCCAAAAGTGGAATTAGGCCCGCCAGTGACTTGATACGGACTACAAATTGGACTTCCCTTAAACATAAGCTGGAGCAGTGATCAATCGCGCTGTGTCGGAGTGCCAGCAGACAGCCAGGATTTAGCCACTGACTGATGGGCGAGCTACAACACAATTTTCCACTTTTTTTTTTCTTCACGTGCAGGACCCGAGCAGTCACGACGGAGATCTGAAAGAAAGCGTTGCCTTCTCCCAAACTAGTTAGCCGGCTCGCAGATCTAATCAGACGTACGCAGCTGTATCGGGAATTCCGTCGGGATCAAGTCGGCGGGAGGATGTTTGCCTCTGTAGTGGTAAAAAGGACATGGAGCAGGAGAGTGAGGTTGAAGCTGCAAACATGGAGGCTGCGCTGGCAAGGACTGGTAAATGTTGGAGCATTTGTGACATGCGGGATGGTTAAAGATTTTAAAGTTAATTTTGATTCTTCAAGTCACGGCAACAACAGAATATTAATTCGATTTTAAATGTCTACTTTGCTTCCAAAAGTGCATGGGACACATAAATGATAGTTTCAACTCGATTTCAATGAAATGTGCATGTAGAGCAGGGCAATATATTACATTTGAAATACTGTGAATCTTGGTTTCAAGATGATAACAAAATGTAATATTCAGTACCGTATATTGTCTACCGTAGCAACAAAAAGAGACAAAAAATGTTAAATAAATAAATAAATGCTGGGGACTTTTTACTTGGGCTATTAACCATTTGCGCCTACGCAACACAGTCTCACTAGATGGCGTACTTTTATCACGACACAAAAACAGCGTATTCTGACCACGACTTCAAAGCTATTTTTCGTACTTATGTTACGCCGTGCATTTAGCACGATATGAAAAAGAGTAAAAATGACACGAGATTTTACAGCGTCAAAAAAACACGAGTTTTAATTGAAGCCACGTTTTTTTCAGGTGAAACGGGTAAGTTCAGGCATAAAGTTACTAAAATTATAAGATTAGGTCTGGGGCTTGAGGCAGGTTAAGATTAGAATCAGGATTTCATTATTATTCATAAATAAGAACACGTGTTAACAACCACCATTGAAATGAATGGGGACTGTGATGCGTACTATAATTACACAAAACAGCTGTGAACTCGTGCTAATCATACCTCATTTACATGTTGCGTAATGTCGTGGTAAATGTACGCTTTCTTGTGAGATCGAGCTCGCCTACGTGACATGATCACGTGCACAAAAGTGACACATTCTCACATATTTTCTTATTTTTTGGTAAATAAAGCAGTGGATGCCTCTAGTGCTCGGTCAGTTCATTTATCTGTAGAAGTAGGACATTTTTTAGACACACAAAGCAAGATATTTAGAAAAAAGTTTTTGGTGTTAGTCACACATGATGCAGGTTGTTTCAGAGATTCATTGCATCTTTTTTTTTTCTTTTTTTCAAATGCCATATATTAAATTCTATGATTCTGTCTCATTTGTCCTATGGGGCCACAGTCAGTCCACGCTCAGGCCATTGGAAAGTCTCTACAATGGTGTTCGATCAAAAACCTGTCAGGTTCCATCATTGTAAAATTTTATCTACGCACAACTTTTTATCATTTTCAAATTTGATACATTTTAGCATTCTTAAACTGTTTTTTAAATGTGTTAATGGTTTAGCGCCAAAGCCTTTGAGCAGTTTTATACCTAGATTACAAAGCTGTGGCAGGTCGACAGGAGCAGCCTCTTCTGGAGACTGGAAAGTGCCTTTTTGCAAAACATCTTTGGCTCAAACAGCCTTTTCTGTGAGAGGTGCTGGTCTATGGAACATGCTCCCTGTTCATTTAAAATCTGTAACAACGCTTGGTCTTTTTTAAAAACAGACTAGATCTTGGATGTGTCAGCAACAGCAGTGCACTCATGACTAATGTGTGTTCTGTCTGTGTGTTTATGTATTTCTCTTTTCTGTATTTTTCTGTCTGTTAAAAGCCCTTCTAGGGACAAGTGCTGCGAATTAGCTTTGGCTATAAGCACTATGATGCGTGCATTGGACTACTGTGCTAAAGTTAGTCAATGCTTATGTTGCTGTCCCTATTCAAATAAACCTATAAATAATATATATTTTTTTCTCATTAGCATGTATTCACTACAAAACTGAAACAACAACAAGAGGGATTCCAGTTCTTATTGCTGCCACCCACTGGCCTCTTCTATCTTCATCAAAATTGGAAAGTGTATGTTGTGAAAGAAATACCTTCAAAATGAGACCTTTGTTAAAGCTGTATAGGTGCCATGTCAGCAGAGAACGACCAGTTTGAAATGCCAAAAACTGCACTGACGCTCTATGGAGACATTTTTCTTGGGCACAACTAATGCAGTTCAGCGGACTGGCTACTATAGCCACTCGCATGGGGACAGCTCTAGCTCTAATAATAAATCCATGATAAATCTCCATGGAGGGTTTGAAAAATAAATACATACAACTATTTATATAAGTTGATTAGTCTCCAACCTTTTTCAATAGGTGAGCTACTTTTGCAACACAAATCTGGAGGTGAACCACTATTATTAGCATTGACATGAAACTGAAGTTAGATCACAGTGAGATGACTATATGAAACATTAGCCAGTATCAGTTTAGAAATTGTACTTAATTAAGCAGCACATTTGCAATGAAAATAGACAAGTATTAAAGTCAAAATTGTGTAATAAAGTGCTATGTGTGTGATTTCAAGTTCTTTGGGGAGCTACTTCACAGGTGGTGGCGAGCTAAAGGTTGGAGATCCCTCAACCTACATTTTTGTTTAAAATCCATTTCTGTAGCTTTATACACTACAAAGTTACAAAGTTAAAGTGCTTGTACTTGTTTTATGGGGGTTTTCTGGCAGGAAGGGGTTGTGATCATGTGGGATTGTTTTTTTTTAGTGCACTGTAAAGCTCTTTGTATTACATTGTTTGTATGAAAAGTGCTTTTTTTAATAAAGTTTAATTTGATGTGATGTGCTAGATGTGCTTTTTAGACTGAAAACAACCAGGCTGTGGATCTGAGTTAGCACATAGCTGGTTAGCCCGCGACATGTCTTTAAACTGATAATACTGGATCTTTCCAAAAGCTTATGACACTTTGCAATGGGGCAATTTACTTACAGGGTGATCTTCCTCCAGACCACGTTTTTGTCCTTTTTTGCTGCCTCAGTTCATTTCTATGGTGAATGTAAAAAAAAAATTATTTGTTTATGAATTTGAATGGAACCTAAATTTGAACATTAAAATAAAAAAAGAACATATTTGTGAAGAAAAGGTTGAAAATAGCAGGAAATAAAAAAGAGTGACATGAGACTTAGTCCACAGACCGAAGGCGGCAAAAGACAACTTTACATAGTATATTTTTGGAACGGTGTATATCCAAACTTTATATTTTTGCATCATGTATAAGTTCATTCAAAAGAAGCAGTGGTGCCCAAAGAGGGGCCCAAACTCGGTCCTCCAGGGGTATAACTTGGGCCGCAAAGAGTTTATTAATTCAGATAACTTGATTAAAAAAAAAAAAAAAAAAGCTTAAAGAAAAGTGTTGTGTTTGACAAAGAGAATGAAAAAAAAAAGAAAGATTTGACTGCTATTTGATTATGGTATTAGATAAATCATGATGATCTGTGATACACCAGTCTGAGTCAAAGATTGTAGGTCTATTATATACAGTATATGTTAGCAGATCTATTAGCATATTGACCACAAGACATGGAAAAAAAAAAGTGTATTTATTGGCACAAAATGCAACACAAATCAAGCAGACTAAAGCTAAACATCTGTGTGCTGGACATCTGATTGCGGTCCTTCAAAGCGTTGCCTCCTCATCAGCCGATTCCTACTCTTCCACGAGGCCAGCGGGGCGAGGACACAGCCCCGGGCGCTAGCTAGCATACGCCAACTTCCACCGGACAACCTAAATCCCGCTCCGCCCGCTAATTGCGCTTCAGCTGGAGGCCTCCTGGACCCTTCTCGCCTTAACAAGAAAGCACTAGAGGTCTTCATTTAGCTATCAAGGCGACCGTTCCCCAGGGGCACGTTTTTTTCTCCTTCTCTTCCCTCCTCTTGCGCAGCTGCCGTCCTCACTCCTCTCCCAATCAACACATCAAACGGCCCGGGCCAGATCCGTACGCCCCCCCCCCTCCTCCACCCCCTCGCTCCATCAGCACCGGCTCCAGAACGACGGAAGAGCTAGCAAAGAGGGAGCGCAGCGGTGAATACTGAGAAGCAGCTTTAGCCCGGGCCCTGCCAGCGTCTCGGCTTTAGCTGGATATTTATTCTTTTATATTCCGACAAAAGAGCACTGGCGCACACACACACACACAAACCGATCACAAAAAATAAAGGCAAAAAACACCAAAATACAGCCTGCCGGTAATCATCATCTATGCTATTATGAGCGTTTTGACAAAAGCTAAAGGGCTAATCCGCGGTAAACAGACACATGTGGTCGGAGACGGAGGCCGGTTGATGTCGGGTGACGGCGCGCTTGTTTAGATGTAGATTTGGAGGAGCGGGGTGGTAAATGCCGGTCCCGGTGTGCCAGGATCGATTGGGATTTGAACAAAAGAGGCGGTGGGTATCTTTGTGTGGAGTCAGGTGCGAGGAAAAAGCGCTAACACCTGCTCCGACGTGGGCAGTTAGGGGCAGAAATTCACCTGCTGATTGGGAATACATGTAGATTTTTTTTTAATCTAATGTAAATGTAAATAGAATGGATGATGTATAATTTGTCTTTTGATAAATAGGATTTGTTTGGAAACAACAAAGATATTCGATCCACTCCTCAAAAATAATAATAATACAAAACAAATATTTCAGATTCCACTAAACATTTTTGCTTGTTTTCATCTGAATTACCTGCATTTATGAGGTTTATAATTTGTCCAGTAAATATGACAAGGTATATTACCAAAAACTGTTACCTAGCAACCATATTGTAAAGTTGGGACAAAATCTATAAATGTAAATTCTGGTTTAGTAAAAAGGAAATTGTAACCTTCTCCACTCTGGGATGAATCAGGCTCAGTGTATATTCTAATGTATAAAATAAATAAATAAATAAGAACTTCCATGTGGGCTCCAACAAAAAGTTATTACAGGTTCCTAAAATCAATTTTAGTTGAATTACCTTCAACTTTTGAAGATGAATTGTCAAAACCCATATAACTGGTCAAACTAGTGTCATTCAGGCACTAACGGCAAACGCCAGCATTATTGGTTTGTACATTTACGCTTAAAAAAATTCCATACATAGACATACAATAAAACGTCAAAAATGTTTGATGAGCACATGTTCATGCCTTTGTTTTTATGTAAATATGTTACCAAAAGTCAAAACCAAACGGCGACATTAAAGTAGGTTGAGTTTACCCGATGGTCCTAAGTAGAGATGTTTCGATCAATGCAGATATACAACAAAATGTCAAAATGTAGAATGAACACATTTTTACTCACTTTTTATGTAAATTTTACAAATTAACAATATGTAAAATTGTTATCATCTACTTTACTAGAGTCTAGACTATAGAACATTGGTGTCCAATCTTTTTCAGCTCGCAAGTTACTTTTACTTTTGTGGCCATACCAGCATGCCACAACCTGATCTCATCATGGCTCAGAAGCTAAGCACGTTGGGCCTGAGCAGTACTCGGATGGGAGACCAGTGGAGGAACCTCAGGAGCCACAGTGGAACAAACAGGAGAATCTCATTGTTGTGTCCTTAGGCAAGACACTTAACCCACATTGTCTAATATGGATTTGGTGTGTGTATGAATGGTCGGTAGTGGTCGGGGGGGCTGATGGCGCAAAATGGCAGCCTTGCTTCTGTCAGTATGCCCCAGGGCAGCTGTGGCTACAATAGTAGCTTACCACTACCCAGTGTGGAATGAATGAATAATGCAGAATGTGAAGCGTCTTCGGGTGTCATGGAAAACGCTGCATAAATCCAGTGCATTATTATTTTAGTCTGAGCACAGCCTGAAGATCTACCTATGGATTTACAGTATTTTGTTTAATTAGCAATCTTGAAAATGGCCTATAAACTTTCTTTAAAAGTCCAATAGTATTTTGATCGAATTTTATTTTATTTTTCATTTTGAAAATTAATTATTGTGGTTAAATAAATAAATAAAAATACATTAAAAACTTCAAGCCATCACCACCTTACTTGCGCTTCAAACTAGGCTCATCCTCTTGTGCATTGACTGTGCGCTCCACTGAGCCGACAGTGGAGAATTCTTGTGGTCTACTAGCACTACTACTAGCGCTAGTAGTTTGCTCTTGTTTATCGCGCTTGTAGTTTTTTAAAAGTTCGTATAAACAGACCGGGCTTTGGGATCGACTCCACTGCCTCAAAGATCTTCCGGTCGATCATCATCGACAGTTTTGGCACCACTGCTACAGAACATGGCCAACACTTAGTTTTTCGCACTGTTCTACGCTCCATGCTGTGCTCCACAAGTCTGTGTCGTCTCTGTTCTTCTTATGATACAACTTTGAGACAAAACAATCGTTGTAAATGTCCTTATGTCTGTGTTTTCTTTTGTTTTTTTTACTTCTAGTGTGCAGCCGGCAGAAACAATGTCTGTACACAGAATTTAGTGCTCCAACTAAAATTCATAGATGGTCGTTGAAATCCAATACCACTATTGGATCAGTACATCACTGATTCTAACACAGTCCCAACAAACCTGATTTCTAAATATCACATTGATCAGTAATACTTAGCTTTAGACACAAACATTACAATTTCCCCAACACTACCAGCCTCTGATTCAACCTCCCGCAGACAGCTGTAATTACGACGCCATCATCTGACCCCACCTCCCATTATTGAATATAAATTGGTTGTTTAACAAAAGTCCAAAAAAAGAGAAGTCATGAATTTGTTTAGCTTCCATTTGAATGTGGCAGTCCCTGGATGGATCACCGCCGATTACCAATAATCAATGATCGCTAAAGAGCAGTCTGGCCCGCTTTAAGTCCTGACAATCTCCGGCGGTAAAACAAAACGACAGCAGGCGGGCGTTTTAAAATACAGCAAACAGCATAATGAAGCGCTTTTAGGCAACTGACCGTCAAACTGATCAATGCGCGAAGGGGGAAAAAACGGTCAATAAGCATATGCGTGGATTGATTCGGCCGACGTATTATCATATAAAGCAGGCGGGTAAATATGCAACTGATTAAAAGTATGTCGGCGGTCACGTGAGGGAGAGGCTTGAGTCAACACGGAGTCAGCGTTCGTTAGGAAAACGGCGAGATGACGTGATGTTACGGTGAGGAGACGTTTTAGCTCCAAGCGGGGTAAAAATAAAGGCTTAAAGTGTGTGTCTGGTGTTGCTAAATGTCTGCAACTTTGACAGAGAGTTGTAGATTTAAGCTCTCACAGCGGAGGATTGTTTTTATTGAAATGTTTCAGAACAATTTAAAGTACAAAGAAGTCTATGCATTGTAAAAATCATTTATGTGTCTATAGCTTGACAATGTGAGTCAATCATCTTTTAAATTATAAAGAGAGAGAGAGAGAGAGAAGAAGAGGGTAGAAGAAGAAAGGAGAGAGGAAAGAAAGATAGCGGGGAGAGAGAGAGAGCGAGAGGAGAAGAGGAGAAAGGAGCGAGGAAAGAGATGGACAGACTTAGAGAAAAGGAAAGAGAAAGCTTGGTAAAATGTTGTTTTGTTGTGAACTGTTACTCGGATATTTGGGGCTAATGTTAGCCTGACCTTACACAGATGTGCACTTTCATGTTCAAATTCATCTTTTTTTTTTTTTTTTTTCCTTCAGATTTATTATTATTTATTTTTAATTTAACCTTTATTTAACCAGGAAAGTCCCATTGAGATTCGGAGATCTCTTTTTCAAGGGAGTCCTGGCCTAGAGGCTCCAACAACACAACCCAAGACACAGAATTTCATTTTAAAATAAACAGAGTTTAAAAACAGTTACAGGTCATTGATTGCATTTCCAGGTCTTTCAGAAGATAATCGAAACGAGCCATAGAAACAAGAGTTTGGAGTTTAAAAACTCTTTGTAAAGAATTCCAATCTGTTGGGGCACAATACTGGAAAGACATTTTTCCTTTTTCAGTTCTAACATTGGGAACAATCAATCCTGAGAACGCAACTGATGAGGTCCATCAGGCCTACGCTGAAGATACACACTCAGGTATGAAGGAAGTAGACCAACAAGTCCTTCAGATATCACCCTGAACCAGTGTGAGAGCCGCCGCGTGGCTAAAGGAGGCCATCCAACATGAGAGTACAGGTCACAGTGATGGGTCCGTGCACCACAGTAAGCGGAAATAGGCATGAAACACTGAGTCCAGTGAACACAAAGCTTGGGCTGGAGCATGCCTATACAAAAGGTCTCCATAGTTCAGTACAGGAAGGAATGTTGCAGCAACAAGTCTCTTTCTGGAATTGAAAGAAAATGACAGCTTGTTTCTGAAATAAAAACCTAATTCCAAACGCAGCTTTTTGACAGGAGAGTCGATATGTGGTTTAAAACACAATCCATCATTCTAGCTAAAACTGTACTGTTGTCAATCATTCCATTTTTATGCACAAGACTCTTATTTCCTGAAGCCTTTGACGAGAGCTAACAGGTTTTCAGAGCTACAAGCGAGCAATTTTGTTGGACTAAGTTAATCATAGAATAATTACTAGTAAATGTTGTTTCCTTCTCTGAAGCACAAATGGGAGGTGCATATTAAGCATTAGCTTCAAAACATGAACCGTTTAAAGAACTGGAAACAAATGTAAAAATCATCTCTTTAGCCACGTGGAAAAGCAGATCTTGATCCTATGACGAATCATCCAAGCTCAAACAACACAGAGTAGGGCATGATACATATGACAGTTTTGACCAGAACCTGACATTTTTTTCTTTGTGTTTAAAATCCCTCCAAAAACGAGCTAGTTTACATTGGTTTACAAATACTCAATGTTGTCTTTTGCAAATAGACATATAAAGAGTAGACACCACATGACCGCTAAATCCAATGGGCGCTGACGAGAAATATGGCGGCCATCTTGGTGCGATCGCCCGTTCTCCTGCTATGAAGGTTCTGTGTGTTTAATCAATCATTACTCTGTGGTATGATACAGGACATACATTATGGGCAGTTTTGTTATTATTGTGGTCTTAAAAGTAAAATAATGTGCGGAGGTGTTATAGGAAGTATTTAATAGCACTATGCTGGGTAAATGTGACCGGTGAACTTCTTTCACACAGCTGAACGCTTGGAGGCAGTCTCCATTTAATCTGGATTACGACAAAAGTGAACAGAGTCCACATACATGTGCTGCTAACAGTTGGCACAAACTTTTCCACCGCAGGGGTTTGCAAAAGGGAAGAAAAAGTCCTGACCCCCCAATTTACACCAGTGCACTGCAGGAACACACTAAGAAGAAACTTGGGCGGACTTTCGATTAGTAGAAAAGTGCTGCTGCCTTCTCACCTGTATCCTAAATACATTATTTCATTGTAGTGGCTCATATTCTTTCACCAAAAAGTTGAATAAATGAAAACAAAAACCTAGGTTCAACAAAGTCAAAGTGGCGTAGCTGGTGGACTTCCTGCTCATCCTAGAGCAGTCCTGCAACACAACTTTATCCTTGTCTTCTATAGATCTATCGCTGTTCTAAGTTCCATGAGCCTAGGCCAAATGTACATGTTTCCTTTGCCATAGGGGTCGAGCTGGGTCTGATACGACTCTCTCCTGATGTCCAAATGATATAATTTTTCGCCGGACCGGTCGCTTTGATGCATGTCTAGCATACTTTTCGGTGGGTCCCAGGGGTCAAAAACGCAATTGTTTCGGCAAAAACTAATAAGAAGAATGTTATGGAAATCTTAAAATGTAACTTTGATGATACTGAAACCTGGGAAAACCCTTCTCGGAGTCATTAAGTCTCTGCATGTGCTAATGTAGATCACACCTGGATAGCCTTTGTTGCATGTGAAAAGACTCTAAACTCCCCTGGTGAACAGGAGGCTCCCAGACCCGTTTGGCCTGTTTTGCCCCCGTGATGGCTATAAGGGACAACGCAGCCAGAGAGCAGGGGTCAGACAACTTGGACCGAGCACATGGAACTGACCACGGACAGAGCCTATGGAGACAGAAGAGGAGACTGAACCACTAAGCAGGCCTCTCATCATGGCCCTGCAAGCCCTAGCTCATGTGTTAGCATGAGCTAAACAACAATGGACTGAGAAAGCTGGAATGGAGGAAACCTCTATTTGGACAATATGGACTTCTCTCTCACAACAACAATGACTAGGACCCTGGACTCTCCGGACTACCGATTATGCATAATTGTACTTTTGTTAATAAATAATACTTTTGAGCTCAGCCAACTCTCAAGGAATTCATTTTCAAACGTGAATACCAAATTAATCCACAACAAGAAGAACAAAGAACTATAGCTCTCGCTATGTTTCAACCTCACTCGAGCCAATAACACTGACATGAAGTTTGTATTAGAAAAAGGACGTTATCTCAAAAGTTTTTTGTCAAACGCTGAAATCTAATGAAAACGAGGAATTTCAAATGCCCGTAAAAAGGGAATGGGTCAATGTAGAATAACAACTCTTTTTTTAAAATGAATGTAGACACTTGTAGGTCTCATTTGATGTACAACATGTCATGATTTCAACTGCAGTTTTTGTAGATCTGTGAATACGATAGGGAAAGAGGGTCAAAGCCAGAAAAGGGCTGGCAGTAAGTATTACTGTAACTTCTACTAAGTACTATCACTAGCAGTATTAGTAAGTGACACAGTAATGAACTGGTAGGCAACATTCTACACTGACCAAGCATACAGATAATCTTCAGACGGTCAATGGAAAACATGAGATTGCTTTACAAACCTCCAGGAACCACAACCTGCAGAGCCACCGTTTGGTTTGTCTGTTTTCCACTCGGGACCCCTGAAGCCTCCTCACATCCCCCTGTGCCACAGCCCGAGCACCAGCCTCACACACACACAGACCCGATGTTGATCTAGAGATTTAGCGGATGACAACAGGTTTCCACTTTAAGCCCGCTCCGGCCTCCATGGAAAACCCGAGCAGAGATTAAGACGTCTTTCTCTGTCCATTACTGCGCTGCTAAATCATTTAAAATACACGGCCCGGTGATGAATGACTGGGTAGTCTTCTTGGATGTTGTCGGATTTAAAATGCTTCAAGTGTAACGTGAGTCTTTGTGTTGCTTTGGGATTAAGAATTAGGCCAACGCCAGGTTCAACAAAGACAGAAAACACCGCAGGATCAATCGCAGCTTGTAATTTGACGGCCTTTTCCACTTCTGATAGATACTTCAGTGTAACCATGTTCCAATAGGCATTTGACCCAACCTTCTGCGTAAGGTCTTTGGATTTATGTTCATTCAGATCAACAAAACAAAAGGTTGTAGAGGTGAGAGTTATGACCCAACAAAGTGCCAAACATTTCATAAACATGAGACACAAATTCAATCAATTTTTATTTGGATTTATTTCTTCATTTTGTTAGTTTCTTCTTTTTCTTGATTTAACTTTATATAGGAAAAAAAAAATCCGAAAAATTCTGTTCCCAAAAATACTAAAAAGTAACAAATAAACAGGCCTAATGGGCAACAAAAAAGAATAAAAGGCTGCGGCACCGGGCTGACCCTGTACAGGACCATAGAGGCCAGTGTCAACAGCCCTAAACTATAAAACAAAACCAACTAAACCTATTTCAAAAGAAAAGTCAAAAGCTGACCTTCAGTCCCACCAGGTCAAACAAACAAACAAAAACTCAAAAATGTTTGTATGTTTACCCCAGGAATGGACAAAAAAGGCCAAAAGTCTTGCTGGTTGCCAACAAAAAAGTATAGCTACAAAATGGAAGCGATAACAGCGATGTGAATAATAAACAAGAGTGGGGAAAATGGGTTGATTTTGGGAGTTTACAAAGGCCATTGTATGGTCACTTCCTTTGTTCATTTGAGTTCTATCTCTTTTCTAAGACAACAATCACGGTAATTCTACAATAGCACATACAGAGCGATTCTTATATCAGTCGCCTTAAAGTTTGTATGTCAGGCACATGGCTCAGTGGATAAAACAGCTGTCCTGACACGCAGAGGGTTGAGAGTTCGAGGCTGAGCAGTGTCCTATTGGCTTTTTCCCTCTCTAAACATCTTTATTAATTTTTATCTGAATATGCATTTTGACATTTCAAAACACAATTTAGGCGAGCAAACATAAAAACAGCTGGTGAAGCATGTGTAATGTAATGTTTCCTTTGCTAATGAATTACCACACAACAAATAACATATTTTCTCTTGTCTTATAAACTATAGCCAAACAAACTATTACTGTTTATGTAGGCCTAATATTATTATGAAGCTTGTTTGCTGTACGAGCCACGCCTCCCCATATCCTCATCCCAACAGTTGATTCAGGTGCGTCTTCGCTTCAGCACGACAACTCCAACAGGCGAAAGGATTGCACCGACACACGAGGAAAGAAGATGTACTGGCATTTGTTATGAGCTTTATTGAACAATCTTACAATGTCCAGCTTTGTTGCATGTAAACTTTGTAAAGTTGGTACGAAGTAAACCCCCTCGCTGTGTCTGCACAGCAGCGCCAGATCAATTCAGAGAACTTGCAGCTGTCCAGAGCAACGCGACACACGGCCTGCAAAGCAACCAAAGCCCTTCATATTACGTGTTACCTTGGATTACAAATGACGACATAAATGATTGTGAACATTTCTACAAAGCCAAACGATCCTATTTTGGCTAATTTCCTCGTTTCGGCAAGTTGATTTGGAATGAAAGGATGGCTTGGCCCCGCCTTTCTCTCTGCATCCGGTGAGTTGATCTTCCAGCCAGAAAAACTGAAACACCGGCACCGCGAGTGCGGCAAAACGCACGCGGCCACACGCGCACGACGACACACAGGCGGCAACACGCACACAACGTTGCATACACGGCTCCATAAATATATAATCGTCATCAGTGTAGCCTAAACCTGTGTTCAGATGTCCAGATAAAGGTCTGTAGTGTTTGTGAAAAAGACAGAAAGTTCATTTGTGTGAAGAGCACAAGAGGAAACACACAGCCTAAACCAGACAGGAAAATAAAACTGTAAATATAAAGGTTTATTTTGTTGAGATGTGACAATAAAACCTCTAAAATGCACCAGAATACAGCAAACTACCTGCAATTTAGCCAAGAATTCCCCAGGGAGGACAGTGTGACCCTGGTTACACACTTGTATTTACTTTAGTTTTCATTACATAGAAGACAGTAGTGTAAGATGCAATACAAAATACTTAATGTGAATTTATTGTAGGCTGTATGTTGTATTGGAGGTTTTACAGCCTAATAATCTTATTAATATCATAGCCAGGTCAGAATTTTTAAAAATGCGGCCCTCGACCAATTTGCCTCCGATCATTTCGGCCCCAGCTCCATTTGAGTTTGAGACCCCTGATCTAGAGGATATTGTGGAAAAATTCTTTAAAAAAGTCACAAACGTGAACAGGTGTACTTCTTTCTGTCATTGAAGTCTATGGCACGCTGTCATATTTGACGGACGTAGCAACAGTAACTAAGGGGGGCGGGGCTCGGCGAAAGGTCAATTATTCTGTAGTTATTCTAAAGTGTTACCGGTATTTTTAATAATAACGGTTTTTGTTTTTTTTTATTTTTTGAGTGCTACACCAAAAAGCACTCTAGCTTTCCAAAAAACCTACACAGACCCAGTACATTTCACTAAAACCGTGCTCTAACATCGTCTTTCCACCGGAGCGACGCGGCAGCAGCTGGCGCCGTCACATGAGCAGTTTGAAAGTCAGGTCCTGCGAGAAGCCCCGGTCCTGAATCCAGACCTTTTTAAGTGATCATCTTGTATCATAACAGATTAGACGCCGCTGCTCCTCGGCTTAGGCCTAATCTAACCTTTATCCCCTCCCTCCTCCACCTGAAGTCAATCGCCACAGTGACACGGATACGCTCTCGTTTTTTTTTCTTCTTCTTCTTTCTCTCTCTCTCCTCTAATTACTCGGATTAAGAAAAAACACTTTTGAGTCATTATTTTCACATCGGATAAACATTAGGCTTGGACGGATTTAGCGGAGCTTTGGTCGGACAAGGAGCGCAGAGCCCGATCGAGCTTACGGGATCCAGATAGGCAGATGGAGAGAAGAGGCGGGAAGAAGGGAAGAAGCAACCGGCGTGTGGATGGTTTCGACAAAGAAAGAAAGGAGGGAAGGATTGTTTTGTGGATTTTTTTAGACATGTTTTAAGTTTAATTTGTATTAAACTGTAGCAAGTAGATTGTCACCATTGTAGCTGTTCAAACTTAGAGGAAGAGAAAGAAAGAAAGAAGGAAAGAAAGAAGGAAAAAAAGAGAAAGATAGGAGAGAGAGAAAGAGAGAAGAGAAAGAACAAAAAAACATGGCAAAAGATAAGAGAGAGGAAGAAAGAGAAAAGAGAGAAGGAAGTGTGCAAAAGAGAAAGAGAGAGAATAGAATGATGAAAGACACAGAAAGGAAAGAAAGAGAGTCAACATGAGAGTGAAGGGAGAGAGAGGGGGGACAAGGAAAGAGAGAGCATGAAAAAAGAGAGAAAAACAAAAAGAGAAGGAAAAGAGTGGGAGAGAGAGAAGAGCCAGAGAGAAAAGAGAAAGAGCAGGGAAAGACAGAGAGCAAAAAAGAGGAGAGAGAAGAAAAAAAGAGAAGAAAGAAAAACAGAGAGAGAGGAGAAAGAGAGAGAATGATGAGAGACACAGAAAGGGAAGAAAGAGTCAGCATGAGTGAAGAAAGAGAGAGGGGGGGCAAGGAAAGAGAGAGCATGAAAAAAGAGAGAAAAACAGAAGAGAAGGAAAAGAGAGAGAGAGAAGAGCCAGAGAGAAGAGAGAAAGAGAAGGGAAAGACAGAGAGCAAAAAAGAGGAGAGAGAGAGAAACGAGAGAAGAAGGAAAAACAAAAAAGAAAGAGGAGAAAGAGAGAGAATGATGAGAGACACAGAAAGGGAAGAAAGAGTCAGCATGAGAGTGAAGAAAGAAAAAAAGAGAGAAAAACAGAAAGAGGAGAGAGAGAGCGAGAGGAGAAAGAGAGAAACAGAAATGGAGAGATGAAAGAAAGCATGAAGAGAAAGAAGAAACAAAAAATTGAAAGAACAAGAAGAGAGAGAAGAAAAACAAAGAAGAAAGAGAAAGAGAGAAACATAGAGGAAGAGAAAGAGAGAGACTCAGCGCAAGAGAGAGATGAGAGAAAGCACAGAGGAAAAGAGAGAAAGAGTAAGGAAAGAGGAAAGAGAGAAGAAAGAAAAACATAGAGAAAGAGAAACAGAGTGAGAGAAAGAGAGAGTGAGAGATGGGCGAAAGCACAAAAAGAAAGAAGAGACAGAACAAGCAGAGAGAGCAAGGAAAGAGAAAAGAGAGAGAGAAAATAGAAAAACAGAGAGAGGAGAAAGAGAGAAACAGACAGCGAGACAAAGAGAGCAAGAGAGAGAAAAAAGAAAAACAGAGAAAGAGAGAACGAGAGATGTCCGAAAGCACAAAGAGAAAGAGACAAAGGAGAGAGAGCAAGGAAAAAGGAAAGAGAGGAAAGAGAAGAACAGAAAGAAGAAAAAGAAAGAAACAGAGAGAGAAGAAAAACAGAGAAAAAGAGAAAGAGAGAAACATAGAGGAAGAGAAAGAGAGAGACTCAGCGCAAGAGAGAGATGAGAGAAAGCACAGAGAAAAAAAGAGAAAGAGCAAGGAAAAGAGAGAGAAGAAAGACAAACAGAGAGAGAGAGAGGAGAAAGAGAGAAACAGAGTGAGAGAGAGAGTGAGAGAGAGATGGGTGAAAGCACAAAAAGAACAGAACAAGCAGAGAGAGCAAGGAAAGAGAAAAGAGAGAGAAAATAGAAAAACAGAGAGAGGAGAAAGAGAGAAACAGAACGAGAGAAAGAGAGCAAGAGAGAGAAAAAAGAAAAACAGAGAAAGAGAGAACGAGAGATGACCAAAAGCACAAAGAGAAAGAGACAAAGGAGAGAGAGCAAGGAAAAAGGAAAGAGAGGAAAGAGAAGAACAGAAAGAAGAAAAAGAAAGAAACAGAGAGAGAGAGATGTGACAGAAAAACGAAAAAGAGCAAGGAAAGAGAGAAAAAGAGAGAAATGAGAGAGAGCACAAAGAAAGAAAGAGAAAGAGAGAAAACGTGAAAGAGCAAGGAAAGGGAGAGATGAAAGAAAAACGAGGGAAAGAGGAGAAAGAGGAAAAAATGGAGGGAGAGGAGAGACGAGTGAGAGCACAAAAAGAGAGAAGAGAGAGAGAGAAAGAGGAAAGAGAGAGAAAATAGAAAAATGGAGAGAGAGAGAGAGATGTGACAGAAAAAAGAGAAAGAGCAAGGAAAGAGGAAAGAGAGAAGAGAGAAAAACAGAAATGAGAGAGAGCACGAAGAAAAAAAAGAGAAAGAGAGAAAAAGTGAAAGAGCAAGGAAAGAGGAAAGAAGAACGAGGGAAAGAGGAGAAAGAGGAAAAAAGGAGGGAGAGAAGGAGAGACGAGTGAAAGCACAAAAAGAGAGAAGAGACAGAGAAAAAGAGAAAGAGGAAAGAGAGAGAAAATAGAAAAATGGAGAGAGAGAGGAGAAAGAGAGAAACAGAAATGGAGAGATGAAAGAAAGCATGAAGAGAAAGAAGAAACTACAAATTGAAAGAACTGAAGAGAGAGAGAAGAAAAACAGAGAAAAAAGAGAAAGAGAGAAACATAGAGGAAGAGAAAGAGAGAGACTCAGCGCAAGAGAGAGATGAGAGAAAGCACAGAGAAAAAAAGAGAAAGAGCAAGGAAAGAGGAAAGAGAGAAGAAAGAAAAACACACAGAGAGAGAGAAACAGAGTGAGAGAGAGAGATGGGCAAAAGCACAAAAAGAAAGAAGAGACAGAACAAGCAGAGAGAGCAAGGAAAGAGAAAAGAGAGAGAGAAAATAGAAAAACAGAGAGAGGAGAAAGAGAGAAACAGAACGAGAGAAAGAGAGCAAGAGAGAAAAAAAGAAAAACAGAGAAAGAGAAGGAAGAGAGAGACAAAGGAGAGAGAGCAAGGAAAGAGAAAAGAGTGAGAGAAAAGAGAAAAACAGAGAGAGGAGAAAGAGAGAAACAGACAGCAAGAAAAAGAGAGCAAGAGAGAGAAAAAAGAAAAACAGAGAAAGAAAGAACGAGATGACCTAAAGCACAAAGAGAAAGAGAGACAAAGGAGAGAGAGCAAGGAAAAAGGAAAGAGAGAAAAGAGAAAAACAGAAAGAAGAAAAAGAGAGAGACAGAGCGAGAGAGAAAGATGAGACAGAAAAAACAGAAAGAGCAAGGAAAGAGAGAATATAGAAAACAGAGAAATGAGAAAGAGAGAAAAAGAAAGAGAGAGAGTGAAGAGACAAAAAAGCAACAGAGAAAAGAAAGAGAGAAAAGAGAGGATGGAGAGAAAAATAAAGGGTTTATAGTGTTTCTATGCTTTTGTATATTGTCATAATACTATAATTTTCTCCATAATGTAAAAACTAAAAGACCCGACAATAGAAGGCTTATTGTATTCACTTTAGTGCATTTCCTGGTCTGAGCGGAGCCAAAATGGCCGCTCCTGGGAAAAAAAAAGCTGACCTCCGGAGCTCGTTTGATACGATATATTATTTCAATCACACACAATTACAAACCGAAATCACATCAGAGCAGCGCCCAAACGGAGACCAGATAACCTTTTTAAAGAGACTATTCCCCCGGAGGCCTGACCTTTGACCCCCCCCGGGCCTGCCAGCAATCTGCGGCGGAGGAGTCGGCCGTGGTCAACGAGGTTATACCGCCGACACACACGCACACACACACACACATACAGAGAGAGGCCAGAAGTGTCACGTTCTCTACCTGACGCTCAAATCCTTCTCTGTAATTGCATTTTAAATAGTGAGACGTGTCTGGAGAAACGCTCGGGTTTGACGGGAGACTGTACGGTTTTGTCAGGCAGCCGTGGTGGTGGTGCCGAAGTTTCTCTCGTCAAAGGGAAGATTTAGCATTGACTGTAAGCTGTGAGGCAGGGGTGGGCAATTCATTTTACCTGAGAGAGTGGTGGAGGGTCGGCAGGGGTGTCGGACTGGGGGGGGGCTAAATGGTGCTAGTTTCCCCAGGGTCCAGGACAGGAAACGGCCCCCAAAAGCTTTTTGTTTGTGAGATACATTGTTCCTCTATATGTAATTATTTGTGATATCATAGAGCTCCATCTCGCCTATAAAACGTGGCTACAGACTTTGGCTAAAGAAAATGACTGAAACAAGAGGAATATTAATTGGCTAAAATTTTAACAAATACAGTAGCTACAAATTTAATATTATTAGCAAGAGTTTGCAGTTTTCAGTGAACAAATAGCCAGGGTTTGGCACAATGTCAATAAATGTCGTAACTTCAACATTATAAAACATCCAAAATGTCACAAGGATTTTTTAAGTGTGATTTTGGCATCATTTAAACAAGTTAGCTTAAAACAAGTTAGCTAAAATGTAAAAGAGTAAGATTAAAACACATTTTACTTTTTTCACGTCTCATTTGAGTGAAGGCAGTGCTTCCAACTCAACTCAACTGTTTTTTAGGTGTTTATGGCCATAAAAATCTTGAAAGGTAGCATTAAAAAGCATTTAATTTATATTATATTTATGTTTGGGTTGTAGAAATTAAATCAATTGGCAGTATATGAATATTCTAGAAAGAAACAAAACCCAAATGAATAGAAAAATGACGAGAGACAACTAAATGATTAAAACACAAGATCATGTATTAGGGGCCCCATCACTAAGTTTGTACCTGGGGCCCAGAATTCGGTGCTACGCCCCTGAGGGTTGGACTGCCAGCATTGCTCTAACAAATTTTAATTGGGGCGTACACATTTCTTTGACAGAATATAGAAGACGAATAGGTGGTTTTCTCGACCTTAACAAACTTGAAAAAAATTCTAGTTTAAGCTATGCAAATAAAATCAAAGTTTGAGAAAGTTTTGAGAGTTTTCTGAGATTAAACCATAATTTTATGAAAAAAAAAGAGAAAACTAAATATTATGGGGACTTGGATAAGTCAAGTGTTAGCATAAAAAAACACAATAGATTTTTATATATATATATTTTTATTCACCTTGTGCCAAATGTACATTTACACTGATATTTACATGCACAGTATACAGCCAATATGCATGACCAAAATAAAAACAACAGCAAGAAAAAACCACAAATACTAATACACAAAAGCAAAAGTAAATTCAAGTACTACCTACTAATAACATAAAAATATCAATAACAATATTATCAATAATCCTAATACTAATACTACTACTACTACTACTACTACTACTAATAATAATAATAATAACAGTAATAATACAAATATTAATAGCATAGTTATAATAAACAGAAGCAACAACAGTATCAACAATTAGTAATAGGCAAAGAATGAAGTATGGGGAGTTTAGGAAAGTGATGAATGATGACCAGGTGGCAAAGGATGGGTTTGAGATCATTTGTTGAGAAATGTAATCTGTGATTAGGTTTTTCCATTGTGATATTGTAATATTTGACTTTGTTTCCAGTATTGTAATATTTGACTTTGTTTTCCAGTATTGTAATATTTAACTTTGTTTTCCAGCTCATGAGGACTGATTATTTTGGCGACAGCTAGCGCAAAGAGTATAAACTTATTTAGTTTTTTGCTTAATGTTAGAGTGGATAGGTTTCCTAAAAGACAGAGGGAGGGGCAAGTTGGGATGTGGCAGTTCAGGTATGTGGAGAGTAATGGTATTATTTGGATCCAGAAACTATTTACAAGAGTGCAGAACCACAGTGCGTGAATGCATGTGTCTGATTTGTTTTGTGCAAATCTAAATAACCTATGAGATTTTATATTTGTAACAATGTACCATGAGCCAACGTACAATTTTAATCTTGAAAAGCTCAAGTTCAATATTGAAAATTTGTTTTTTTTTATAGCTTTGACTTTATTCTAAAAATGTGAATCTAATCTCGAAGTTTATTGTTTTTTTTTTGTCACTTAAGCTTCGTCATGCATTTTTGTTTCTCAAAAACATGCCGGTGGCCTGACTGAAACTGGTCGCGGGCCGCATTTGGCCCCAGGTCTGCTGTAAGGTCTCCAGGATTGTGAGCTGCTACTTTTAGAAACTTAAGTTAAATGGGTCACAGTTAGATGTCTTTGTGAGCTATGTCTGTGTGGCCTAAAATTACAGACATTTCAGAAGACGTCGGAAGATTATAGATTAAGCAAACAAAATTGTCACAAACTCAACCAAAAAAAAAAAAAACAGTTGTTGGTCACTAACAACAGAAGTCATTATTCAGAAGTACAAACAACAGGATAATTGTTCCAGAGCATCCAGGGGTCTGTAACCTTTACCAACAGAAGAGCCACATTTGCCCGATTCAAACCAAATCATAAAACATAGAAGAAACATTGCCTTATCTGTGAATAAATGTAATGCTTTGTACACATAGTCCAAGTGTGGTATTCCTTTTTACGATCATTACACAAATCATCTCCAACACACCTGCTCCTTCAATGATGTGAGAAGCACCAACTTTACTATATAACATATCAATTTTTCATTTCACGCGTCTGTGTAGTCTCTGTTCTTCCTGCGACATGATGTGACTGTGAAACAAATAATCCTTGTAAATGTTCTGATGCCTGTGGCCTCTTCTTTTCTTTGGCATGTCAAAAAATACTCCTGTAGTGTTCACCCGACTTAAGACTAACGCAGATCTAATTGCACAAATAGACAGCCTGAGTCCATTAGCAGAGGAAACAACTCATCTAGCAGGACCAGGACATGCTAATCCTGGAGATGGAGGGGTCTGTGTCCAAAACCAATTTCATTTTCCAAACTTCACATTTTTCCCACAAAAGCTTTTCATGTACATCTCTTTCCCTTTCCACTAAACCAAAGATGAATGGCAGGTCATTTGTCCACGCTGGTGCAGGAAACAGCCATCTTGTTGCTGGCCGGTTCTCTCTTTGGTGTGGTAAGTCCGACCCGGTCACACTGCTGAAATGAAGACCTCCTCGTGTCCACCTGCCCCACGACTCCCAGATGTGTCCGACACTTTGAAGCTCACCACGTTTCGGGTCAGTAGAAGATTAGAACAGACGTAGCCACAATGTTAAGAGCGCTAGAAGGTTGTCAGCGCTGTAGCTTCACATGTTGTAAAAAAAAAAAAGAAAAGCATGTTGTGGCATAAAAAGTGTCCTGAGTGTTGAGCTTTTTACTGTCACTATTCTCAAAATTTGCTTCAACAATGCCCAATCTGAACGCAACATCAGTATAATAATAACTTTCATTTAGCTTGTAGCTCCTACACACACCAAACTTTCAACACAGTCTTTGAAAGAAAACATAAGTAGATATACAACAAAATATCAAAAACGTTCAATGGGTAAGTTTCACGTCTTTTTTTTTAGATGTCAATATGTTACAAAAAGCCAAACATATAAAATAATCACAATATTTGGTTGAAGCCACAAGGTGACATTTTCTTCAAGTGACTAAAATGGGTAAGTTTAGGACTGGGGTTTGGGGTAGATTAAGATTTACCTGCTTACACTTGTGCTATAGCACTCAAAGCAATGCATCTGGCTGGTCCAATGTGATTGTGACGTCCATATTAAACCTACTCTCAATCAGAGTTTTCTTTTAAAGCTATCAAGGCATGGGACCAGGCTTTCAAAAGCCAAAACGCAAAATGACCACATATTTTGGTTGAAGCCACTTTTTGGGGTTTAACGTATAAGTTTAGGCCTCAAGTTACTAAATGAGCAAGTTTAGAACTAGGTATTGGCGGAGATTAAGATTTACCTGTTAAACCCAAAGAAAATGTCGCCATGTTAACCTGGCTCACGCTAAATGGATCTGTGTTGAACTGCAATTTGAGTTCTTCCACAGTGTCCATCTAGAACTTTACTTGCTGAAAGTGTTTGGGAAAAGGTGGGGCGCTTAATGAAATACGTCGAGCTGATTGGGTGAGCGACCTGCCTTATTTGTGATTATCCAATCACAACAACAAATCCTAATGGCGTATCCAATGTCCGCGGGGGATGGAACAAGTCTCACACACACCTTTGTACTCTTCCTTAAAAATGAAAATACTCTGTATTTCTGCTAAAACAACATACAACGTGTACATCCATGGGAGCTGCCATCTTTGTTTTGTTTAATTCAAGCAGTTTTGTTTAATTCAAGCAGTACCTAACCCTAACCCTAACCCTAATATTGCGAGATTATCCATCTGGTTGGCCAGGTTATCACCATGTGGCTTCAACCAAACTTCTTAGTTATTTTCGTAACATGATAAAAAAAAAAAGAGTGAAAACGTACTTATCGTATGTTTTTGACGTTCTGTTGTATAGCTATGTTTTCCATCATTATCTGATGGCCACCGGATTACCAGATCATCAGTGCAAAAATGACCTTGTTCATATTTGCTTACTTTCATAAGGACCATTTGATAGCTACACGTATCTGCTTTAATATTGTAGTTTGTACTTTAAACCAGCGTTTCCCAAACATTTTTGAGTCACGGCACACTTTTTTGGGTCAAAATTTCACTCGGTACACGACCTACGTAAAATATGCCCAAATCAAACCTTTTCTCAAAACTTAATTATTAAATGTCAGAAATATGCCCATTACACTTCAATTTTGGAACTGGTGAATGTCATTTTTTTGTCTTGGTAACATGACCTTCCAAAATGTAATTTTTTTTTTCAATATAAACAAAAACAATATATCAATGTACTCTAAGCAGATAAGATTGCACATTTACTTACCAATTTGCACATTGTACGTAGTTACACATTGCACTTTCTACATACAGTATGGCTTGTGTTTTTGTAAATATGCGTTGTATTATATGTAGTTTGCCTTCGGTTTTATATGTTATGTTTCCTTTTAAGAGCTGCAATAAGGAATTAGCAGCGTGCTAGATCAGCCATCTTTAAAATGTACCTGCACAAGTCACAGTAAAGATTTTCCTTATTTATCTGATTTTCCCATTTCTCATTTGCAGAGCACTGTAGCCCATTTCTAATAAGTCATACAGAACACATAATCCCACCACTATACACTTTACGTCTGGCTATTTCAATTTGCTTCCTTGTTACTCATCATTCCCTCTTCAAAACAAGACATTTCATAACATTCTTCCATCGACATCATACAGTAGACTTTGCTCTGGAACGCACAGGTAAGCTCCGGGACACTCACAAACCGCGACTAATTTCAACTTAGTCTGTTGCTAACGGCATGAGAAGTCGCGTTCGAGACTTTCCCAAAGCTTTGTTGGAGGTATAAAACGACAAAAACATACCGCCGGGCAACAATGCAAGATGAGTGGATTTGGTGAGTCAGGAAACACGTCTACGAAGGGCTTAGCTAGCATTTGGATGGATTTAAAGCTAACGGGAGCTAACTGTATATTTAAGGCTTTGGCCCGGGTTGTCCTATTGTAATTACCTGTTGTTTATAGAGAGGGAACGCCGTAGACTTCCTGCGCAAACAATCGGGAATGACACTGGATGCTAAGCGCAGTCAAAACTTGGGCGGAATTCTTTGAGTAAATAATTGTTCAAAGTTGAGCAATGACATGAAAGAAATGCGGATTAGTGTATGTCGACTCTAGTGCTACTTTTCGCAAGATGAATAGCGCGCGGTGGATTAGCAAGCTTTGAGAAATTAATGGTGACAAGCTAAGGCAAGTGCTAAATGTCAGAATGGGGAAATTTAAGTAGAAGGTGTGTAATTAGGCATAGTTTGATTGGGTTTGATGTTGAAATAATAGTTTCTAGGAGTTTTTAATGATATTAAGGTCTTAACATGCTGCCAGTGATATTCTAGTTGTAATTTGTGGTCACTTTGTGTTAGCCTAACATGGATTAGTTTAATACTTTGCTAATTTATCAGAGAGAATGGACAGAGAAGTGATGATTAACACAAAGAGAGACAAGTCCAAGTCAGAGAGAGACACGTCCAAGTCAAGTCCCAGGTCAAGTCCGGTCAAGTTCCAGGTCAAACAGAGACAAGTCAAAGTCAAGTCTTAAGTCAAACAGAGACAAGTCCAAGTCAAAGACAGACAAGTCCAAGTCAGGTCCAAATCAAAGAGAGACAAGTCCAAGTCAAGTCCCACATCAAAGAGAGACAAGTCCAAGTCAAGTCCCAAGTCAAAGAGAGACAAGTCCAAGTCCAGGTCAAAGAGAGACAAGTCCAAGTCAGGTCCCAAATCAAAGAGAGACAAGTCAAAGTCAGGTCCCAAATCAAAGAGAGACAAGTCCAAGTCAAGTCCCACATCAAAGAGAGACAAGTCCAAGTCAAGTCCCAAGTCAAAGAGAGACAAGTCCAAGTCCCAGGTCAAAGAGAGACAAGTCCAAGTCAGGTCCCAAATCAAAGAGAGACAAGTCAAAGTCAGTCCCAAATCAAAGAGAGACAAGTCCAAGTCAAGTCCCAAGTCAAAGAGAGACAAGTCCAAGTCCCAGTCAAAGAGAGACAAGTCCAAGTCAAGTCCCAAATCAAGAGAGACAAGTCCAAGTCAAGTCCCAAGTCAAAGAGAGACAAGTCCAAGTCAAGTCCCAAGTCAAAGAGAGACAAGTCCAAGTCCCAGTCAAAGAGAGACAAGTCCAAGTCAAGTCCCAATCAAAGAGAGACACGTCCAAGTCAAGTCCCAAGTCAAAGAGAGACAAATCCAGTCAAGTCCCAAGTCAAAGAGAGACAAGTCCAAGTCAAGTCCCAATCAAAGAGAGACAAGTCCAAGTCAAGTCCCAAGTCAAAGAGAGACAAGTCCAAGTCAAGTCCAAGTCAAAGAGAGACAAGTCCAAGTCAAGTCCCAAGTCAAAGAGAGACAAGTCCAAGTCAAGTCCCAAGTCAAAGAGAGACAAGTCCAAGTCAAGTCCCAAGTCAAAGAGAGACAAGTCCAAGTCAAGTCCCAAGTCAAAGAGAAACAAGTCCAAGTCAAGTCCCAAGTCAAAGAGACAAGTCAAGTCAAGTATCAAGTCACAGAGAGAGCAATATATTGAATTTTAGACATGTTGTTAGTTTTCTTTCAAGATATGCAAAACTGAAATCTTGAATATATAATTTATAGGGGGAAATGCTTCAAAAATAGTTATTTAAAGATACAATTGAAAAAAAAAAAAAAATACAACATTGTAATGTAAAGGTCCAAATAAGTGTAGGAGGTGATATTTTAGTCAATCAATCACTCACTGGTGTTGTACTTTTTATTACTGCAGTTAGAAAGCACACTGCAAATGTATTCAGAATATTTACATGAAAATCTTTATTTATGAATAGCACGAAAACCTCTGACTCTGTGGTCTTGTGAGGGCAGTTTGGGTCAAATATTGGGTCAGAGCATTGAGACACTCATTAGTTTTTGAGAAGAATGGACCTTTTACTCGACTAATTGATTGATAGCACATGGTTTACGTCAAAAATGTATTGAGTTTTTATTTTTTGTTGATATCGCCCGGCCCTAATCTTGTTTTCAGATGGGTTTGTGATGAAGAAGCAATGTTAGAACAAGATCACAAATGAAAAAAAAGTCATGTCATCTCGATAAAAGTTTGATTTTGTTCAATCTTTAGTTTTTTTCCTGTTTCTAAGGTTGAGATGTGAACTTTTGGAATGCCTGTGGAATGTGTCCCTTTGGGTGAACCGCGGCTCTGACCTTTGACCTGTCACAAGTCATAAGCTCCAAGCCCAAATTAAAAGTGTTTGTTTTCTCTGGCTGGGCTGGATTAGCTAAAGAAATAGCGCGCAGCATTCGGAGCCTCTTCAGATCAGTTTGTGACACAGCGAGGAGGTCACTTCACTCTCACATCTCCATTTGAAGTTATTCCAAGAGATTACGGAGCTAAGCAGAATATTATTGAACCAAACAAGATTACTGTTGGGTTTCAGGTGGCTTCCAAACATTCTAGAAAGATGTACTGTTTAGTCAAGCAGCAGGACTATTTTGTCAGAGGATTCAACAAGATTAATATAATTGATATATGATTAGGCCTAGATTGGCTCTTTTCTCATCAGGAAAATCTGACTGTTCCGTACACCAGGTCTATTCAACTTAAGGCCCAGAGGTCAACACCAAAGATCTGATCCTTAAACCATCTTCCAAACATTGCAAACATATGTAGCTTAGATCTGATTTAGTCCTGTTTTAGTTTTGGTGGGATTCTGCTTTAAACCAGACGTGGTATTGGACTAATGATGGTTACTCTTGTTGAGACTGGTTTAATTCTGTTTCAGTGCTGGTTTTGGAAGCAGAAGCTATAGCAATAGTTAGTAACAATTCTACAACAGAGCTGAAACCATATGTACAGTGAGAAACTACAACAGTGATTATCACCGTGCTAAAGCAAGAGTTAAGCTGCTAAAGCAACATTTGTGAATGAAATTCGACTCTACAACTCTTAAAAGTTACATTCAGGTGAAAAACAGTGAGTTGTTTAATTCAAAGAAGTTTCTCCAGCTAAGCACATGGACAGTAGCTCTTTCTGCATGGAGCATGCGCAGTAGGGCGGAAAGAGAAGTCAATCTAAAAATGTGCAACTAATAACAACTACAGTACTTTATCAAGTTCAGAATCCCTCTGAATACAAGTCACTTAGTCACTTAAAGAATACATTTTTCCATGCAGTGTGTATTAAACACTGAGATATGTAGATAAATAATCCACATTTTGTTCATTCTAAATACAAAATTTATCAACAACAACTTAGAAATATTTTGAAATCACAAACTCATCTCGCACTTCACCAGCCTGATTGATTTGAAATGTGATTGGGCCATTTTGTTGTCAACAAAAACACCAGTGATTAACGCTAAAACAAAGATGGCGGTTCCCACACTGCAAAAAATTGATTTTAAGACAAGTTGTGTTTCTGCTGCTATTGAGTGTCACTTGTTCTATCTAATTGTTCTATCTAATTGGATACACCATTACAAAGAACCAAAACTAAAATAACCAAAAATGTTCTTTGGATTTAATGGGTAAATCTTAACATTTCCTAAGCACCAACCCTAAACTTACGCATTTTTGTAACTTCAAGCCTAAACTTTCCAGTTAACCCGTTCTCATTCGGGCCTTTTTTATCTCACACGTCTGACTAAAATCGATAAAATTCAAACTAAAACTGTTCCTGAACCCTTTGGAGCTCAGGCAAATGGCTGGAGTCTTTTTTAAGCTGTATCCCTGTAGTTTTTGCGTCTGATATCCAACAGGCTTTCATCAGAAGTGAGAACTTTCTCCAAGCAAAAAAAAAAAAATCTAAATTCCGCCAAATTTTTTTTAGTAGATATAAGAAAAGGTAAAGCTGAGACATACTGTAAATGACACTAGATTTGGCATATTTGGGGTTTTGACATTTCTCTGTAAAAGTTGAAGGCAATTGAGGTAAAAATTTGTTTTAGGGACCCAAAATTACTCAAAAAAATGTAGGCGGAGCCAATACAAAAGTCCTATTAAAATTTTTGAGAACTTTTTTTTATTTGGAGGCTTAGAGCTGAAATCTGAGTCTGGATCATCCCAGAGGCTGATTTTGCTCTGAATAAAAGGGATACAATGGGATTTTTATATTTAACCTTTCCAGGTGCTTCATAGTATGCTTTCAGACACTCAACAAAGTGGAATTTTTAAAGAAAAAGTGGGAGGGCCCAAAACACTGACGACATGTTGCTTTAACAAAAATTCATGGTTATTTTACGTTTTCATGACATATTGATGTAAAAACAGCGTGAAAACATACTTCTAGTACATTTTTGACATGTAGCTTATGCAAGAAGTGACAAATTATTTGCTCAAGCATTTTCAAATTTGGTAAAAATGCTTCAACATTCAACATTTTTGCCTCCACTTATTTAGAATTAGTAAATACAATTACGACTATTTCTGACATGTACTAGCTTTGATACAGGCTCTTTTGTTGTTAAGGTTGCAGACCCCTGTTCTACGTCTACGTCAACAAAAACCACACTACCTCCAGGCCAAGAACTTCCCAAATCAAGAACCCTACATTGCAGCTCTGTATCCGTGCGTTGTATCCATCCCATTCCCGCTCGATGTCCACTTGTCATCAGACCTAATTTGATTTCTGTCTTCGGCGACGACAATGACGCGGCTTAATCCCCACTCTGCATGCACAATGGAATATTTCCCCGTAGCCTGTATCGATCCGTACTGTTATTTGCGGCGAGGATCAGCCTGATAATTAAAAACCAAACACATTTAGCATCGGACTACGCTCCTTTTTTATTACCTACGTCGGTTCAGGGCCCTGGAAAAGGTCAGGAAAGACGAATCAGCGGCAGACGGACCGGGACTCTGACAGGGCACGGTTTGTTTTGGATAAGAAATCTAATGGATTGTAATTTCTTGTATGAAAGCAGATTAGCGCTGATGTGGAAGCGCGAGGCAGTTATGAGATGTCCAAAGGTTATATTTGAGTAATTGGCAGATCTTATACGCCGTCGGACACGAGCTATTGAATTGGGTATGGATCGGGAGATTAAGACTTCATTTGAAAAGATGATTTGTAAAAACAAGACGTCCGCCATTTTGTTTTATTAGTATTAAAGTGGCGTTGGGAGCGATTGGAGAAGTTGAGTTGTTCGTAAGCAACTTTTATTAGTGAGAAACACAGGAACAGGATTGATTTTAAGGCTGAATGTAGTTTTATTATGAAAAATCCTAGTCTTAACCAAAAGAACCAGACCTAAACGTACACATTTTTGTGACTTCAGAGCTAAACTTAGATGCTAGTATCAAAATGGCAGTACTTTGATGTTACTGACTTTACTTTTTTTTCATGAAGTCTGAAACATATTCAGGGCATCATAAACTTTCCATGAGTTATTGTTGCTAATGAAGATCAGGCTGTGCTTAGTGTCTCTGTGTAACAATGATTATTTTTTAGTCTGAAATGTGCATCGCATACATACACATTTAAATCTGCTTGGTGTGCATGCGCATTGATGATTCAGTGTATAGATTCAATATTCATTTTGTTTCTGCTTCAGGGAAACGTCACATAAGCACAAAAAAAATAAATAAATTACAACATGTACACATAAATACTACTACTATACTACAAAAAGAATGCACTAAAGCAGCGTTGCCCAACCTTTTTTCTTGTAAGGACCGGTAAAGTCACAAATATCTTTTCCAGGGACCGGTCGAGGTTGCGTAGCGCTGATAACAACAATTTAAAATGCAAACAACCAGTTGATGTGTATACTTTTAGGTCTCTTATTGCTTGAATTTACTGTTTATAGATTAAGTGGCACTATTTTTCATAATAAAGCACAAGAAGTAGTGATAGACAATAAAATAAAAATAAAATAAATATTCAAGAATCCTCTGGGGCCCAGTCGCCAATGGCCCGCGGACCGGTTTTGGGCCCCGGACTGGTGGTTGGGGACCCCTGCACTAAAGATATTTATAGAGGAATTACTAGTTTATGAACACGGGCGATGTATGCGCACCCGGTATGGCAGTACATTTGTCAGCTAACTACAAGAGTTTTTCACTATGCGAAAACAACAGTATGCTGCTAAATCCACATTTGTGAATGAAATTTATCCCTACGACCCTTAAAGTTACATTCAGGTGAAAAAAAAGGAGAGAAAAACAGTGTCTCAAGCTTCAGGAGACAGACGTCTGTCAGACTGGTTCAGACCTGATTCAAACAGCTGCTCTTGTCTCGTTTTGATGTTTTAATCAAAGAAGTTTCCCCAACCAACCAGATGCTCTCTGTGCACGTAGCCCAAGGTGTTCTACAGGATTCCACAATGATTCTGACCAGTTCCAGCTGAGTGGAACCAAACAAAGCCGAAAGCTCAGGCCTGACCCTTCTGACCAATCAAAGCAGGTTACAGAGCAAACAGCTGTAGCTGAAGCCAAAGCTTAAGAAGCAGTTTTGTATGAAACTAAAAGCTGTTCAAAAAAAGCGAATGATGTGAAAATAGGTAGGAATTGCCACGTGATCAGACTGTTCTTGAAGATGCAGTTTCTGCTGAACACGAGCAGTTTGTGTTTGCATTGTTCATTTGCAACAGCTAGCTAACATAGTAAAGTTTGCTCATTCATTCATTTTCTACCGCTTAATCCCGTTATTGGTCGCGGGTGACAGGAGCCTATCCCAGTGACTTTGGGCCATAGGCGGGGAACACCCTGGACAGTGGCCAACTTGCCGCAGGGTTAGACAGACAACCATTCACTCTCTCATTCACTCACTAAGGGAAATTTACAGTGAAGCCCAATGAACCTAAACATGCATGTTTTTGGAGGTGGGAGGAAACTGGTGTACCCGGTGACATGTGTAAGTTTGTGATTTATAAAAAACCCCAGAAAAGTTCAAAATGTTCAAATAATCAAAGTAATTCAGACATTTTGCTGACACTTTTGCAGTCCTGACTACAAAGACTGGAGACTATTCCAGAAGCTACTCCAGAGCTTAAATCTGAGCAATGGCACATTTTCACATCGACAATAAAACGCTGTATCTACAATTTGACTCAAACCAGAACATATGAAGAAGTGAAAAATGAGTGAGCGGACCAGGCTGAGCGTTGTAAAGCTTCTACAGACTCTGCTCCCGGTGAACACGAGCCTGCCACATATACTCCATAAATCTGCCCCATCACTCAGCAGGCTTAATGAGATCATGGTCTCCTACAAGCTGCTGCTCCACAAGTGATAACCTGCTCCATATGTGCTGAGGCCTGGGCCGGGGCGAGCTGTTAGCACCGTGTCCACTGCTCCGTGTACCGTTCACAAATACAAATGTAAAAATGTGCTGCTAAGTTCCAAAATGTGAAAAGAAACTCAGCTAAGCATAAAATTAAAGAGTTTTGAAGAGAGTTTTTTTTTTTTTTTTTTTTTTTTTTTTTTTTTTTTTAGCAAAGGGAAACGACTCGTCTAGCAGCTTTGTCTGATGCCAGTTCAATCAGTGAACCTGCACAACATAACCGTGGAGCAGTGCAAGAAGTTCACTGGAAATAAGAAATAATAATAATCATATTTTGCCATCAATTCTAATTTTGTCAGTTATGTAGTTAGAAAAAGCCACGTTAAATGCAGTTATTGAATTAGGCAATATATTTGTAAAATAAAATGGATTCACTTTTTAGTCAGACTTGGCTTCAATAAGTTTGTTCAATATGTTTCCCTTAACAATACAATGTTGTGTCGACCTAAACTTATAATAAAAATGATCCGATGCTCGTGGTAAGACTTACCTGAGAATCTTGATCCGTACGTGAAAAAGTTATGAAAAAAGCAGCGTCGTGTCCTCGTCATATTCCTTTTGAATGAGACAACTGCCGGTAAGCAGGCTCCCGGTCCCGGTGTGATGCGCGCGGAGGGTCTTTCGTGTGTGACCATGTCTGCAGCCCCTGAACAAACGAGTGCAGGGTTGTGTCCACCTCGGGTCGGTTCTCTGGATGCGCGCGGTAGTTCAGGTAAAGCACAGCGCGGTGGTCCAGGTAAAGCACAGCGCGGTGGTCCAGGTAAAGCACAGCGCCGTGGTCCAGGAAAGCACAGCGCGGTGGTCCAGGTAAAGCACAGCGCGGTAGTTCAGGTAAAGCACAGCGCGGTGGTCCAGGTAAAGCACAGCACGGTAGTTCAGGTAAAGCACAGCGCGGTGGTCCAGGAAAGCACAGCGCGGTGGTCCAGGTAAAGCACAGCGCGGTAGTTCAGGTAAAGCACAGCGCGGTGGTCAGTAAAGCACAGCGGTGGTCCAGGTAAAGCACAGCGCGGTGGTCCAGGTAAAGCACAGCGCGGTGGTCCAGGTAAAGCACAGCGCGGTGGTCCAGGTAAAGCACAGCGCGGGGCTCTGGTCCAGACTGTGCCAAACGGTTCCGCGCTCTTCCTCGTGCCCACTCATAGTGTTCACCGCTGTAAAATCAACAGCCTCTGGTCAGAAACGTCCAGCAGCCTGGTGCGCGTGGCCCGCACCGGCCCAAAAAGCGCTGAAGGGGCCGGGACCTCATGTTCACGCTATAATCTGATTCTTTTTTATCTTAAGTCAACAGGCTTTATGTAAAAGAAAATACAAAGTTGTTAAGGTCTGTCATTTGAATAGACTTTTACCAAATACATTTTATTATTACACTTTTTCCCAAACTGAAGCTCTTGTAGTAACTTTTGCTGTGATATTAATGCACTGCTCACGTGTCACAGACATGACACGTCTAGGCCGTTCAGTGAATGAAATTGTACCCCACACATCTGGCGGGCACCACACCTGCTGCACTCACAGCGTAGCTCTAGGAGAGAGCACATTAGAGGCCAACAGAGGAATAACTAAGACTTCCAGTTAAGACCGGTTAAGACAGAGGGGCAAGATCGCACGGATTAAGTTTGCGGTAAAATTTAAGTTTACCTTAGCTTTTTTTTTTTTTTTTTCAAATAAATTGATAATTATTATTAACAAAAAAAAAACTCATTAAAAACAAATGATACATAAACCTTTTTTGGACACAAAAACACATACAGTATATAAATAAATCCATCCAAAATGAATCTATAAAATGACCAAGGGGCAATTGTAATACTTTGTTACATTCACTCCAGATGAGGGTGTCCATTTTTGGAGATTTTTTTTTTTCTGTCAGCATTGGGATTTGTTGTTGTAAAACTCACCAAAGTCAAAAAAGCCTATTGTTAAACACATAAAAAATATCTCAAAAACATGAGGTCATGTGATGTATAACTTTACTGCTCAAAACATGTTTTTTTCACTGGTTTCAAAACTAAGTAGTGTAACTCATTACTTATAAAAATGTTGATAATATGTTAGAATCTGACTAACTCAAGTTACTTGTATATAGATTAACTGCTTTTATATTCTATTGAAAGTGACAATTCAGAAGCAAAACGCCACTAAAATACTGTTGATCTAACAGTGAATACATTACTATGAAGAAAATGTGTTGTGACATATTTCTATCAATTAATCAAAAATCAAGTGTAAATGTAACAGGAGTAGTATTGTACACATGTACTAGCAGTACCTGTGTGTTCTTTAAAAACATGTATACTGTAATGTAATGTAATATTCATTTGTGTCTAACATTTGAATGCTTTTGGATGATAGTTTACACTTTGGACATGTGACTACAGATGAAAAGTGGCCTTTTGTTACTCATGTTTTGTCATGTGTTTTACTAATTTGCACTGTCCCCTATGAAATAATCTAATCTAATCTAATCAATGTATTAACAAATGCGTGATTAGCTCAAAGTAACTCATATACTGTACTGTACTGTTAGTGACAGTAATATTGTAATACAAATGTTATACATGTGGCCATACCTGTTTGTCAAAGCCTGATCTCGTCAGGTCTCAGAAGCTAAGCAAGAAAGGGCCTGGTTAGTACTTGGATGGGAGACCATTAGAACCAGATACCACAGTGGGACAACAGGAGTAGATTGTCGTTGTGTCCTTGGGCAAGACACTTAACCCACACTGCCTCAGTGTCTGGGTGAGTGGATACTTGATTGTAAAGCACTTTGAGTGACTGCAAAGGTAGAAAAGCGCTATATAAATAAAGACCATTTACCATTTACATTTTTATTTCTGTAACTAGTAATGTATAATGTATTACAATTTGACAGTAACTTACCCAACACTGGTTAGACGATAATTTAGCTTAAAACAAGAAAACAAAAATTGTTATTGGGGTAAGAACAATTTTCTTGACTCAATGGCAAATAAGAAGCAATGTCTTGAAATCAGTTCAAAACAGTTTAAAAGATGGAAAATAATCTAAATGAGTCAAAATGCTTGAAATGAAATTGAAATCCTTGAATCAAGTAACTTTAGCTTGCCTTGAAATCTATTTTTTGCATCGTGTGAAATATTTCCAGAAATGTCAAATGTCTTTTCACTCAAACAGCAGATGGACCAATGAAATGAGCTGAAGCTTCTGGTTTACTTCTGCTACAAATGGAAGCTTCTGTTAACATTTGTCTCCACTATAACATGAAACGGCGGAGTTAAAGAAGAATCTCTAGCAGGTTGTCAGCACAAGTAATATTATTTCAAAGTAATTAGATTAAATTTCGTATCCACTCCCCTCGCCTTTGATTGGTCCATTTGAAGCAGACCTCCCGAGCAGCTCCCTCATATTCCGAATGTAGAATCCGTCCTCTTCTGTGGCTATAAGAAGCTATTGACATTCACAGGCACAGAAGTCGCCGGGCTCATTTTAATAAAAGCCACTCTGCAGTTTTGGCTCATGTTGGCCTCTTTGTGTCGGTGCGTGGCAGATGTAGCTTCAAAGGAGAACACTTAGCCATGAACATACACAGCCTCTACTCTTGTCTGATTGGAGAAAAGAATCAAGTGAAAATCGGTTTGGAAAATATGTCCACACCAAAGAAGAAGAAGTTCGGTGTTAGTGTGTCACGATAAATGCTATAATCACGAAAAGATAATGATTTGTTTTTCATAATTACCAAATGAATGAACTAATGATGAGAGAACACTGGATATAATAGTCCACTTTAAATTAAAGTTGAGGTGATTTTCAGAACACAAAATCAGAAACAGGAATCTTAACAGTAAACAGTAAATCTTAACAGTTCCAAGCCCGAGTCCTAAACTTGACTAACTTTATAAACCCAAAGACAATGTCGCCACATGACTTCAACCGAAATTCTTTTTGGCTTTTTATAACATATTGACGTACAAAAAAAGTGTGAACATGTGCTTATCGTATGTTTTGACGCAAGACTAGTCTCAAGATCACTTTTTTAAAGGTCTTGGTTTTAGTCTCAAACTCAAAGACATTTGAACTAGTCTCTCCTCTCCCCAGGACTGTAGATGGAAATGAGCTGTAAAAGTTAGAAATCTGGTACAAGCATCTCTGCCTTTGTGCTTAATCTAATTGTACATTGTCCTTAATAATTATTACTTTACCCTTACCTTGTTTGGGTCTGGAGGGTGCTTGGTCTTAAAATAGACTTATCTTAGACTCAGTCATAGACTCGATCTTACCCCCTACACTGCAAAATAGGAAAATCTAAGTTAGATAAAATTACGAGAATTAAGCATATTAATCTTAAAAGAATCCTTTTAAGATTTTTTTCACTTAATAAGATCAAGTCTTACTATATTTGACTTGTTCTAAGGTGAATCAGGAAACAATATCTTATTGAGATATAAAAACTTATTCAAGCAAATTTTGTATCTGTTTTAAACCATAACTGCTTGAGTCAAGATTTGCTTAAAAATCTTGTCAAGAGAACTTGAAACTAGCATTTTCTGAGCATTCTGTCAGTTTGTCTTGTTTTAAGAAAACTAAGTTAGCTTATTTTCTTACTGCACTGGCAGATTATTTCACTTGAAAAAAGACATTTTTTACCCCAGACTTAAGCAGCATGTTATTCTTTTTTGAAAGGCCTGTATGCAGTGTACAGACTCAGACCACATTTCACGTTTCACCACTGTGTTCTGCGAAACTTGCACCAGGTGTTCATGGCTCCAGTGCAGTGACTTGTTCTGGTTTAGTCCTGGTTTAAGAGAGTTCATACATGACCCCAGAGTAGTGGCTTGTCCCAGGCACAGTTTGCACAGAGCACTGCACAGTTACAATTACAATTATTGCTGAAACCGTTGTGCAACTGAGTAATTGTGACGACTGACCATGACTTATAAGACATTTACATTTACGTTCATTTCTGCGAGATCTGTCACATATTTTATTTGATCTCTTCACTGTCTACATTTATGGGACACTAATGCTCTGCAGTCTCTGTAAGCAAATAATTGTTTGAATAATTGTGATTTCATTTACGATCTAAATAATCATCATAATCAAGCAGCCTTACCTCACAGTTCATGTAGACTGATCATTTTGGTCTCAGTCTCGACCTGCTACAGTCTCAGTCTTAATTTGACTCTTCGTGGTCTTGTGTTGGTCTTGGACTCAATTAGTCTTGACTATTACACTGTGTAAACCAACATTTGTACTAAAACAAGTATTACTTTGCCAAATTATTGCTAAAAGTAGAACATTGTAATTTAAAGGTGTATTTCTTCTAATACCAAAAAACGGCACCAAACTCAAGTTGGCGTATAAAGTGAATTAAACAAAACTTAATTTTATGTATAAACCGTTCCTCCTGCTCTGCTCCTCTACCTCCTTACTGCGTACACAACATTACAACTATAGATGATTTTTCAGATAGACAGGAACTGAACTTACATTTTTAAGTTAAAGTGCATTTTATTTTTACAGTGTACTGCGTATACACATCCTATAGATATTTTCATAGCAAAGCATTCTTCAGTTTTCTTCAAATATATCACAACCATTTCTTTATCGATAGCCGGGGGGACTCTGCTCTCTCCGTACCAGTAAATTGGTGCTAAAATGATATGGTGACACTCATTGTTTTTCATATAAAATGGCTCCGATTACTGGCGCCGGCATCTCGCGTTCTGGTGAAACATAACTCAAGAAGGCGTTTTATCTCTTCCAAATGAACAGCGCGCGGACAGGGGCTCTCGTGGGGCCCCCGCACAAGCACTCCCGCGGGACGGCCAATTCCAAACCTCCAAACCAAACTCTGGATGGATCAAATTGACCGGAGAAACCATCCAGGGGTGTAAGGTACGGCAGAAAAAAGACGGAGCTCAATGAGAAGGTAAATGTGTGGGTTTTTTAGGATGTGTAAATCATGGCTAACCACTCTGCCGGCTGCGTTTAAGGCCCTTGGAAACAGTCGCACCTGTTTTATTAGCAGATCTATGGTAAGTGTTTGATAGATAGGGCAGCGCTAATCAAATTCATTGGACGAGTCGCTGGGGAAATCCGTGGTTTTGTGAATATTGGCGTCATAACAATTATGGCAAATTAATAAAAATGTGACTTGATATAAGACTGCAGGTGAAAGGAACAACAATATATAGTTATCAATGTAGTTTGTTCACATAAATGTAAGAAAAAATGTTTTTAGTATAGCCTACATTTCTTATCGAGTCATATGGAAATAAGGAATTACATGTGGAAAAATAGCTCATAATGGTGTCAGCAAAAATGGACACATCCAACGTTAAACTTTTGAGTTGTTGACATCTTAGATACCAAAGTTTTTTTTGGATATGTTATTGTTTGTGGAAAAGGTCTGTAATTATGTTTAAGAAACACAGAGACTCTACAACTACAGAATTAAGATGAATTTCCATTGAATTAAAAGGGAACAAGTAGGAATGTTACAACCCAAGTCTCTCTACAGAGCTAAACCCATCTGGTCTTTCTTCTGCTCATCTTTGTTCTGGTTCTTGCTCTTGAAAAAAAAAGGATGATACTGGAACCCGTTCAAGTTGCTTTTTCTGTGTCCTCCTGAGTCAGCACAGCCTTGATGTTTGTATTTAGGGATTTAGTCACACCATAGCACTTGGAACTTTAAGTAAATATAATGTAGCTTCGAAGTTTTTACGTGAATAGTCGAGTTTTGTGTTTGTTTTCATTAGCGCTAGCTCCGTATGCTAACGTTAGCATTAACGTGCAAGTTTTCGCTTACAATGACTGTAGTGTCACAATGAGTTACTTTATAAGTTCATAATGGTATTGTGCAGTATGTTATGTTTCTTTTACAGGTTTACCACTCACATATTCACCACCATTTTAATTGTACAGAATAAACTAAACTAATAAAGTGTTTGCTGGTTTAATTTCCTTAAAATAAAGTAGAAACAGCAAAAGTGCATTTTGCAGCCCTGATTCCAGTTTATTACTTAGAAATGACCAGGTTTAATTTCCATGAAATAAAGTAGAAACAACCACAGGTGCATTTTGATTCCAGTTTGTTACTTAGAAATGACCAAATATGATTCCAGGTTTAATTTCCATGAAATTAAGAAACAAACAGAAATGACAGAATATCTCCATTGAGTCATCACTGATGATTGGCATAGCGGTATAATAACATGGCTATTACCAAATGATTATGCATAAACGCAATATTACACAACTGATTTATTTGATTGCATGTTTCTATTTTCCCTGCTGTTCTTAAAATGTGCGTTGCAACACTGGAATTTCCCCATTGTGGGACAAATAAAGGATATCTTGATAAGGAAATCCTTTGTAATTACCTGTAGTGTTATTTCAAGGTAATTAACAGGAAATGTTTCCTTGTTGCTTAAATGATGATGTAGACACATGGAAATTGAAAGAAATAACCAGTTGGATATTTATTTGTAATAAGAATGTAACAACAAATTAATTACATGGAAACTACATTGTGATTACCTTCTTGTTACATTATAATTACATATTGTTACCATGCTATTACCATGTTATTACCGAGCCATAATGTAAAGTGCTACCTAAAAATGATATATTTATTGTCCATATGTAGAGGTCTATCATCAATTGTTAACACAACATAATAATACACTTTCTGCATATGTGGCTACTATTGTGTGTGTATAATACAACTACAGAGTGTGTGTGTGTAGTCAGTGGCTGCATGAGTAAAACTATGCATTCCTAGGATCTTTTTTTTTTATCCCAGCAATGGATGGCTCTACCTCTTTCTCCTTCTCAATTCCAGCTATGTGAGTTCAAAACAGTCTCAAACACACCTGTTGACTTGTAGTACCTGCAGTCATAGTTGCCAGGTCCGTGGTTTTCCCGCACAATTGGGCTACTTTAAGAAAATAGTTGCGGGACAAAATAATTCAATTCAATTCAAAACACTTTATTTATCCCCAAGGGGCAATTTAAAAAGGCACACAGAGCGGTTACACACATATGCACAACATCAAAACACTACCACATAAAAAACAATGCTAGTCGAAGAGTGGACAACCCATAAACAAGTAAGGTGCATTAGCAAATCAATTCATTTCTGTCCAAAAATACAACAATTCTATTGCACAAACCCTGACCTTGTGCAAAAGAGGTCTACTTATAATTAGCTTCAGATCTGCATTGCACTTGTCCCTTTATTAATGTGTAAAAGCACTGTGAATTGCTTTGTGTATGAACTGTGCTATACAAATAAACTTGCCTTGCCTTGCCAAAATACAGCATTCTAGCAGCATATTTTTGTATTGCATCAATCCCTTTACTTGTGCAAAATACATAGATTAAAATACACGTCATTATCATATTGCACTACCCTCCTATTGCTTATTGATCTATGACCTTCTTTGCATTGATTTATATTGCACTGATCCCTTTGTTCTGTGAAGAAAAAAAAATACAATTAGTCATAGCAGCAAATTTACGTTTCTCAGTCCTAGTTTTAATTGCAGATACGCAAATATCTGGATTTTGTGACCTCAATAATCTAAACGATTAAAATAAGGCTCCGCGAGTTGCGGTTTTCTTGGGCTATTTTTAAAATGTACGCGGCCGCGAATTAAACATGTTACTTTTTTTTTATTTCACCAAAAAACTAGGCTAATGACATTCAATTGCTGCTCGTCGCCGCAGCCCTGAAGCTGCTCACACTCTGAATGAGGAGCGCTCACAGGCAGCTACGAGTGCGAGCCCGACCCGTGAGGTCAAGAGTTCAGAGGGACATCAGCCGGGCAGTAGCGGCTCGTGCACAGACCATGGATGTATTATATTATCAGATGCCTATACCTCAATGAATTGAACAAATGTGTGCAGAACAAATTATCCTAAAATGTTTTTGTTTGCATGTGTGTGCACAAAATATCTAAAGTGGAGCATGCACAAAAAAGTTTAAAGAAATAAAATAGCTTAGAAAAAAAAGAAAAAATTGGGCTAGTTTTTTAATTTATTGGGCGGGTTTTGAGTTGTCTTTGGGCTAGATTTCTTCCTTGGATCTGGCAACCCTGCCTGCAGTCGTCTTTAGATTCTTAGTTTGAACTCAAAATTGGAATCTTGGAATGTGAACACACACTGTAAAAAATACAAAGGCTAAAAAGTTAAACTGACTTAAAACTTTATGTTGATATAACTTGACAATGTGAATCAAAGATTTACAACTTAGACTTTTGAGTTATAGAGAGAGAGAAAGAGAGAGAGAGAGAGAAAGAAGAAAGAGAAAGAAAAAGAGAAGAGAGAGAAAAAGAGGAGAGAAAGAAGAGAAAAATAGAACAGAGAAAGACAAGAGAGAAAAGAAGAGAGAAAGAAGAGAAAGAGAAGAGAAAAAAGAAGAGAGAGAGAAAAGAGAAAGAGAAAGGAGAGAGAAAAAGAAGAGAGAGAAAGAGAATAGAGAGAAGAGAGAGAGAAAGAAGAGAAAGAAAAAGAAGAGAGAGAGAAGAGAGAAAAAAGAGAAGAGAAAAAAGAAGAGAGAAAGAGAAGAGAGAGAAAGAGAAGAGAGAAAAAGTAGAGAGAAGAGAGAGAAGGAGAAAAAAAGAGAAAAAAGGAAAAAGTAAGTAAGTAAGTAGTAGAGAGAAATTAAGAGAGAGAGAAAGGATTTTAGACAACTCACATAAATGAGTTTAATCAACATAAACTTTAAGGCAGAAATTGTACTTACATTTTTAAGTTAAACAGTCTTATATTTTTTACAGTGACACATGTTTGCAAATAAATGCCCCCGTCCACAATTAGAGATGCACCAATCCAGCTTTTTCAGTTCTGATCCCTATATTTTGACTTTAACTATCTGCTGATACTTGATATTCACCAATACTAATGCAAGGACTGAAGTAGCCCTGTTTTTTTCAAAACTTGAGGAATTTGATCATAATGTGTTACGTTACTGTTATTTATAGTTCAAGTCACAACTAAACAACTTAATATGAAAAACATGTCAAACATTATGAGATGTCCTGGATCAACATCAGCCAGTAACTTAGTCTCATGCTCGATTAAAGAAACAACTAGGATATCGGCTGAACCAATCCAGCAACATTTTCTGGATCGGCACTGATTTCCGATCCGGTGCATCCCTAATTAAAATCATCAACAAGACAATTTAAATACTTCCAGTTTCTAACAGACTTTTTAAGTAAATATGTTGCAAAAAGCCAAAACGTGGCTAAAGTCACGTGGCAACATTTTAACAGGTACAGTCTGGAGGTTTAAATTACAAAAGTTATCACCAAAATTAACTTCTTCACTGTAAATTTACATTAATTATTGAACTTCAAATTTAAAGATATTAAGATATATATTGTTCATCAAAATAGGGGAAAAAAATACATTTTTGTCTATTTTGCCATAGTTTGTCTTTACGTTGTTGTGAAACATCCCAAATGCTGTGAAGTAACCCAAATACAAAATGATGCTATTAATGATTTATTCTAATCCCAAAAAGTATGTGAACCATAAAACATGCATTTTGTTTTTCTACTTAAATCAACATAGCTAAAAGAAAGATGACTTTATCATACATGTGCATTCAAAGGCCTGTCTGCAGGAGCTGCTTGTGTATATGTGTTGTAAATCAGAGACATCAGCATGTGTTATGAAGGCGGAGTCACCAGACCATAACATGGACATGACCTCTAGACACATAAGTCCATCTGTCGCCACTTCATTTTAATGTCCATAAATCTGAGCCCAAGTGCCCTGTCTATTTATATGTGTATGTCCCATGTCTATGTGCCATTCACCATGTGTCTTCTGACCCACACAGACCAACACGACCTGTGCACACAGCTGCATGTTCTGCTAGTCTTACTACTGCACAATTTTTTATTTTTTATTACAAAGTCATGTAAAGCTATAACAATATGTGTAAAACGGTCAGCGTGTTAAAGCTTTTCACTCCTTTCTCTTCTTCAAAAAGAGCATGCATTTAGAATTAGCTGACGAAACAAACACCTTTGAGCAGTGGTTCACAAGCTGTGGGTCGGGTCCTCATAAATTATCATCATGTAATGTATTTGTCAAGTCTCCAATTCAAGGGCTTCGAGGCAAACGTATTCATCTACAAGTGAAGAATAGTCTGCACTATTTTAGGTCTTTGAGGTACTCAAAGTCATTTGCTAAAGATTTCATTATATGATGTGAGCGGGGATCAACCTGCCAACATGTAAAGATGGTCAGCCTTTGCATTGCTGCTGCTTTGCAACATTATAATTACAGTAACTGTGGTATGAACACAAACAATTAGTCTGGAACCGACTAAAACTTGGTTAAATGTGTATTTTTATTCACAAAGGGAAACAGATCAAAATATGATCAACAATATGATTTGATGAAAATCCAACAGTGAGCTACTACAGAAAAACAAGCACTTAAGCTTAACACACACCACACCATCACAATGGAACGACTGCTGTGCCCTTGAGCAAGACACTTCACCCACCCTGACCGAGTGTCTGCATACACTGGTTGAGCAGATCCTTGATGCAAGGCACTTTGAGTGCCTTGAAAAGTGGAAAAATGCTATATATATATATATATATATAAGGACCATTTGCCATTACTAATGATCAAACTGCTTAGGCTGAGAGACAGGCTTTGAATTAACCTTGAAAAATGGAAAACAGAAGTTATTGTAGCTTGTTTATTATGGTCTAATCATGTCTCAGAACTTAAGCAAGGCCAACACACGGTCTCACAGAAATGTGTATCCACGACATGTTAACAACGTATCATGAGCACGTTTCTAGCCCTGTTTTATGTTTCTATTATACCACGTCTCTAATCGAGGCTGTGAAGTGTCAGGTAGAGATGCTGTGTTTTGGCTGAAGCCACGTGGGGCATTGTCTTTGGTTAACATAAGTTTACATCTGCAGCTACAAAAATGGGTTTAACGCTTGAACCTCTAGAGTAAATTGTGTCTTTGGGCAACACACTGACCTCCTCTCGCCCCGGTGTCTGCATACACTGGGTGAGTGGTTCTTTCATGTAAAGTGCTTTGAGTGCCTTAAAAGGTGGAACATTTCTGTATAAATAGAGACCCTTTACCATTTGCTTCTCAGTTGTATTGTGTCTATAAAAGCCTGTTCTCAGAGGCACATGATTCTTAGTTCAGCAGTTCAGATTTCACTCTCAAAAGTTAAGCTATCAGATGGAGAAGTCTGTCATCTTGTCCTGATACACATGCTAATTCAACCTAAGGCTCAGGGACCTCATCTGGCCGTCCAACTGGTTAAATTTAACCCAAAACTTATCTCTCAAACATTAAAATTCAGACTTAGTCTTGGAATGGCGTCTTGCAGAAATGTTGGTAACTTGTTGCTGTTTTGGTATTTACAAACTGTGTTAAAACTGGGACATGATCTATCTGTATTGAGTTATAGAGAGCGTAGCCATTGTTAGCAACAGATGTCGAGTTCCGGCAGCCATCTTGAGTAGGGAGAGTCTACTAAAGATCTCATACAAACTTTCACTTTTTTGCAGTTAAACACTTTGGTAATTAAATGTTTTCATATTTGTACGTTTATTATTGCTCCTGTTCAACCAAACTGCATTGAAAATATATTGATGTATATTGTTTTTTGTTCTTGTCTGAGGTTGTTCTTCAGGATAAATATGTTGAATGGCCTTGTGCTAATGTGTAATTGTAATGGCAAAGTTAGTCAGTAAACTTTAAATAGCTATTTGTCCAGAAGAGGTACCTACATCTTTGTGCCATAATATTGTATACTGTTGACTTCATGCTCATAAGACCACCTGACTGCATAATTCAATCTGTCTAGAGATGAATAACTGCGTTGGTTTGTGCAGCGTGGAAGTGGCCTTGGATTGTGTTCTCATACATGAAAACATCAATGCAATACAACTGTCAAATCATACGCTCTTCAGACTAAATAAATACATCGAGAGAACCAATATTGACAATAATGTTGAGGGTTGAAATACTGTATTTTATTTGCAAGTACCTGGTCTCACTTAAAGTACCTGGTCTGACTAAAGGTACCTGGTCTGGTTGAAGTTCCTAGTCTGAACGAAAAAGTATCTGGTCTGACTGAAAAGTACCTGGTCTGTCTTAAGTACCTGGTCTGAACGAAAAAGTACCTGGTCTGACTGAAAAGTACCTGGTCTGACTGAAAAGTACCTGGTCTGACTGAAAAGTACCTGGTCTCACTTAAAGTACCTGGTCTGACTAAAGGTACCTGGTCCGACTGAAGTTCCCGATCTGACTGAAAGCACCTGGCCTGACTGAAAGTACCTGGTCTGACTGAAAGCACCTGGTCTGACTGAAAAGTACCTGGTCTGACTAAAAGTACCTGGTCTTACTGAAGTACCTGGTCTGACTGAAAAGTTCCTGGTCTGACTGAAAAGTGCCTGGTATGACTGAAAAGTGCCTGGTCTGACTGAAAAATACCTGGTCTGACTGAAAAGTACCTGGTCTGATTGAAAAGTATCTGGTCTGACTCAAAATACCTACCCCAAAGCAGGAGCTAAAAAGGATCTAAAAAGTTCCCAAACTCTGGTCCCAGAGTGTCACTCTTCTGTTTTACAATGCAAAAATTCTTACTTGGTACGAAAACCTTTGGAACTGCTGCTTATAGATCATTAAACCAAAGCAGGATCCCATCAACTATGAAACAACATCCTGGTTTGACTTCTGTGTGCTGGATTCTTCATTAACACCATGCTAAAGTTCACATTGTTCTTGTATAGAGAGATTCTGTAATGTCAAAGCCAGCTGAAAATGTGCTAGTGTTTAATAATCTCGACAATCATGTTCTGCCTTGGTGCATTAAGGAGGATTTTGGCGCCTGACGGTAATAACAGGCAAAGTGCTCAGGCTGTGTGTTGCTAATATTATAATAAGCATTTTGTCGTAAACCTTTTGCTTGGAACACGGAGTAATTTCCCTTGTGTTTAAGCAAGATCTCATCTCCGATACTCGCACCGATTTGCAATGAAACATCATCATTTGGAACTTTATGACATGTAGAGTAGTTTGCAGAATGGTACAGAAGATTTGAAAGGATTTAAGCGCGGCATTCTCACTCAATAAAATCAAAGGCTAATACGATAGTCAACCAGGAAAGTATATGCTTCGTTTTTTTCTACCCAGAGTCACCTGTCAGTCATCGTCAACCAATTACAGCTTAAATAGGATTGTTTTCTTCTCTTAAACAATGTCTTACCTACAGAACAGTCACATTTGATCTGTTAAGAAGACTTGATGATCTATTTTCTACTTGTTCTATTTTGTATGTATAGGAGACCTCTTGTGTTTTTTTTTTATTTAGTAATAAGCATAGATCAGTAATTTTCATTATAATAATGTAAAATACAAAATTGCTCAACAACAGCTTAGAAAAGTATCATAGAAGTATAATAAGAACTGGAAGATGGGTTCAAGATGGCAGCCCGTGCAGAAAGGTGACGGTGAGTAGTTCTGACCAATCAGAGCGATGGTGACCTGAGCTGGGGGAGTAGAGATATAGCAAGAACTTGTAAATAAAATTGGAAAAGTTTATGATGTAAAAATAGAGAGAAAAACCTTCAAAATAAGATTTTTCAATATGGGAAAAGGCTACATGGTAATTTTAACTGTACTCGTTCCATTTGGAATCAACTTTTTTGTAATCAAAACTAAATACTGTACATACATTAGGCGGGGTTAGGTAGAAATTGAAAAAACAAAACAAAAACAGAAATCAGTCCAATTGCAAAATTGACTAAGCAAACAATGAGATGCATGACTTCAAACTTAAAAAGGAGATTTTACATGTTCTGTTTAAAAATGATTTGAGTAACTTTGTGGGTTGTCATTTTGATGTTTTTGATGCACTTTATTATAGGGTTGCACTTAATTGCAATTACTGTATATGTTCCTCTTTGGGGTGGTGGGGTTGTTTCAGTTTAAAGGGACTGTACTCGATTTTTTTGACTGATGCCTTGTTAATGTATCTATTCAGGTGGAAATTAGTCCCCAAAGTCCTGTCTAATAAAATCCCATTTGTGTGCAGCTTTTTCTGTTTTTGTTTTTAGCATTGTGGCTAACTGTTGTTAGCATAGTGACTCACCCCGCCGTTAAAAGCTGTGAAAAAACATTAAAACTCATCATGATGAACAATTCTGAAGCTCAGAATGCATTAACTACGTGAGGAAATCATGTAGCCTGAAGGAAAAAGGTTAAAATTAATTATTTCTGTTTGTTTACATTTTTAGGATGCAAAAATCAGGTACAGTCCCTTTAAGGTGGTTGGTGACTAGAGCCTAGTGACTTTGGACCTAAGGGATCACCCTAGACCAGGGTCTCAAACGGGCGACCCGGGAGACAAATGCGGCCCTCCAGATAATGTCGTGTGGCCCCAAAGATGATTTCTGATTATTATTATTAGCAGTGGCTCACTAATGAAATCTATCCTTGACACATGACTATAAAACTTTTATAATGCACCAGAATGCAAAAAATTATTTTTCTGAGCAGAACAGTTGTACCCTGGTTACCCACTTTCTTTTACTTTATCACTTGTGTGTTTGATGTAAAATGCAAAACAACGGATGGACATATTGGAATATTTGCTACACCAGGCTTTACATAGCCTAAAATGCTTATTTATGTAAAATATAACATAATGAGTTTTGTATTTATAATGTGACCCTCGACCAACTCCGACTTAGATTATTTCGGCCCCAGTTCGAGACCTATACATGTATGTGTTTGGAAGTGAGAACCCGCAATAACACATATAGAACATGCAAACTTCCAGAAAGATCAAGAGGATCTAAAAAACATATTTCACAAATTTTCAATGTGATTATTTCTATTAATGACTAGATCCTTTTGCTTTTTGAGAACAATAATCAGACATCATTGATTCTAACTTCATATTTTGTTGACTTGTAGAATGTCACCTACTACTCAGATTTCAAGTTCGCACTGAATCCCAATGTAAACGCAAACTCCAAACAGTCGGTTCTCCATCTTTCTACCAACACCTCAGTCCTTAACCTACACAACCCGCGACGTTCTTGACATAAAACCCTCCTCATAACTTCATCACAACCACATCCAGACTCTTTGTACCACTATATGTAAGGGCAGACATCACCGCAGAACTAATTATCTTTTTTTTTTTTCTTTCGTACATTAGTTTCCTAGCAACAAGCTCTCCGCCAATCCACCTTCCTCGTCTGCCAAGTAACCTCAAAGTAATCATTTTCCCCATCTCTATTTTCTCCCGCTTTTTCCTAGCAGATACATGTGTTCCTGCCGTGACCTTTAGTTGGTAATATGGAGCCTTACCTGTGTCACAAGTGGACATGTTAACACCAAATGAAGACCTAGCATGTTGTGGATTGACAGCAGTCCACCGCGCACTGATTAAGCTACGTTTTTTTTTCCTCGACTAGGGAGAGAGATGGAGAAGGACCGCGCGCCCGTAATCCGTAATGCGCTGGTGTCATTTCGAGTCAAATCGAATGCAAATGACTGGTACAATTGAAATGTCAACTTAAACAAGCCGCGCGCCTGCTCTCTCGCTGAACCCGGAGAAGTCATTTAGAGTCACCGCGCTGGTTCGGTTGCGGTGATAATCCCTTGTCATTTCCGTATAGTCGGCCCAGGTACGCACACGATTGGAGCGGAGGGGGAGGTTTGGCTCGGTTTATGATGGAAGAATACAAGTGCGTTTCTGATAAGGGTTATTATTGGCGAATATATGGCTATATATTTTGTAGATTCAAATCTGTGTTATTACTTAGGAAAGAGTGCCCAACTTAAAATTGCTACTAAGTGGTACTAGAGAGTTATCTTGATGTTATATTTTTTTTCTGTCTGAAAATAAGATTTACCAAATGGATCTAGTGTATTCTTGTTTCATGTCCAGCTGCTTTTAGACTCACTCCACTGAAGAAATGCTGTATTTTTCACTTTTTTAGAAAAACAATCCAACAATCTTTTGATTATGCTCAAATAAAGATAAAACATGACTTAATGTAAGCTTTTATTCACTCTTTATCTGTTTGAAAATGGTCACTTTTTCATAGTGTATGCCTTAGACTTTCTTTGGTCCTATTTCAGTCCTGGTTTCATTCTGCATGATTACTTGACTAATTCTCATAATTGGTTTTAGACCTTATTTTGTCCTTGTTTAGATCTGGTTTAATGCTTTGGTTATTACTAGCAATAAAAACAGACTGCAGCTTTAGTTATAATGAATGAATGAATGACTTATAAATAGAGCACACTTACACAGATAGATGCCTTCCAAAGTGCTTCACACAGTAACCCTCCGTCCCCACTCAGTAATGGCAAACTGCTCTGTGGCAGCTCATCAGAGGCAATTCGCCTAAACACCTGGCGCCTCAACCTCTGACCAACACCAAGTGTTCCCTAACTTGCATGTTATTGGTTGGTGGGGAAACCGGAGTGCCCGGAGGAAACCACCCAGACACGGGAGGTACATGCAAACTCCACACATAAAGACCCGGGCCAAGCGGGAGTCAAGCTCGAGCCCTTCTTGCTGTTAGGCCGGAGCGCTATCCGCTCTGTCACCATGTCGCCTATAGAAACAAATCTAGTCCTGTAAATATTTGGCACAACCTCTTGTCAAAAGCTGTAACGTATTGTGCCACTACTTGGCCCAGAATCCATGGTCTTCGATACAAACTGTCCCTCTGGAAAATAAAGTTGAATAGTCCAGCAATAGAGCAATGTTTCCATAAGTCCAGATCTCCCAAAGCAGTTCACATTACGAGCAGTTTGGGCCTATAATGTTGAGGATGGCGAGAGTTTCTACTGCAGGTCTTGGCTCTTGAGGACTTCATTAGATTAAAAAGATGTAAATTGCACTTGAATTACACTTTTACTTTATAATATCAAACTGAGTCAGTCATACAAAGATGTTTAAGCTTGTGTAAAGAAGAAACAACTGGTTTATAATCACGTCTTGCCTTTCTTCAGTTTTTGTTAGAGTTTGCATAAAGTTAACTTTATCTCAACTTTGCAGTGCTCAGGTCAACTTGATCGCTCCGCTCTTCTCGTCACTTCCTCATGTCGCCTCGCTATGCCAGTCCAATGAATTGGAACTGTTCTTTCAAGTCAATTCTGGATTTTTTTTTTTTTGTTGTTGTTGTTTTTGGCGCAATGTTTGATCCCTTTTCCGTATTTCCGTATCCATATTTTGTACTCTATCCTTTATAAAGCATGATTACTTTCTCATCTTCGGACTAGTTTCACGAAGCAATAAGTGAAACACAGCCACACTTTGCAGTCCAGCACACACCTCAGGCGAGTATATTTTCATTAACATCAGCAGTTCTTTGTGATGATTGGGTACGAGACCTGCACTGCTCTAAATGCCATTCCAAACTCATTACCTGAAACCTCGCACTGGCCATTTACCCATCAGCCCCTGACCTTGAGTCGAGACAAGGTGAGAGCGAGAAGGCAGAAGCAGAGCGGGTTATGTCAGTACACATTCTTTAGTGCAAACTGTTGAAATGACTGGAATCAGGAGGGTTATTGTGATTTGATTTGAGTTGTTAGTTAGATCATAGACGTTCAGTTGCTACAAAACTAACAGCATGATGTCATATTCTTCCAGTTCATGTAGAGACACACATGGCAAAAGTCGGACTTATATTTACTGCACTTAATATCATTCCCGGTCTATTTCCCCTCACACAACTGACTAAAACGTCTACAATCCAAACTACAACTGTTTCTGAACCCTTTGAAGCACAAGCAAATGTAGTTTTAGCTTCTGATGACAAAGAGGTGAAAACTTTCTCCACACAAAACAAAAACAAAATATAATGTAGGCCAAATTTATTGTATTTTTGGCTGTGTGTCTTTTCATGCCTTTCAAAACAGTATTAGCTAGCTCAGAGGTTCTCAACCTGGAGACCTGGACCCCCATGGGGGTCGCAAAATGATTTTTGGGGGTCCCCTAATCATGTGAAAAATTGAGAATTAAGATCTTAAATAAGGTCTGACACCTTCAAATACAGTGATAGGGGTATATTCCTATTTGCTGGCCTTCAAGATGAATTTGTTGAGGCTTGTCTTCAAATTAAAATTCAAAAAAAGACAGAAGACTACTTTATCACTTTGCAGGTAGCCTACATTTTGTGTTTGGGGGTCTTGAATGGCTACAGTTGTTATTTAGGGGTCGCGACTGAAAAAGGTTGGGAACCACTGAGCTAGCTAAGTCATATTTTATTTCCCAAACTGATGCATTCGTACACATGAAATGTTATTCAACCCCAACCACATGCACACGCCTTTCGAACTCACATCGAATTGTCTACAGATAAATCAGTCACTACTAATGTGTGTTTGATGGTTATTTAGATTATTTAAAAAAATGTAAATGATCACAAACATCAACCTTAAGTTAGCTACTAGTTGTTAGCATAGAAGGAGCTTTAGAGAGGAGGGTCGGACTGTCTCTATGATTTTCCCGATAACTATATTTATAATATATTTTTTATCTTAACATATACCCAAACCTGTTCCCTAAACATACCCATTCTTAGAGCTGGGTGATATGTCAAAATTAGTCATACAGTGTATTATCACACCGCTTCAATTACTGAACCAGAAAAAAGTACAAATGATTGGAAGATAACTTGAGACCTCTTTACCATTAAGTAAGTCATCATCTTTTGGTTGTTTTGGAATTCAAGACTAGCTTTAAAAAGGCAAAATTACTGTATGTTGAAGAGCATCAAATCATTCAGGACATGATATAAAGTAGATTCAGAATGATAGATAACTGTATCATAAGCATAATAGTGATAGCTAGCATTTGTTGATGATAAATAAGAGAAACCCAAGAACTGAACCTTGTGGCACTCCTTTGGAATTGATTAAAGGTTCAGAAAATATATTATCTGACTGTTACACTTTGTGTTTCTTCAGACAAGTAACTATTGATCCACCACACTGCTTGGTCAGACAGCCCAATAGAAGAAGTCTTTGTTTGAGCGGTGCATAATCTACAGCAGAAACTGTACAGCGGACAGTGCTGTTTATTATCGAGTGTATTGAAAACTTCATATGCTACTTTTGTAGTTGCTCTTATTGTTATTGTATATTATAATTATACAATATTATTATACTATTATTTTAAGTGACCCCATATATAAAAAATAAAAATTGCCCTTGCAGAAATAAGTTAAACATCCCCTGATCTAAACCAATACCAGTAATAGCTCACAATATCCCTTCAACCAGTAAAAGGCTTCATTATATTTTCTTACACCATAACAGTGTTTCTCTGTTTGTCATGTGCTGCATTCTGCCTGGCGTTCGTTTACCACATACTCACGTCTTACCTATGAATGACATCTTCTTTTGGCCGTCCCGGTTCGGTTAGCAGCTCTGAGGGGATCCCAGCAGACATCTCCCCCTCGCGTACCTCTCCATCTCCTTCTAGAAAAAAAAAAAATCTTGTTTACCCACGATCCGCCTGGGCCCTCTGATTGCCATCCCGAGGTAATGGTGGAGGATGAGGCCGATCAATACCCATCTACAGCCTCTCTCCCCGCGCAATAACACTCAATAGGAAAACCCATTTACTTTTACTTACCTTTGCTTTATTTTGTTTTACAATAAGGTGATGAAGACGGGATTGGACTTGGCCGTGGCGCGTCGTTATGGATCCGAGAGCTGTTTTATTGAAAAGTGAGTGCAACAGCAATAAAAACAGGCCCCGCGATGCACAAGGCCCGACATAGCCGAGCCGGTCAATGCTGCATCACGTGACCAGTGGGGGTTGGACTTACTGACCTTGGTGTGTCAGTGGTGGAGTTTGTGTTAAAGCTAAAAGATGATGGCGGATAATGTGGCTTTGTGATTTGTGGCCATAAGGTTGTAGGCTGATGCATCAGCTGTTTTCATTTCACCTGGTGAAACAGTCAGACATCCCATTGTTGGGGTTCTACGGTAGGCAGGTAGTTTTTTACTTGAGTCAATCGTTGGTTTTTGGTTGTTTTTTTAGTCATGAAAATAGACATAAAAATGTGTATAATAATGCAATCCAATGTGTATTTAATAATAATACATTGGATATATAGTGCTTTTCATGACAATCAAAGAGGGTTAGAGTTACCCAATACATTAGACCAGGAGTCCCCAAACTGTAGCTCGGGAGCTAACAGTCGCTCACCACTACCTTCTAGCTTGCTAAAGGATTTTAGAATCATACAAAGTATAGTTTATTGCTGTAATTTTATTTCATACCTGCCTATTTCTACTATAAATGTGTCTTTAGATGTCTAAATGTGTCCACTTCTGAATGGATGTTGGCAAAATTTGCATATAGTTAGGGTTAATATGCCACAGTTAACTTCAATATTTGGTCATCGCTAAAAGTAGTTTTCTTTAGCAGAAGTAGCTCTCCTGGCAAAAATGGTTGGAGACCCCTGCATTAGACTATTAGGCCTCAACAGCCTATCCAAACAAACTGTAAAACAGCCGCAGTGCATCCAGAACACTGCTGCTCCAGTTCTGACTAGAACCAGGAAGTACCATCACATTAGTCCTGTGCTTAGGTCTTTGCACTGGCTTCTGTGGCTCAGAGAATAGACTTTAAAACAGCTCTGCTTGTGTTTAAGTCTCTCCATGGACTAGCACCAAAGTACATCTCTGACATGTTAGTGCTGCATGAACCATCTCGGACTCTGAGGACCTCAGGGACCGACCTCCTGCTGGTGCCCAGAGTCAGGACTCAACATGGACCAGAGTCAGGACTAAACATCGACCAGAGTCAGGACTAAACGTGGACCAGAGTCAGGACTAAACGTGGACCAGAGTCAGGACTAAACGTGGACCAGAGTCAGGACTAAACATGGACCAGAGTCAGGAATAAACGTGGACCAGAGTCAGGACTAAACGTGGACCAGAGTCAGGACTAAACGTGGACCAGAGTCAGGACTAAACGTGGACCAGAGTCAGGAATAAACGTGGACCAGAGTCAGGACTAAACATGGACCAGAGTCAGGACTAAACATGGACCAGAGTCAGGACTAAACATGGACCAGAGTCAGGACTAAACATGGACCAGAGTCAGGACTAAACATGGACCAGAGTCAGGACTAAACATGGGGAATCAGTGTTTCAGTTTTCTGCAGCTCAGATCTGGCACAGTCTTCCTGAAGATGTAAGACAGGCCTCTACTGTAACAATGTTTAAAGCTAGACTCAAAACCTTTCTGTTTGTCCGTTCGTATGACATTAAAAGGTTTTATCTGCACTCTTTATTTCTTTTAAAGTAAATGCTATGATGATTGTATATATTTTTAATAATGTTGTTGTGTTGTGTATTGTAATTTTGATGCATCTTTTCCTGCCTTGTAAAGCACTATGAATTGCTTTGTGTATGAATTGTTCTATACAAATAAATTTGCCTTGCAAGCAAAGAAATGTGTCAAGTTTGTTTGTCTAAACTCTTCCAAACTGACAGGTTTGGCTAATGCACATGTCCTAAATGCCCAGCTTAGACCTTCTGCCTCACCACATATTCTCTGTCACTGACACAGAGCAGGGCTTAGAGCAGGGCTTATATGTGCTGTGCTGCAGGTTCTATTCCCGCTCAATGACTCATCTCATCAAACAATCAGAACCATCATCAACCATAGGAAAACAACAGACATGACCAGTGGTTACAATTCCAAAAGTCCAGAGGCATTATTATCCGTCATCATTTTTGTTCAGTATTGCCTGTTTTTGCTGTTGTTTTGTGACACGAAAACTACCGGAGGCGCACGTGAGATGAGACTTAGTATGAGGCATTACAAAAAAATGACTGAACTCTGCATAAAAATGTTTCCTAAAATAAATATAGCGCACCTGCCAAAATGATTGTCCATTTGATATTGAACAATCACAATGTGACTGAAGCTATACATACTATACTGTAACACAAAGTTCCATACATCTCACAGTTTCTGTTAAATCCATGTCATTTCCATGTCTCCTGCATAAAAGTCAGTCCTTCTTTCCTCCACGAAAGTTTTTCTGATGCGAGCCGATTCGGGTGCAGATCTGACACTCGCCAAGAAACTGCAAGTGCAACTTTTTTTTTTTCGTTTATGAATCTGAATGAACATCAGTCAAGTGATCATCGTCAAAGGAACGAATCTTCTTGAAATCAGACTGACGCAACACTGTCTGTCCTGTTTTTTTTTGTGGGTTCGACTCCTTGATCTTTCTGTTTGGAGCTAGCATGTGTCTGTGGGCACTCCAGTTTCCACACCAACCAATAGCATGCAGGTTAGGTAACGCTTGGTAGAGGTCGGTGGCTGAACTTCCAAGTGTTTAGGCGACTCGCTTGCCTGACCAGCCAGCCCCTCCTACATTCTGTTCAAGTGCAGAAAGGTCACGAACCATAAACAGAGCCAATCACTTTGTCGTCCAAAATTAGGATGATCCAATCTCAAACGGCCGGTTGATCCCTCACTCCTCGCTGCTTTCAAAACTTTTTTTTTTCTAATCGTTTCAAGACATTTAAGATGGCAACGGTAGCTAATAGATTTTTTGCTTCGGTTGGGTTGAGAGCTTTCATGCTGAAACAGTCCATGCCCTACAAATTGACTAAATCCGGTTTAGTGTATCGCTGTTTCAGTGTAATTACCGGGTTTTCTGCGACTGGTTAACTCAGCGTAAGGAAAGTCCGCATTTGAAATTGAAATCCGGCACTCTGATCCCAGACCCTCACGTCTTTGTAAAGTTGTGGAAATCGTCGAGACTGGCTGGTCAAGCAAGCGACTCACTATTGCTGCAGCTATCACTGAGTGTGTGTGTGTTTGTGTGTTTGGGAAGCACTTTGGAAGACATCTGTTTGTTTAAATGTGAAATGTCACATTCCCTTTTATGTACATGAAAGTTAAATTTTGTAACAGGGTACTTTTGCACGCACTTTTTTTTTTTTTTTTTTTGCATGAGACCAAAAGTCATTCATGATAAAACAAACTCAAAACACAAGAAAAGCTCAATTCATGAATGAAGCAAAAGGTAAATAATAATTTAATGTTTACAGATGTCTCGAGGTAAATAGGCTATTCATTTATATTTCCAAGCGGGCCAATTTTTCGGAGGGCTAAGGATGGCCGGACTACAAAATTGAACTGCACATATGTTTTTTCACAAACTTGAAATGGCACAAGCAATTTCTTTCCATCAGGATTAATAAAATACATCAATAAAACCTTAAAAAAAGAACAAGATAACCAACAGGAACACCAAGGCTTCTCTCACATTTTTCATTGACAGATATTAGGATCACAGTTCAACTTATTAACTTTTTGTTCTTACATAAAATGATTTTGCTTGTTGAGGAAAATAATTGTTGAGCAACAGTTGATACGTCTTAAATCTCCAACCGTTAGCATAAAACAACAACAATAGCAGACAAATGGTATTTAAAAATTGTGCAAAAACATTTGTTGCCAATGTCCTAACAGAATCTGGCAAATAAAGTATAGTTTTATAGGTTTCTGACTTGTTAGAACCCCAGTCCGTCATGGAGGGACTTGGATACTGTGCTGTTGCCTGCTCTGCCTCTCTCCTCTTTGCCCAGGTGCTGCAGCTCCACCTGCCTATGTCTCCGCCCACAAGCGGGGGGCGGTTATAAATGATGGCTCAACCTGCGCCAGTTCTCCTCTCTCTCGTCTCCACTCTCCAGCGGCCAGACCTCGGGCCAGGCCAGGGGGCCGCCACTCCACTTTTCTTTTTGTTTTCTTACGGATCCAACACGCACACACACCCCAAACGTTATCTTACTGACTTTCACTCGCACCTACAAGCACACACTACACTTCCGTGTACACTGACAACATTACTGACAAGATTATTGTTTAAAGGTGCATTGCGTAAGTTAAAATGCTCAATATTACGATATATCAAATTACAGTCCACTGGCACTTGCCTGGTTGTCTTTCCTTGTGTAACTTTTGGAGTTTGAAAACTGATCAACAGTCAAAAAGAACAAATAATAGTCAGCGTTTTCATTCAAAAAACTTTGTCTTCTTAACTCAGAATATATTTAGCACAAAATAACAATGCACGGTAGCCAAGTGGTTAGAGCTCTGGCTTCCCAATAAGGAGGTCGTGGGTTCGACTCCCGGGTCGGACCATACTAACATCTCACAATCTCTCTGAGTGGAGTTTGCATGTTCTCCCCGTGTCACCGTGGGTTTTCTCCGGGTACTCCGGTTTCCTCCCACCTCCAAAAACATGCATGTTTAGGTTAATTGGGCATCACTGTAAATTTACCTTAGTGAGTGAATGAGAGAGTGAATGTTTGTCTGTCTAACCCTGTGGCAAGTTGGCCACTGTCCAGGGTGTTTCCCCCGCCTAAGGCCCAAAGTCACTGGGATAGGCTCCAGTCACCCGCGACCCCTAACGGGATTAAGCGGTAGAAAATGAATGAATGAATAACAATGTGTCATAAGAATGTTTTAGGCAGTAAAATACGTCTTCAGCTGAAGATAGTCGGGTGGGTGCAGTGCCACAAAACGCCAAAAATGGCGCCTTTGTTCAAAACCTTTGCCACTTACGCAGTGCACCTTTAAAAAAAAGCCCCACCGCGGGCTTAAAAACTTCCCACTCTCCAGTCTCCCCCATTCTTTTTGTTGCGTCCTAGAGGCATAACAGAATAAAAATGTAAATAAAACAATACAAGTTAGGTAAGGCCTGTTTTATGAAGCTGGGCCAAAACATACATCTTTGTGGCCGGCATTTGGACCCTGGGCCACCATTTGAATAGCCCTGGTTTAAGACATAAAAACACACTAAAATCAAAAGAGTCCAAGCACCGCCAGAAAAAGTTCAAAGATCACCAGTGGTACATGTCCCACAGCTTGAGAAACACTGACTTATAAAAAAGATGAGGAGCTACTGAATCATTGTTCAAACAAATACACAAACACACATAAGTGGTTCTATAAAGATTGAGTTTAATCTTTTGTGGATCATATTACATTTCCTGTTTGTTTACACGACTGTCATTACCAACAACACGAACAAAAGTCTTTTTCAACAGTTTCAATCCGAAGTCTCGTCTCTTCTCTATCTCTCTTAGTCGAGTTTACCTTTTGACCCCTGAGCCCGAGCCCCCCTAATCACCAGCCCATCTCGCCCGTAGCATCAACACGGTGTTTTCTAATGTGCAAATTATATATTATTCCATGGAAACTCATTAAAGCTGGAAAACACAGCGGGTTTTTATTAGGCCCAGCGCTTTCATCTTTGGGAGCGTATTAAATATCCAACCAAATAGTCCATCAAGGGCCCGGGACTGCATCGCGTGACAGGCCTTGATGCTCTAAGGCCGGGCTAAACGTGTGTGACGCGACGCCCCCTCCGAAAAACGCTTTATTAGTATTTGTTTTATTTTGGGGCGGCTAAGCTAGCAGCAGACGGAGCACGTTAGCACAATGTCCGGATTGTTCAGGCAGCACGCGAAGACACACTGAAAAAAAAAAAGTAACATTGATAAGACTTCAAATAGGCTGGGTTTGGGACGAGTGGAGCCAAAGTGAGAATATAGGGCTGTTCTGTGAGTTCAGGTTAACTTGTGATTTGAATATGTTGTTTTGTGCAAGTTCGAGACAAAAAAAACTAAAACTCATAGCCAACAAATACAGATTTTGAGGGTTTTATCACTGTTAAAATACTGTTTTGCTGTGAACTGTAACATTGGTGGCTAATGTTAGTTTTGACCGTACCCAGCCGCAGATGCAGTTTGATGTTCATATGTTTAGCTAAAAATGCACTGTTGTCATTCAAGCGACTCTATAGTCAAACAAAATTAAATTTATATTAAAGTAATGACTAAATGTTGCCTCTGAAGCACTAATGCAGGTGCGTACATCGGCATATTTAGCATTAGCTTCAAGACATGAACAGCTAAAGAGAACATTTAATGTGAGTTATTATTATTTCAAATCATTGTATTCACTTAACTTGAATACGTTTAATAACTAAATTCTAAAGTGTAATATTTTTTAATTAAAATAATTTTCTTAATTTACATTTCATTCATTTTGTCAATTTTAATTAATTTTATATAATTTAAATTGAATCAGTTTTATTGTTTTAGTTGATTTAATGTAGTTAGTTAAATGTTATCTAATTTTTTTGTTTTAGTTTAATTAACTGTAATGTTTTAGTTGGTGCAATTAACTTTTAACTTTGTTGTTAATAAATTGTATTACATTTTATTAACTGAATTAATTTATTGGAAAAAAAAAACTAATTACTTTAGTTTTATCTATACATGTACTATATTTTTTATTTAATTTCTTTGATTGTATTAATTCATTTAATTAATGTTTATATATTAATCATACTTTCTATGCCATATTTTAAACTGTCTTGCTTTTGGATTTACATTAATTAAAATATATAGCCTAATTGCTTTAAGATGGTATACCGGATTTTCATAAACTTCCTATGTCAGTCTGCATTTATTTTATTTACCATTTAAGAGGAATAACCTCCTACATGTTTTGTTCACTTACTGTACTTAATGCACTCTGAGCCTGTGAATTGTTCATCACAATGTGTTTAGAGTTTTTTTTTCACAGCAGTTTGAAGCGAGATGATTAGCCCCAATGCTACAGCAATAAACGTATAGATTTTACTGAACAAACATCATTGGTAGACGAAGACAGGACAGTGCAGACTCATAATTGGATACACTAACAAGAGATCTGTGCATGGGGAAATAGTATTGTAAAAAATTAAAAATCGGGTATAGCTCTTTTAAACAATTCATTTTGCCACAAAGAGTGCAACTTAGTGAACTTAGTTTGGTCCTGTTCTATTTCTTATTTTATGTCCTTTGTGTGTAAACTTAGTCTACTAATCCCGCTGCCCAAACACCAATTCACTAACACACATATTAGTCCAATTTACTAATCCAAATCATCTGACCCATCCAGTTTTTTTTTTTTTTCCTTTCTTTGCAGTGCGTCCTCAGTCACCTTTAGCTCTGCCTGCTGAATGTGTGTAGTGTGGGAAAGAGCGCTCCATCGCAGTGCCAGGGAACAGGTCAAATCCTCCTCCAGCAGACGCCCCGGGGCAGGTTCTCCTCTCCCTGCAAACACCTCACAGACGGGGGGAGAGAGAGAGGGGAGCACTGCTGGTTTCACTTTGGCTCCGTGATACACCCTCTGGGGCCAAAATAATTAAGATCAATATAGGAAAGTTCAAGATGCTTTGGGGTTGGAGGGAGCGTGGTCATCTGGTTCAACTGGGCCTGTCCGAAGTATCTCATATTTATACTACAACTAGTGTTTAAACTTTTTATTTAAAATATAGAGCTGTATCAGAAGTCTCTACTTGGAAACACAAATATTCCATTCACAGTTTTAGATGTGTTAACAGAGGTAACTATACTTGTAGTACACAAGCACAAATCACACTGAATGTAAGGTCTGATTTCTACTGTTTATTTCAAAAGTATTAAACTCTAACAAATATGCTCAATAAAGTGTAAATTGTCGCCCACATAGTGCAAAATGCTTACTGTGTACCTTTAGCTTTACTTGCATTGTTTTATTCATTTTGAAATTTTAACTAAACAGAAAAAAAAATACTTTAACTATTCCACACAAAACCTCCTTACAGATTCCAACTACAAAAAATAATGTTCAATTAGATTATCACTATTTCAAAGCCAAAATACACAGTTAAGCTAGTTCCAGCTGCTAGCTGTTATCTTCAAATGATGCTAGCTAGTTGTTGCGTTGTGGCTTTTCAATTGGCAAACTTTTGTGAAATATATTCACAAATATCAACACAGATAAACAATAATAACTGTAATTATATCTTGCACATGCGTAGTTGTGCTAAAAGGTACAAAGTGGGAACAAATGGAAGCATTTTGTCTGAGCTTGTGTGATTTGTCAGGGTCTTTGCTAGACCCAGTAGAGGCTAAAATACACTCTAGTCTTTTAACAGTTCATTGAATGTCTTAAAGCTAATGCTTAATATGCTAATGTGTATATCTTCCAGTAGTAAGTAATGTAGTAACATTTATTAGTAATAATTTTATTATTAACTCATCAAAGGCTTTGCTAAATCAGGAAATAAGGGTCTTGTGTACAAAACTTGAAAGAGTTTTAGCTAGAATTCTAAATAAAGCAGATCAATTTGAACATGAAACTGCACTTGCACGGCAGGGTATGTTCAGGCTAACGTAGACACAAATGTCCTAGTTCAACACAGTCTCATTAGATGGCGTACTTTTACCATGACACAAAAACAGGACTACGAGTTCACAGCTATTTTTAGTACGTTACGTTGCGTTATGTATGTATGTTACGCCGTGCATTTAGCACGATATGAAAAAGCGTAAAAATGACACGAGATTTGGTTGATGTCACGTGGGGGCGTTTTCTTCAGGTGAAACGGGTAAGTTCAGGCATAAAGTTACAAAAATTGGTAAGATTAGGTCTGGGGCTTGGGGCAGGTTAAGATTAGAATCAGGATTTAATTAATATTCATAAATAAGAACACATCTTAACAACCACCATTGAAATGAATGGGGTCTGTGACGCGTACTATAATTACACAAAACAGCTGTAACAACTCGTGCTAATCATACCTAATTTACATATTGTGTAATGTCATGGTAAATGTACGCTTTCTTGTGAGATCGGTCTGCCTAGTTACACTTCACAACGGCATTTTAACCACAGCAAAACCTCAAACTTTCAATGCGGTGGCTATGAGTTTACTGTGACCTAGGCTGAAAAGGTCTATAGAGCTAATAAAACTGATGAAAATACCAGTTGGTCAACAAAAATGACAAAGAATAAAATAATCATAATAATTTAAAAAAAAGATTTATTAAAACATTTATTAATCTGTTGTAGAAAAATGTGAGTTTAAATAGAGAGAAATACATTTTTTGTCAATACCGCCCAGCCCTCGTTTCTTGTCATTTTCAGGTCTGGAGTGACAGTGATCCAATACATTCCCAAAGCCTCGGCTGCACTTTCCCCTCCACACCGCCGGGCCCTCCCTCCACACCACCCCGCCGGCCCCCACTCTCCATCCACAGGGTCACCTTCAGGAGGATTCTACCCAACAAGCGCCTTCCCATCAGCCGTTTGTTCATCCAATTCCAGAAGGGATAGATACAAGAGAAGTGTTTTGAGTCCGGGCGTCTGTCTGCTCCTGGTCACATGTATTTGTGTTTGAGTAGAAATATAGAAAGTGTGTGGGATGAAATATAAGAATACAAAATAATAATAATAAAATAAACATAAATCACAGTGTTTAGTCCATGCACAATTTGTAAATTATCAATAGCACCAATGACAAGAAATGACAAAAATAACAAGATACAACAACAAGAAACATAAAACAAAAAAACAACAACAGCATCAACAAGAAACATACAAAAAAGAAAAAGATCACCAAAACCAACAAGAAACAACAACAAAGACAGACAGCAACAACAAGAACAGCAGCAGAAACAAAAAGAAACAGAAGCACCAAGAAACACCAAACATTACAAAATACAACAACAAAAATAACAAAGATAAACATAACCAACAAGAACAAAAACAACAATTTAACAGCAACAACTAAAAAACAACATCAAAAACAAAACCAACAACAACAATGTGGACAGAAACAAAAGCTTTGCGTGCTCATACTTATCTTCAAAAGTAACTAAACGGGACTATTGGGCTGAAACAAGATCAATCAATCAATCAATTAATCACAACTAATCTACTTTCGTTAAAAGAATAAAAAAAGTAAAATCAAATACTAAACTTTACCCAGAGTGAACACTTGTCATGGAGCTTTTGACAAACAAAACTAATGATTATATAAAGGAATTCTTCTTATTTTTGTTACAACTGTCAAGCAATTGACAAGAATTATAGGCATTGGTCAGGCTTTTGCTGTGATAGATGGATCAAAATCAAATACTGATAAGCCTATGGCTGGATCTTAAAGCAGGGTGTAAAAAATGTGTCATTCAAAAGTCTTTTAATAACATTGAAAAAAACAAATGCGTCTTTAGATAATAATATTCTCTATTATGACATACAATGAAGTTAAGTTTGTTTTTCTGAACAATGGTTTAAAGTGCCTATGACATATAAATTCCATCCAAGTTAATCTTTTTTGTAGGATTAAAGTTTCACATCCTAGTTGATGACATCATGCTAGCAGGCTATTATAGTGACCATTATTTCAACTGGGCAGAAACATGTAACAGATAAACATCTATCTTGTTTGTTTACATAGTAAACAAAGTCTTCTAGTGTGATGTCATCATTTTAAACTTTCCAAAGAAAACTAGAAGCATTTTTGAGTTTGCTTTAAATAGAGCTGATCTTGTTAAATTGTACAATTTGCAATCAATTTTATTTTAAAAAAATAATTTAAGTGATCAATGTAACCAGCTTTATTTATCGTTCTTACTGTTGACTTTTTACATACTGATTTTAGTCTTGGAAAAAAAAAAAAAAAAAAATGGAAAAGCCTAAAATATATATATGCAGTGTTGTGGAATTTGACTTTTATGTCCAAAAAGTTGCACTGTTGCTTTATTTACTGAACACAATTATTTACAAGTAGATCAGATCAAATGTAAAGAAACAAAACATACAAAAAATAAAATACAAAAATGTAAAACAAAATCCAAATGACATATTCTCCAAACTGCTCCCTACCATTACAGACCTTTAAGCTTCAAATCCATTACATTCAACGCGTATCCCATTTTCTGTCTGCTCCGTGACCTCATGTGGCCCCTGTTCCCCGCACATGGGTCAGTCCGGGATAAACCTGGAAACAATGGACCTCTTGGATGGAGCGTGAATTGCGACTGTTCCGGGCCTTGTATGGGTGAACACGGAGGTGACAAGAGTGCGAGCAGCTGCTACAGACCCGGGCACGTTCTACACTTTCACACCAGCGCTGGCCCTCCGCACACACCCGCTTATGCACTACTTTGTCAGACATTTTTTATAGGGTTTGACCGGCGAGGAAACAATGAAGCCGCCTCGCACCACCCAGACGCTGGACATGACGCTATGCTCGACTGGAACGCCTTTGAAATGAAATAAGACTTGGCGACAAGGTTGTGTTTTATATGATAACGGATATAACTTCTATGCGCACACAATTTCAAGTGACTCGTGTATTTACATAGCCTATAAAATTCAGCTGTCTGTATCTAAGTTTTCTAAGTTTCCTGATGTTGTAAAATGAGATGTGACTCAGAAGCACTGGTGGTTGAAAAGAATTTGCCAACAGACCCAAAGGTTGATGGTTTAACGCTGATTTAAAATGGCTTGACACAATTTTTGTCCATGTTTTCTTTTTGCTCCAGTACAGACAATGTGTGGGTTAAAATGACAACGTTGAGTACTTTTCGCTTCAAACTAAAAGCTGTTTTTGTCAAAATAAATGTCTCAGAATCAAAAACTTGGCAACCTTGGCTGTGACAGAAACAAGTTATTAGGGTCGACAACGTCAAGGTATAGCTGTTAAATAATGGTCTGTGTTAAAAATATTGACAATAAGTCATCTTTTGGTCAGCCCTGTCTTAGAGAGAAACCGTAGATCAATGTGTCAAACACAAGGCCCGGGGGCCAGATTTGGCCCTCCACATCATTTTATGTGGCCCTCAAGATGAATGAATGAAACCTTTATTGCCCCAATGGGGAATTTGTCTTGGACACACAGAGCACAAGGGGGATAAAGAAATTAAAAACTAAAAATACAACACATAAAACACAATTATATTAAAATATTAGGCATAGTCTATGTATTATAAAAACATCTACATCAGAGTTTGTTGAGAAGCTGGATACTTGGTGGAACAAAGGATGTGATGCCTCTTCTGGTCTTCATTTTGGGCATTGCAAACCTTCGTCCAGATGGTAGAAGACAGTATTCAGGGTTCAAAGGATGTTGTGTATCCGCTACAATCTTTTGAGCAAGACTCAAGGTGAACCTTGAGTCTTGCTCAAAAGATTGTAGAGGATCTTATGAGATTTACTTTAATTTTATATTAGTAATAGAAGTAGTCCTTGTGTCTTAACCTAATGAAATGATTTGTCTGAAAAATCATTTTTCAGATTAATACAGATGTATATTAAGTATTTGTCACTTCAATAATACACAGAAAATAAATACAGAGACTATTTGTTGTATATCAAAGATTTGTAAGCTTAATTTTAGTTACAATACAACCAACCCATCGAGGACAACCATGATGCCAATGTGGCTCTTTGTCAAAATGAGTTGGACACCCCTTCCGTAGATATACAACAAAATGTCAAAAACGTACGTTAAGCACGTTTCACACCTTTTTTAATCTCAATATGTTACAAAAAGGCAAAACTGTAAAATATCCACGAATCTTGGTTGAAGCCAAGGTGACGTTTTCTTTGGGTTTAACGGGTAAATCTTCATCCACTCCAATCCCCAGTCCTAAACTTACCATTTTAGTGACCCATTGTCACCGAAAATTAGTAGCTATTTTACGTTTTGGCTTTACGTTATATATTAATGAAAAAAAAAAAAAAAAAGGACATGATAAGGATAAGGACGCTTATCGTACATTTTTGACATTTTGTTGAAAATGTAACTAGTTAATTTATTCAAAATTGAACTACATTACATACAATGAAATAATGTTGCCGCTTTGAGACACATCAGGGAGTTTCTAAGTTTTGCCCTAAGAAGTACACTGAGTAAGATTTAATATTGTCTTGCCAATAGAAAAGCTTAAACATTGGCTTTCTTTTGAAATAAGCTATACACTCTACTACACGTTAGCCTCTATAAACCTTTTCAAATGCTACTTGTTTTTTGTACTAATTTTAATGTTTCTTCTTCATCACAACCACTCCTGCAGTTGCTCCTCGCTTCATTCACACTTGTTGCATATTTAGTGTAAGTTCTTCTTTCAACCTCACAACCCTCTGTTCCACCTCGTGATGTCATGGAGTGCTAACAGAGGAAGTGCTTCTATGTGTTTTTAAGCTCCACACACCTTCACTGCAATATTCGGAACGTTTTCAACCCTGGATTTTCCCGTCTTTGAAGCTGCAGCTACTGTTTCAGTCTTATTTAAGCTGCTTCCCTTGTCTGTGTGATGGAATATATTGCAGAATGTCAGTGGCAATAAAGCCTGAAGAAAACAAAAAATATATATTTAGAAAAATACAACAACTTAAGCTTATTCCAGTGGTTTATGCAGTAAAGCAGTTCAACAGATGCTAAAATTGTTGCTAAATTTAAAACTATCACATGATGACATCACAAGGTGGAACAAAGCATTGTGAGCTTTGGAAATATACAAAGCAGGATTTACATAAAATTTGAATGAATGATACATGTTCTTGATAAATTAAATCTTTATAACAATGTGCCACGTTTGTGTATGATATTATGATTTTCATTTCATAAAACTTCAAAATTACTTCAACTTCTACTTTTCCTTGTATTTAAATTAGGTAATTCTCCACTCCATCTCCATATTCAACTTTATTCACATAACATTGAGAGTTTAATCTTTAAAAGTTATTAAAAGTTTATTCAGTTTTTAAAAACATTTATGTCTCTCAAAAATGTTTCAGGTCAAGGGCCGCATCTGGCCCCCAGGCTGTAGTTTGCCAAGGTCTGTTCTATGCTATAATGCAGCCTTTCTCAAAGTAGGTTCCTGGGACATGTGTAAAGGGTCCCCCATTTTTTTTTTTTAAATATTGGTTATTTCATTAATATAATATTTTCTAATAATATACCAGCCTAATTGTGGAATGTTTTGGATAAAAACAACTAAACTAGTAAAGATAACCATAAGAAATTAACCTTGTTTTGATTAAAGTTTGATTTAAACTTATTTTGTAGTAGTCCCTAGTTAGAAAAAAACAAAAAAGATTGAGAACCTTTGTTATAATGTATACCTTGAATGTACTTTCACAATATTTCAACGTGTGAAAGTCAAGCTTACCATCCATTTCCACTCCTTACCGTGGCCCTACTGTATACAGCTAGCTTGACACATTAGCATATCCCTTTTCCTCTTCATTTCAAGCTAGTCATATCTGTAACGTTATATCTCCTGCTTACCGAGGACTCTCCACATTATCCATCCGCCAATCCTTTAGGAAAATCCCAGATGAGCGCGCTAATTGCCCTCAGCCGGCTCACTCATCAGCCGGATCGGACTGTTGTTGTTACGTTAGCCGCACATTAACCTGCGACAGCCAGCCACAATGCGCCTTTATCTTTTATTATGATCCGGGGCTAAAGCGCGCCGAGGCCGAGGGGAGCCGGAGCTAGTTCACTTCCACACTGGGTAATTCTGCGGGAGCCTCTTTAGTCAGCGCGGCCTAAATCCTCCGTTAGAGCAGCGGGCCGGACTGATCCCCGACTGGATCTGTCTTTATCTCTCTTGCAAATCTGCTGCCACATGATGGGGTTAGCTAGCGCAGACGTTAGCCCGCGCTCAGGCCGATGCGGTGACACGGTGTACCTGCTCCACGGGCTGTCAGGCGTACGGCGGGTTAGAGGAGAGATGTGTGAGTGTCAATCGAAGACATGGGAAGGTTTTTTTTTTTTTTTTTTTTGTAGATTGCATACAGATTTGTGGATTGCAAGGGAGCAATGAGAATATTGAATGTCACCTTTTCTATAGAGTAGCTTTGCGTTGGTTATAAAGTATGTAGTTAGTTAGTTTGCTGTTATTTTGTTGCACTATGGACAGAGCTTTTTATTATTATGTTTGTTTGTTTATTATGATATGCTACAATGTGGATGTGGCATGTTTTTTGGTCACAAAATTGACATTTATCCGACCCAACAAGAATTTATTCCATAAGCATTTTATTTATTTTCATATTATGATGTTAAATGTATGTGTAGAGAGGATTCTACAATGTAGGCTATTATTTAACTTTCTATTTCAAATTATGCAAGTGACTTAACAAATACTTTCCATTTGCTGTCCCTATTTAAAATATTAAAAGAATTAAAGGAGGCCTATTGTGTTTTTATATGTATTTAGGAAAAAAAAAGCAATGACATATGTAGTTGAGAAATGTACATTTATTTTTGTGAAACACAAAGTTGGCGTCAAACAGCTTAGAAACAAGAAGAGGTCCATTACTTACTAAACAAAACTGCAGAGCCGTTAAAGGAGACCTTTTGTGTTTTTTAAAACTATTTAGTAAGAAACTAGACCATATGCAGATCAGTAATGTACCTTTTGTTCATTGTAAAACACAACATTGATCTACAACGGCTTAAAAATAGAAACAGCTCCACTGACTTCCTGTTCAAAACTGCAGAACTGATAAGTCCACCCTCTTCACTTTAAAATGTAACTGTAAAAAGCATTTTGAATAACTTATTTTTATTGTTGGAAAGTGGCTATGAAACGGTTTTGAACCATATATACTTCAGTTTGAGTATTAATCTTTTAAAATAAAAAAAAACAAGTAAATACAGTAAATACAGGGATTTTCTGAGCTGAAGAACATTACAAGATTACTCAAACATGCATGAATCAATTCAAATATAATTTTGAGTAAACTAATGATGAAGGGAGGCCGTTATAACAAGGTTAAAATCTTAGTAAAGTGAATTTAACATAATAGGTCCTCTTTATCGTAAGATTTTAATACATTTTTTTTATTGTCGGCTCTGTGACTATTTTGAACCAAACATGATTTACTATGAATATGAATATTTTAGATAATCACAATTAAATACAGACAAGTGGGTGGGGATAGGTGGTAGGTGAGGACAGAGCTTTTCTGAGCACTCAATAATCAGCTGCAGGACAATCATGGAGCTCATCAATGACCGCCCACTTCCTCATGTTAAATTGCCATAGGGGATTCGATAAAAAATTATATTAAAAGTTTGGAAACATCCTCGGGCTAATCAGCTATGTGGTTAGTCAGGAGCAGAAGACCTACATTTTTGTCTAAAAAACATTTTTTCAACTTCATAAACCACAAAATTATTTGGGTATTTGCCGAATTTCAAATTATAGGTGTGCTTTTTAGACTGAAAACAATCACTCTGTGGATCTGAGTTATCACAGAGCTGGATAGCCCGCAGTATGTCTTTAAACTCTTAATATTTAAATTTTTCGAAAAGCCTATGGCACTTTACAATGGAGCAAAATACTTCCAGAGCCAGGGCGATCTTCCACTGATGAGCTCCATACAAGATTACTCAAACATGCAAGAATCCTTCTTAATAAAACTTTGAGTAAAATAATAAGGTTAAATTTTTTTTTTTTCCACACAATTGGACTCCTTCAAATTGAAACTAAACGCAGAATCAACTTGTTCTGACTGGCAGACTGTGTGTATAGAGTGAACTGAAGTATCTACTTTTTTCAGGCCTTTCTTGTGAAAACTTGTTTTTGCAGTTATGTGTGCAAATATTGCAACTGTTCTGCCACGATTGTCAGTGTGTTTTTTTCAGTACACGCCCCATGATACATCTAGTTGACGTCACGCCAAGCTGCTCAGCTGGAATATAAAAACTCCTTCTAATACTGCTGTGGTGGAAAGCGGTCATATGAGGCGAAGTGTAAAGGGTCACAGGTTTGAAACCTTTCTCAATTCAACTTTAGACAGAATACTCACATGAGCTTATGTGATTCTGTAAAAAAGGTTTCATTCTGGATAGTTAATAAAAAAAAGCATTATGAAGAGCAAGTACACAACTAAACCTGAGCTGCACAGCCTCAGCAGCTGTAAACCTCTCCTACACAAAACTCACATCACTCACAAGCTCGCTGTCCATATTTCTTGTTGTCAGTCAACATCTGTTCACACCCTCTAGGCGTCCTTTAAAAGGCCTCCAAGGCATCTCTTACTTTTACAAGTCTGCTTGGGGTGCAGTTGTGGGCGGAGTAAGTTAAGGAAAGTCAAAACATTCTAAAATCAAGATCAGATCAAATCAAACTTTATTTATAAAGTGATTTCACACATAGAATGTAACACAAAGTGCTTTACAGTGCCTTTAAAACAATCCCACATGCCTCAGCACCAACCCTCCACTAGATACCCCTGAATAAAAGCCCAATAACATAAGTGGGGCATAAATACTAAAAACCTACAAAAAATAAATAAATAAGTAGACTGAAAAAATAATTAAATACAAAAATACTAAAATGAAACAGTAGGTTCTAGTCAAAAGCTAAGCTAAAAAGATTGGTCTTCTCTGAGGACCTTCTGCAGACTGTTCTATAGACAGCTCTAAGGTCCTTCTGCAGACTATCCCATAGACGACTCGATTTCGTCCTGCAGACTGTTCCATAGACGGGGGCCGTAAAACGGAGAAGATGCCTTGTGAGTGTGTGTCCTAACTTTGAAAATGACTATGGAGCGCAGGGTCCGCAAGAGTTCATAAGGTAAAAGCAGTTCTGAAAAATAAGAAGGCCCAAGACCATTAAAGACAAAAATCAGTAAAACAACTTAAAAGTCAATCCTAAAACATATATGGAGCCAATGCAGAGATTTTAAAACTGGTGTAATGCGGTTCTGCCCCCTAGTCTTAGTCAGGACACGTGCTGCTGAATTTTGGAATAATTTTAAACCTGAAATAGTCTTTTTGGAAGACCAGAGAGCAGGGCATTACTCAATTCTATACCATTGGTTCTCAACCTTTTTTAGTCGCGACCTCCTAAATAACAACCGTAGCCATTCGCAACCCTCAAACACAAAATGTAGGCTACCTGCAAAGTGCCAAAGTCGTTTGTAGTCTAATTTTTGATTTGAATTTGAAGACATAAACCTAGATAAATTAATCCTGTAGGCCAGCAAATAGGAATAGACATCTATCACTGTATTTGAAGCTGCAAAACCTTGTTTGAGATCTTAATGTTCAATTTCATATGATCTGGGGACCCACTGAAATCATTTTGAGACCCTGAAGCATGCATCAGCAACTCTGTGTTGGCCCGACAGAGAATGGGACAGACTAAAACCGATTTTTGTGATGTTTTTCATATGTGGGATGAACGTCAGCTTAGAGTCAAAAATAACGCCCAAGTTCTATGCTTGTGATGACGGATTAAAATATTGTGTTTTTGGAAATTTGGGTAAAAACTTCTCTCTCTGGGCCTCAGGACTGATGACTAAAACCTCAGTTTTAGATAAACATTAAGTCAGTCAAACAGTTTTCAGCTCATTGGAATATTTAAAGTTGTCTTTTTTTAATGTCACAAATTTGAAGACTAACAGAATATCGCCCAAATATTGTTATAGAGATATGCCAAAAAACAATTGTTCTAACTGGTATTTTAAACACATATTTATTTTCTTTCACGAAATAGTTCTTCATTGGAGTACACTAGATATTATCCTACAAGATGAAATAATAATTGTAAAAAAATATATATATAACAACTGCTCATATAGTATGTAGCTTTCCACACAATCAAACAAATGTAACCACACCAGAACATTTAAACTGAAGCCCTGATACTCTCCCAGCTTCACACAAACCCTGCTCTTTTCCCTTTCCTTCACACTGCTACACGATACGACACCGCCTGAGCCCGCCTCCAGCTGCCGTTAGCCGCACGCTAGCTCATTAAACATTTGGAGAGTCAATACAAATTCCACCCAAGAAGACGTACGCATTCTGGGAGCAAACACGGGGGAATACGGTAAGCAAACTCCTCCTTCACCTCCGCCCGACGTTACTGTATCAATACGAGGAGGGGTCCGCGCGGCAAAGGGCCTGGTTATTATTAATACGACTCACAGATTAGCGCTAAATGTCAATGCGAAATATCAACTCCCGGGTCCGCGAGCAGCAGCATTCTAATCACTGGTGTAGTCGACTTTTCAGCAAACTTTACACGAGTTATTTTTGAGTGCTCATGAATTCTTTTAGCAGCGGTTCGTAGGTTTGTTTACAGGTGCAGGTGAGGAAAGGGTAACTGCGAGCAACGGGGGGAAAGATAAGTCCCTAAAGGTCACGTATTGGGGTGAAAAATATGAACTTGTGCTGCCTTCATTTGCTCTGGAAAAGATAGTAAATTTCACTTGACAGTAAATTACCAGCGTGTTTAAATGGTTCTGTGGTCGTAGCAAAATGAAACCTAGTAAAAACGCACTTTGTCTCAATAAATACTGGCTTTTGTAAATCTATAATACACATTGTGATATTTCTGATAAAGGAGGTTGGACATCACTCGCTGTCAGAACACTGTATTAAATGTTTTTATAAAGTTCTTTGGATAGTCTGCCTGAGTACCTTTCAAGTCTCTTGTTTTATATTATCTTCTCAGGACTGTCTAATGATGAATTCTGTCTGTCCTAGAACTGAAACAGAGACAAAGGTATGGAATGAGTTGAGATATTTGTGTCATGACCTTGTTTTAGTCACTTAGTGGCAGAGATTTCAATGTATTTATTGTATGTGATGTTATATATAGATAGTTTTTCTTACTATGTTGTTTTAAACAAGGATAGATGCTTCTGGTTGCTAGGTAAATTGTCTATTTATATAGCGCTTTTCTACCTTTCCAGACACTCAAAGCGCTTTATAATCTAGTATCCACTCATCCAGTGTACGCAGGCACTGAGGCAGTGTGGGTTAAGTGTCTTGCCCAAGGACACAACGACAATCTACTCCTGTCGTCCCACTGTGACACCTGGTGTTCTAACGGTCTCCCATCCAAGTACTAACCAGTCCCTTTCTTGCTTAGCTTCTGAGATCTGACTTGATCAGGCTTTGACAAGCAGGTATGACCACAAGTAACAGTTGTAGATTCGCCTCCACATGTGGTATTTAATGGACAAAATACGAGAATAAACCCACCCAAAAAAAAAACTAATTGAGTTAAAAAAGCTAAATGCTTAATGCAATCTTAATCATAATCATGTATATGTTTGATTAAAAATGTAGTAACAGGTTTGCTGTTATATGCACTTAAAAAAACACACTTAAAAATCCTTTATTTGCAATGCTTTTGCCGCTGTCCGTCATAATGAGACTCGGCAACTCGGGCATCACATTTTCATGTTTCTCCTGATTTACGTAACTCCACTTAAGACCTGGTTTAGATCTGGTTTAGATCTGGTAATCTTGTAATGTTGTGTATGATTGAGTGCCTCAGAAACGCCCTGTCTTCACCTACCACCTATCCCTGTCCACTTGTCTGTGTTTAATTGTCTGTATTTGAAATATTAAGTAGTATCACAGTAAAGCATATATATTAGCAGTCCCATTACAATTTTACAACAATAAAACTTTTAAAATATGCTGCTAAAAATTTAAATCTTACTCTGAAGAGGCGGAGCTGATCAGTTCTGCAGTTTTGTACAGGAAGTAAATGGACCTCTGTATTTCTAAGCTGTTGTGCATCATTTTTGCATTTGCGTTTTACAATAAAAAACAAAATGTAAATTACTGATCTACATATGTTATAGTGTATTCCTAAACACATTTAAAAAAAACAAAAAAAAAATGTAACTGGTCCCCTTTGAAAAGTAGGCAAAACCTAGGCAATTCATCGAAAAAATCAAATCGAATCGTCAATTATTTGGTTGTGAATTTTGAATTGAAAGATTGAAAACCAGTCTTGTATCATAAAGATGTGTGGTTTGGAGAAAAAGTCAAGCTTTGAGGCAAAAAATGATATTTCATTTGAAAAAAGTCTGATAAATGGGACAGTTTTTGTTATTGTTTATCTTCATGAACGCCATTTCCTTGTGTTTTTAATCTACAAAAAGAGATGAATCAATATGAAAAAAAAAAAAATGTAATACGATTTTTTCCCAGATTTCCCAGCCCATTTTTTTTTTTTTTTTTTGAAGTTTTTTTTTTGAAGTTTTTTTTTTTTTTTTATTTGTCAGTTTAGAATAGAAACTTAGATCAAACTTTCTGATTAATTCCCGAAAGGTCGATCTGACTGTAAAATAAGAGGATTCCAATTGTCTTCTGGAGCTTAATTCCAAGCATTTTTACTAATTAAACCTTAATTTATAGAAGAACATATCGATTATTTCCCCTTGTTTCAAAGTGTTTCAAGCTGATTTCAAGTCAAATTATTTGCCAATGGATTAAGAAAACTGTTTTTACCCCATTGGCATTTTTTTTTAGCCAAATTCTCTTATAACCAGTTAAAAATAACATAACCAATCCAATCTTATCCAGTGAAAACAGCTCAAAACGTGATTAAAATTCTGATTTCAAGTCATTTTAAGCAAGTCTAGATATATCCCTGTCGTACATTTCTTTGCAGCGGTTCATGTTCTACGACCCCCCGTTCCTGCTCCTGGCTCCATCGCGTGCTATAGCTCCCATCCCCGCCCTTCCCCGACGCCTGACCCAGCAGTTCCCATGCCGCGGCCAGTCCTTTTTCAAAGCCTGTTTACTTTACCCCTCCGAAACACAACACTCCAGCTGCCCACGGTGGACGGACACACATGCCAGCGCTTTGTATATGTTTGCTCAGATGGTCCGTATTTATTCCATATTACGCGTATATCACACATTCCCAAAAAAAAACAAAAAACAACAGAGCGAGGCTTTTTATAGGCACGGACTTGACCTCTCTCGTCGGTTGAAACAAGATTTAGGAGATAAGGCAAGTATTTCACCTTAAGATGAACCGAGCGTGTGACCCCGCGACGGTTCGACCTTCTGGTGTAAAGTTAATAAGTCCAACGTGGGCCGAAATGACTAATATTTATCGAGCTGCTCTCTTTAGAATTAGAGTTTGCTTTTGATCTAATCTCTGGCTTATTTTTTTTTTTTTTTTTGGAAGTTAATGGTATTTACAGCAGGCGGACTGAACAAGAGGTTCTCACATCTTCTCTGACAGTAGTTTAGGATAAGTGTTCCTTTCTCTATTTTATTAACACAGTAGTTAAGTTGTTCTGAATATATTTCAGTTTGATCTTTTATTAACTCTTTCATTGTCAACGGTGTTCTCACTTTGACCCTCCTTCTATGTCAGGCCTTTTTGCTCATTTTAAACTAGATTTACAGCTCCACAAAAAAGTTTGTGCAACTGGAATCATAACATGTTGTACATCAAAAGAGACCTACAAGTGTTTACTTTCATTTAAAAAAGAATTGTTATTCTACATTCATTTGTTTCCTTTAATAGCCATGTGAAGTTCCTTGTTCATTAGATTTCAACGTTTGATGGCAAACTTTTAAGAGAACGTCCTTTTTCTGAAACAAACTTCATGTCAGAGTTGTTTTCCTCTGTTCTACTTTTTGGTGAAAGAATATGAGCTATTACAATAAGACACTGTCTTTAGGAAAAAACATACAAGGTTTACATGATTAAAACAATCAGGACAAGTGTCTTTTTCATCTTTAAACCAACAGAACCTGTGTTACAGATGAGGAGGCAGCATAACAGTTTTCTACTTTCTGGTGCAGATTATATAGATTTAGACTCTTTCGTGGAGCATAGATTATATTTAATCCTCCAAACATAAAGATATACAGTAGTTTGCCTTACTCTGACACTTTGAGCTTGCTAACAGAAGAGGAAGTGTTGTTTTTTACTCATGTAAACCAGTGGTTCTCAAGCTTTTCAAGTCGCGGCCCCCAAAAACAACCATAAGTAATCCTGCCTCTTCAAAATAAAATGTATTCTACCTGCAAAGTGATAAAGTAGTCCTGACATTTGGTTGTATTTTCAAGTCATGAGGAAAGTAAATAAATAAAATAGAATTTTAAACCTATCACTGCATTTGAAAGGTATCAAATCAATAGTAATTTTTCCACATCCTCAGGTGACCTCCAGAAATCATTTCGGCAGGAAAAGATCGAAGTTGGTAGTGCATTCTTCAAAATAGTTCACGACAAAGACAAGGGATGCTCTTTAAATCTAGCTAAAGTAAAGATTTAGCTTCAAAGATTGGCAAATCCAGGGTAAAAAATGTTCCGTTTAGAGATTGACCGATATATCGGCCGGCCCATATCTTGGTGCAATTTTTTTTTTATTTATTTATTTTTTGCTGCACTCACAGTGATCAGCTGAACTCCAAGTTAGTTTTGAGAAAAAAATATACGTTTTGTTTTACATATCTGCATTTCGCTGTATTTTGAAAAGAAGCACTTTCTTGAATTACTCTTTAAAATATTCTTTATTGTGCATAAACATTAATTAAACAATGAGATAAAAAATAGTTTAGATTGAACTTTTTATTTTTCAGGAAATACTAACTTATCTCAACTATGTTTTTTTAAAAACTAAAATAAGAAAATTGGTCTCAGAAATTGGCCTCATAAACCGGCCAGTGATATTGTCATCGGGTGACAATATTTTTAAAAATTGGCATTGGTATCAGTCCAAGAAAAAACAATGTAACCCGCATCAGTCGATCTCTAGTTCAAATGATAGTGGCAAAGGTGTGTGGAGCTTAAAAACAGATAGAAGCACTTCCTGTGTTAGCACTCCATGACATCACAAGGTGGAATCGGAGTGTTTTCAGGCTGAATGAAAAACTCAATCTAAATATGCTGAGGGTTTGTGTTAAACAAGTGTGAATGAACCAAAATGCACCTGCAGGAGTGAGACAACATTAAAACAAGTGCATTCATATAATATATATTTTTGTCAGATCCAAACAGAAATACCTTTTTACCCATTACCCAACACTACTACACTTTCCATTCCCTTCCACTTGTGAACTCCCAGGACCCCTCTCCTCGCCTGTGCCCAGTCAGAGGTGAACCTTTACGGGACAACGTGGGCCCCCGACTGGAGGTGCCAGACGGTCACCAGCCCAAACGCGCCTAAACAAAGTCAACACGCGCTTCCAAAGTTAACCGTACACCGTGAGCTCCGAGCGACCGTCCAATCAGAAGGCCCGCAGCTGCCCCTCTCCTGTCAGCTGTCACTCTTTCCCAGCGCTCCTCCGTGTTATTGGACAAACAGATCCGATTGCTCCTCAAACACGCCGCCCCGGTCTCTTTTGATAACAATGTAATAATTCAAAACAAACTCGGCGGCGCTTTGATGGAGGGTCAAGGCAGGCGCGTCCCGTCAGACCACATCTGTTTGATTTTATCTGTTGAACTCTATCCCCGGCTGGGAAATTTACAGGATCTGACCCGGCCCTGTGTTAAAGTAACGGAGCGGGCTGAGAGGCAGAGACGTAATGTGGATGGAATTGATTTATGGCAATGAGAGAATGGTGATAAAATGATTTCAATTTGTCTGTATTTGCGTAGCTGTTTTAACGTCTTTACCAATTTAAAGGCAATATAACAGGGTTTTATGTTTATTAGGACTTGGTTTGGTGAGGTATTTTCAAATATTTATTGTAAAGGTGCAGTTTAAGAAGTTAAAAATAAATAAACAAATGTAATACATCTAATTTTTGCTTCCGTAAATATGTAAATAAACAGAAATAATTCATTCTACAGATCGTAAAGTATGCTAAATTGACTTGTGTGAACTTTTAATTATGTTAGAATCATGTTTCCGCATCAAAAACATGCCCAAAGTACGGTGGCCCTAAAGGGCAAAAATAAACGCAAATTTGAAAACAAGCAGCAAAATGTGAAAATACAGACAAAAATTTGAAAACACAGACAAAAATTTGAAAACACGCATCGAAATTTAAAAACACAAACCAAAATTTGAAAACAGAAACGCAAATTTGAAAACACGCATCAAATTTGAAAACAGAAACGCAAATTTGAAAACACACACCAGGACTCGAAAACACAAACGTAAATTTGAAAACACGGACCAAAATTTGAAAACGCAAACTCAAAAACACACAACAAAATTGAAAACACATGGGCACCAAAGCTCAAAGCAGCACATTATGAAAAGAAACAGCATCTGCATCACTCGGACTAATCTACTTTTGAAGCATGATCCTGTCAGATCTCGGAAGCTAAGCAGGACAGGACCTGGTCAGTGCTTGGATGGGAGACACTGGAACAACACTGTGAATGTAAAATGAGTATGATAATAATAAGTTATTCAAATTCTATTCTGTGCTTATTCTGTGAGTTATTCCATATTCACATAGAAGATAGACATATTAGAAGCAAATTACAATCAAGATGTCATGGAGATTATTAATTAATATATTTTAGCAACTTGAATCTAAACAGCAATCAAAAGCACCATAACTTGTGTGTATAGAAAGACAGAATATATATATATATATATATATATTATATATATATATAATATATAATATATATATATATATATATATATATATATATATAAAGTATAACATTTATTCAAAGTAGTGGCACTTTGAATAAATTCAACTAAAATTTAATACTTTTTTTAAAGATTATTTTAATGCCAGTTCAAACAAATGTAATGACATTGTGGGCAAAAAAAATAAACATTAGTATTGCATTGATGCAAATAATTGTATTGTCAATCACTACTGTCTATGTGTCAGTGTTTCACTTTAAGATTTTTTTGCATCACAGAGTACTTTTTATGTACCCTTATTGTTTGCTAGCTTTTTGTTAGTTGTAATCCAAAATAGCTTGTTTTCTCAATCCTTCATTTTCTACCGCTTGCTATCCCAGTGACTTTTGGCCTTAGGTGGGGGCAGTGGCCACCTCGTCACAGTCTCCGGAGTGTCAAAAATGTACGGTAAGCATATTTTGCGCCTTTTTTATCTCAAACCCCACAAATTTTGGTTGAAGCCACATGGTGACATTTTCTCTAAGTTAAACAGGTAGGGTTACCTTTCAAGTTACTAAAATCGGTTAGTTCAAATCAAATCAATTTATTTTTGTATAGCCCAAAATCACAACAACAGTCGTCTCTGAGGACTTCCCAAGATTATTAATTTTTGCAAATATGAATAATAGGAAATCAAAATAAAACAATACATATTCAATGAAACAATACACATTCAATGAAACATTTGATCAAGCATGTCAAAGCAGATTATTAGTAGAGCAGATGAATGATTGTCCAGAGCATCCCCTGTCCTTAGACCCTCCTTCTCGGCAAGGAAAAACTCAAAAAAAAAAAACACTTGGTTGGGCTTGAGGTAGGATAAATTTACCCCAGAAAATGTTGCCACGTGGCTTCAACCAAAATTCGTGGTTTTACATCTAGAATTTTCGTAGCATATTGATGTAGAAAAGGCGTTAAAACGTGCTTTGTTCATTTAGACATTTTTTTGTATATCTTTCTTCGGAGACTGGCCTGGTTAGACAGCATCGTTGCCAAGTCAATTGGGTTATTTTAAAAATACAAAATACAACTACGCGGATTGCGGTTTCTTGGGCTATTTTTAAAATGTATGCGATCCCAAATTAAACACGTTACATTTTTTTTTTTTCACTTTAGAACTAGGCTAACAACATTCAATTGCTGTTCGCTGCAGCCCTGAAGCTGCTCACACTCTGAATGAGACGCCAAATAAATAAAAAAATAATTGCTTTTTTTATTTATTTGGCAGGTTTTGAGTTGTCTTTGGGCTAGATTTCTTCCTTGGACCTGGCAACCCTGTTAGACAGAGACCCAGGTTCTCCTTATTGGGAAGCTGCAGATCTCTAACCACTCTGCTACAATGCACATTTTTTCACTTTCACATTTTCAAATTTTACCACAGAAAATCAAACTTTTGACCAAAAGTACAACCCTTGGGCTTTTTTTTTTTTTCACAATCCATCTCTAAACTAAGCATTTACATTTTGAGCAGAAACCCACACCCACATCTGAGCCCATTTCACGGACTCCAGTAAAACAAGAGTGCACCCAAAAAATGTATTAATAAAACTGAAAGCACATCTCTCCTACTTCTCATTCCTGTCTGTATTTCTTCGTGTAAAACCCTCGGCGGGGGCAGGAGCGCTGGAGGGAGTCTTTGTCCGCGGCTTCTGTTGTACGCTAAAGCCGCGGTCAGGCCCAGGGAGATCTTCTGGCTCTCAGACGCCTATAACTCACCCGGAGCCCAGCCTCTGAAGGGAGCTTTTCCCCCTCAATCCCGGCCGTGAAATATCCTTTGAAAGGCCGCAGACTGGAGACACAGATGTAGGTGTTTTAGATAAGGTAGGAATTGCATTAAGGGATTTTTCCGTTTTAAGGCCTGCTACCGTCTTTGGCTGGACTTTTCCCATAGACTTACGAAGAGCTGAGAACGGATAGGCAGCGAGGAGCCAGTGCTTTGTGGGATGGGCTCCGGCGTACATTTGTGGTCAGTTCACAGCTCATAAAAGACTAAGAGAAAGTAACCCTGAGGTAGAATAATGCAGAAGGGCCGTGCTATCTCAGAATGCTTAAGTCGGAGAGCTGAAGTTTGGAAGGCGGAGTTGTCAAATTTGATCTTTTACAGTGAATGTTGGAGGGTTTTTTTGCTTTTCGATTGGGGATGTGTCAAATAGGAAAAATCTTTAGGACATTTAGCTGATTTAGGGCTACAACAAGTTTGTTAAATAGATTGCATTCCTTTAGGAGAATGTGTCGCAAATGTAGTTTGTGTTTAAATCTGTGTTGTTTAAATGTAGTGTTGAACAAGGGAAACAGCACGCTAGTTTTATGTAACTTCAAGATTCTCATATGTCTTCACTTTAGATCCATCCAGAACCAACTATCAAGGAACCACTCACCCAACAGTTATCGGGACAGGATAGGTTCAGTGTCTCGCCCAAGGACACAAGAACAATTTACTCACTCACTCACTGTGGCACTTGTTGTTTCAACAGTCTCTTTTAGTTTATTTTAATTAAAAGAGACCTTTTCAAAAGAATCTATGGCATAAGTAGATAAGTATTGGTATCATTTAGTCATTAGTGTGTCATCAATATGTTATGAGCATTTCTAGCCTTTTTTTTTTATACTTTTCACGCTATTTTCTTGGCGTCTCATAGACAGGTGTTAAGATTGTTGAAGGGACATTGTCTAAGTTTAGGTCTGTAGTAAATAAAATTGGTTAACCTGTTATTAAAACTTGTATACATACACATTTAAATGTGTGTATTATTGATATGAATTTAATTTTGTGTGCTATACATATGCATTTAAGTTTGCATGTTATGCACGTCTTTTAAATGTATGTAACATGTTCATTGGGCATCACTATAAATTTCCCTGTGAGTGAATGAGAGAGTGAATGTTCGTTAGTCTAACTCTGCGATGAGTTGGTCATTGTCCAGGGTGTTTCCCGCCTAAGGCCCAGAGTTACTGGGATAGGCTCCAGTCACCTGTGACCCCTAACGGGATTAAGTGGTAGAAAATGAATGAAACGTACACATTTCAGTTGCATGGTATACATACACATTTAATGATGGGTGTTATACATGTATGGATTTAAATTTGCGTACTGTAAATACACAGTTAAATTTGTGTATTTTACATATGCATTTAAATTTACTTGTTATACGCATTTAGATTTGTGTGATATACATATACATTTAGTATATATATATATATATATATATATATATATATATATATATTATATATATATATATATATATATATATTATATATATATATATATATATAGTGTTTGAATTTGCATGATATACATACACATTTAAATGTGTGTATTATACATATGCATTTAAATGTGCCTGTTATACAAACACATTTGAAATTATGCTGTATACATACACATTTAAATTTGCGTGGTATACTTTGATGTTGGATAGTTTGTTTTTCTTCCTGGTTGCTTTTTGCTCTCTTCGTATCTGGCAACCTTAAGTGGTCCCATGGCTGGCTGAGTTTGTTGGAGGTGGTAATTACTGACCAGACTGGAGGAGCTTGATGTGGAGAGAGAGAGTGATCAACTGTGGGTGAAATTGGCCCACCGCGACGGGACATGACCAACAGGACTGTTTAGAGTGTGGAGAGAGAGTGGTGCATTCAAGTGACTGGAGTAAAACACTGTTAGTTTCAGCACAGTTCATAACAATGTGTAGTTACTATATGTAGAGTTAGAAAGTAACTAAGTATTTATACACAAGTATTGTACATAAATGTAACAGGCTGAACCACTCATTTCACTAAAACAAAGTTAAGATCTTTATATTTAAAATTTCACTAAGCATTTTGCAAAGTTCACCCCAGTTTAACCACTTTTTTGGATTACAAATGTACTTCCTGTTCATAGGACTATATAGTAATTGAGAGGAAAGGGAACGAGTGTGGACGTTCGGACACAGCCTTTGTCTCCCTACTTATTTTTCCTATATTTCTTATATTCGACATATTTTCAAACTTTTCTTCACAAACTTGTTCTTGATTTACGTAAAACTATCATTTAAATCTGCAACTAATATTAATCTACTAGATTAAAATAAAATGGTGAATTTGTAGAAACCTGTCATGGGCACTTTAAATAGTTGTGTCTTGAACTGATTTCAAGACATTGTGACTGTACTTTTTACTTGCATTCTTAAGTGAGTAAAACATGTGGACTGCTGCCAGTGTTTCACATTAAACACTTCTGTTTGTTTGCATTATATATCTGTGTTTTTGCCTGTCTGTTTGAGTATGGTTTAACAATTGTTTAACTTGAATTCAAATTTATACATCCACAAAATTCTCCTCAGAATGAACTTCAAACATACTCAGGCTGTTACCTCATTTTCTTACTGCCAAAAACTGTGACTTTTAGGAACAAGTTTAAAATGTATTTGCTAATTATTCTCTCTCACATCAGTCAGAGCGCTTGTTTCTGCCTTGTAAATGTAACAGCAGCTTACCAAACGAAGAAGTGTGTGTGTGTGAGAGAACGGTCCTGCTTACACACTCTCTCTCTGTGTTTTATAAGAGTCTTGGCGTGTACTCAGCCTGGACTTTATAATTAAGGCCTGGTGTGTTCCTCTTTTGCTCAGGTCGGCAGCGTTTACATTTACATTTACAAGGACTGGTGCACGAGAGCTCACTTCAACTGGACTCAATTGAAAAGAGAGACAAACCGTGTTCTTTTTAAACGAAAACTTAAAGACTCTTTAATTACAGGTCAGACTTGCAACCACTGACATGTTTTGAACTGATTATGTGTAATATATTTTGTATTGTGGAGTGTGTTTCATCCAACCCAACTAGGGATGGACTTTGAGAATTAGCCTTGGCTAAAATGTTGTAGTGTGTAACATAAGCTCATGAAACATACTTGTCCTATCAAATAAACCTAAGAACAGCCGGTGAGCAGGAGACTCTGCATGTACACAGGGCGGGCCACAGTGCTTCATCCACAGGGGAAGCCATAGCCTATTCTCGGGCTTGTTACCCGGAGCTTGGAGCGGTAGATTGGTTTTGCTCCTTCCTGGATCACAGCGACCTTTTCCCGGGAAAGGGAAAGAACAAGCCTCGGCACATATCTAAGAAATTGGGAAAATTCTAACCCATAAAATATTTCCGAACCTTCCTTCAAATGTTTAAATCAAGAATCAAATTGAAAATACGATAAGACAACTGTATTTTCCTTTTTTCATTTTATGAACCAAAAAACCTAATACATTTGTCCTTTTCTTGTTTTTGATTTGAAATGGAAAATCAATTGAACCAATCATACACGGACCTTACACATCTAGCAATGTTGAAAGTTTTGATCTTCAGACTATAGACTTCCTTTAATATTATAGTAATAATATTCCATCAAAATGTAATTTAGCCTAAGCCTGCTACAATGCAACACAGTAGGCTATATTAAAAAAAAAAGCAAAAAAAAAATAAAGAGTTGAAGCTATTCTCTCTGAGAAAGTCAGCTTTCCTTGGACTCACATCAACAACAAACAAAACCTGCTGTAGGTTAGACCAGTGGTTCTCAACCTGGGGGTCGCGGAAGGATTTTTGGGGGTCTCCAAGTGATATGTAAAATTTAATATTGACATCCTAAACATGGTTTGACACTATTCGAATGTAGTGATAGACATAAATTCATATTTTTTGGCCTATAGAAGAAAGTACCTAGGCTTATGGCTTCAAAATAAAATAAACATAAGACATTACCACTTCAGGTCTTCTACATTTTGTGCTTGGGGGTCGCAAATGCTTATGGTTGTTTTTTTGGGGGTCACAACTGAAAAAGGTTGAGAACCACTGGGTTAGACAACACAACCTACAGCAGGTAAGATTCTGTGGCACTACCTGTCTCTCGCCACCTGCTCCTCTCTCTTTTCTGAGCGTCTGTTGTGTGTGCTGTCTGCTTGTGTTGTGGATCTTAAATTTGCGCTTGTAATTTGCCCGTGTAGTTCAAGCATGTACATTGCACATGTAGTTTGCGTGTAGCTCGCGATTAAAGTTTGAATAAACAAACGAGGCTTTGGAATCGGCTTCTACTGCTTCGGCGATTGACAGGTCAATCGCGATCGACAGGTTGGCTTGACAAACTTCTTTGATTAAAATAACAAAAGCAGCCTAGAGCTAGTTGTTTTGGATCAGGTCTGAACCGATCTGACGGACGTCTGGCTCCTAAAGCCTGAGGCAGTGTTTTTCTACTCACCTGAATGTAATCTGTTAGTTTTTTTGGTTACACTATCACCCCAGCTATGCTTTTAAAACAAAATAAGAAAATGGGCAACTATTTCAGCATTGGCTGACAAAATTTTGAAATATTGGTACTAACATAAAACTATCTGTCAATCTCTCATTATTATCTGTCAATCTCTCATTAACATCAGTGCATTTAAGTAGCTGCTTTGTGCCATGGCCATTATTTAGTGGTAAATACATTGACTGTCATCAGCATAAAAATGGAATTTCATGTTTCCTCAGAATTGTGTGAGAAGATAATGAATAAAGAGGAGAGGACCAAGGCTGGACCCCTGGGGCACTCCACACTTAAAAATACATTTAAATAAACAACTTATCTTTGCTTTATTGTTGCCAAGGATTTTTTAAATTATGATTTTATGTATTTGATTGAATTTAACAGTGCATTTTAACCACAGTTTCAGCAGTAACTTTAGCACAAGAACTAACTTCCTGAACCTCTGATTTGCTGCACATCCCAGTCCCCATAAGTGTTTGTCTGCACAGTTTGGGTCCCCACAGTCTTGTTAAACTGGTTCACGTGTGGAGGTCTACATGTGAGGAGATTAGTGGCCTCGTTCCCTCCGCCGGCTCGTGCTAATGGTCCCATCCGAGGGGCTTTTCTCCTCATTCCAACAGCGGCGACAAAGAGAGGGACCACCACACTCGCTCCCGGAGACTCCACCTGCCAATCATAACAGCCAGGGGAAAGTCAAATGGGCGGCTGTGGGGAGTCGCAAACCTGACATAAGCTGTTGAAGTATTACTGTTAGTGTCTTAATGGTTTATATCAAATGTGTCAGTTTTAATAAGATTCTACATAAGACCTCAGACTTCTGTGTTTTTGTAGAATACCTTCTGCCTTATAAAGATTGCAGCAAATTATTCTTATGTTTGGAAAAAAATACTTTTTTTTTTTTTAAGTTAACTCACAACTCACTGGGTTCTGAATATTGGCGAGAATTTATCATAATGTGTAGTCCATGTCTTTGTAATGTTGCTAGATATGGAACTGGTGATATTAACAAATGACTTACGCACTGGTCTCACTACATGCAGCTCCACTCCGCCAAAGTTGCATATTATGTAGTTAACAGTCTGCTGTGTCCAGATATAAAAGACACTTTATGTAAAACTACAAACTTTTTGTAATCTGATCAAAATAAAGTTTACTTTGTAAGACTGAACATAGTTCACTTTCTTTTTCCTGTTTGGTGCGTTCTGATCTGCACTGCTTGATCTGGCCGGACTCGGCTGGAGAAGAAAATAGCCTTGATCCGCATTTTGGTCGTATGAAGGAGAGAGTGAGGAGAGAAGGAGCTGAGACTGACTCTTGCAGAGCAGATGTGCAGGATACGGAACGGCCCTCATTGACAACAGCTCTGTGCAGCTACTCCAACGGTCTAAGTAGAGTATTTTTCCATAGCATGCACGCAGAAAATACCACAAACGAATGGATTGTAGGAATAAATGTTCGATTTTGTCATGTTTTTTGATAAAACTAATGGCAGCAGAAGAAAAGCAACATGAGCAACATGAGGATGAAAAGACGTGAGTTAGACGAGTTTGGTGAATGCAGATGACAACTTTATCTTTTCATGCAATTGAAACTATTGAAACTAAAATTTTGTAGTACCTGACAATGACAAAAAAGGTGAGCAGTTACATGATTTTCTTTCAAATATTCAAAACACATTAGGGAGTTTATAAATTGAGAAGTGAGGAATACATTTTGTAAAAACTGGGAGCCAAACTCGGTCCTCCAATGGGTTTAAAGGGGACCTATTATGTAAAATCTCCTTTTTTGGTTTTGCTCCATGTTTGAGAAATCTTGTATTCAGCTGATGATTTAGTGCTCAGAAAATCTGTCTTCACCTACCACCTATCCCCTCCCACTTGTCTGTTTTTACTTGTGATTACTCAAAAATTAGGATTGTGAGTAAAACATGTAAGGTTCAAAGATGTCATGCAGACACTTTCCAAAATGTGAATGAATGAATGAATGAATGAAAAATCACAATAGGTCTCCTTTGAGTTGGCCCATGAAGAAAAGTTGAGTTTTGTCTGATTTGAGTAGCAAAAACTTATCTTATCTTAACCCCTGTGTCCCGTTAGAAAAAAGTTCCTAATCTGCTTTTAGCGCCCTTTTACTTTTTTTGACGGCTGTAAAATTAGTCAGATATAATTTTCTTTTACACTTTTTTTTTTTTTTGCTTAAATCTGTTAATCCACTTCTGTTCTGACTAAAAAAAATCCAAATTAGTAAAAAAAATTCTTAAGGTTTTTAATATTTTTACAGACTTAAAAAGCAGATTCTCAGAGGAGGTGAAGATGTGACACAAAATGGCCTATTTTTCATCTAAAATGTGAATCTAAACCGGATTTGTTTGGACCTTTTATTCCAGCTTTGGACATGTTCAAAATCAGTCCAACTTTGACTTGGATGATTTTGTAGTTTTTGTGCAGAAGCAGTTAACAGTTTTGTTTTTTTTTTTCCCTCTAGCGCCATTTTGTCCCAGTGACTTTGTGTCACATTTTCACCTCCTCTGAGAATCAGCTTTTTTACAAGTCTGTAAAAATATGTAAACACTGAGGATTTTTTTTCACATTTAGTATTTTTAGTCAGAACAGAAGTGGATTAACAGATTTAACCCCCCAAAAATTGAAAAATAAACATTTTACTATATTTTCACAGCCGTACAAAAAAAGTGGAATAAAAAGGCCCTAACAGAACAGGACAGCACATTTGTAAATGACTTGACTCTGGGTTTAGCAAATTTGCGAGTTGATTTTTTTTTTTTTAAATTTGACTCGATCTAAGGTCTGCAACAAGAAATCATTGAATAAATGTAACAATGGTGGACAATTTAAAAATGAAAAGTACCAAAAAATAGAATAAAACTCCCCAACGGGACTCACGGGTTAACCCTCTGACACCTATGGGGACCATTTGTGTACTTTTTTTTTTTCATTGTTAGAAAGAAATAGGTTGCCTTGGGGTTAGAGCCATGAAACTTTCCAGGTAATGTTACTTTTGATCAAATTAAAAAATGCCACCTTCAGACCTCACCTAGCCCCGCCCACTTCTTGGCTACATGTTTTGCCTACACGTAGCACTAAAAGAACCGTTTGTGCCCCATTGACTTCCATTATAAACTCACTTTTTCAGCCTGGTGTAATACAGACATTAAATAATGTGAGATCATGAAATACCATCTCAACCTAAGCTTCTGGGTTGAAAATTTAATAATTTTACATTTTTCGTGAGTTGAGACCCCTGGACCCCCAGGGGCCCTATGGTATTTTATATGGACATTTTTGTAAAGCACTCCTGTTCTATACATGGCGACTATGTAATATTGAAATTTATGATCAGGGCTCAAATGGTCTGGATGTGTTGGTGACGAGTCAGGGGAGAGGCCTGAAGTGTTTGAGGACACACAGATGAGTAAAAATGTGAAAATGAACATGTTGAAAAAAATTGTGGAAAAAATGTCTAATAAAAAACAACATTCATGGTTTTGACCTAAAGACTAAATTTGGACTTAAATTAGACTTTTGGACCTAAATTGGCCTATAACTAAAAAATTTCAATAAACTTTGAGAATGTTTTTATATGTTTGGACAGAGGACAAGCCAACGAAAAAATGAGCCATTGAAAGTAGAAAAAAATTAAAAGTAAGTATTATTTTATAGCCCATTTGTGTGTCGGGAACCGTTTGTGACACAATGGGTACAGGTGTGACCTAAAATATCTGGGTGTCAGATGTATCTATTAAGCTCATTAGTATCTTGTTACAAATAAACGTTTTAGATACAACATAAAATTAGGCTTGTGAATGAAAGAAAACACTTGTATTGCGTATGTTGATGAGGAAACAATGTGTAATGTGAACCCTTTTAAGCGGTCACCTCTGATCACACTCGATTCAGTCTTAATCCCGTCATCTCCTCTCATTAGCTCCGACCATGTCCACTCTACGTACGGCGCTGGTGTTTTGTGACGGCCTAGGCAGGATTCTGATGAGGACTGGAAGTTGACTCCGGGCATTAGAGGAGGATTAATGTTTATCTCCGTGTGGCAGGAGGGGCCTTCTCGCCGGGCCGTGTTTACGCACTGTTGCAGACCCGCCATTAATCCCAAATTAGTACAAAAGATCAGCTGTGCCCACCCAGGCGCACCTCCGCAGAGCTTAGGCCGCTAATCAAGTCTCACTCCGGGACAATGGAGCGGAGCTGAGGTCAAGGAGAGGCGTGCGAGTGAGCAAGCGCTAAACACAAGAGTCCCAGAAAGATGTAAGGTGAGAGATTTTAGAGTTTGGTAATCATAAATTATTTTACCAGGACAAGATGTGGATTGTAGTGTTGCTGAAAGTATCGAAAATCCGATTCTAAACCTGATTTTTAAGTTATCATCTAGGACTGCAGCAAGTTATTTGATAGATTAGAAAGATTTTTACCAACAAACACTTACAGTAAATGAGTTATCTTATTTATTCCACAAATTGAGGCCAGTAATCTGTGTTAGTAAAACAACTTTTCTCCTTCAAACAGCAGAGAAGCACCAGAACAGAGACACCGGTGTGTTAAAACACCAGCGCAAGTGTCACCTTTGTGCACAGACAAACGACATATTTACCAAACTTGCGCTCTTATTTCGACAAACACGTGGATGCTGCACTCATATACTTAGGAAACAGGCAAAAAGATATTAAAATAGCTGCATTTACATGAGACCATACATTTATCATCTGCATTCACCAAACTCTCTTGCTTCTCTTCATGGCTCTTTGAACTCCAAACTCAAGTCTTTATTAATGTGTTATTAATATGTAGTAGGGTTCTCTAAATAAGTGGCTGTAATTACTGGGCTAAATCAGAAGACACTGTGTTCGTCTGCTGGAGCTGGTGGTAGCAATTAAGGAAAGCGCTGGAGACAAGAAATTAACTTTGGTGATGGTACCATACAGTATATTGTGGAAAGTGAGTTGATAACAAAATATTTACAAAAACGTAAATAGAGAAACACAAATAAACACATATTTACAATCTGCAGGAAATAAAAAAACGGTTTGAGATGGAGTAGTGCACTTTGATGTTGAAACGTTAATTGTTATTTTTGCAACCAAATAAACAAAAAGAAAACAAAATAAATAATCCATCTACGGGCAGTGTCCACAGTTGCTGACTGTATTGGTTTGAGAGTAAAAGATTGTCCATGGTTAAAGTTCGTTGCATATTGTCCGTTTGTTTGTGTATGTATTCAAAGAAAAGTCCGCATTAGAGAAAGAGGTGGGGGGCAGTCTGTGTCAGCCTCCTACCAGACCTGTAGGGTGTGAAGTTAGGTGTAGGTTCTGGTCTCAGCTCGCCATGGTTGATTCAAGGATCAGAAAGATCATGATCACCTGGCCAATTCCAGTGGACTACGGACTCCCACGGACCGGAGGTAGGCTTTTTCCACAGCTGCCTTGGTAGCTTCCCCGACCACTCTGACACGGGAGCTGCCGGTGCAAGTTGAATAAATATGGCTTTTATATACAAGCAGATTTTAAAGCTGATTTTTAATAGGAGATAATTATAACCTGGGTTACAATCAGTACTTTGTTTTTCTTTTTGTTGTCATGTTTCGGCTGCTGTCAGAGGGCCATCAGTCACCGGTCTGGGTGGTGACGTGTCGATCAGACTGACCACGCCTCGTGTTGCTTGGTGTTTTCTGGAGGAGAGTGTCCTTCAGGTGTGGGACAGGAGGAATGCTCCCTCGTCGCGGTTGATGCTGTTGGTGCCCCGCTTTCTGATCTTATTGGCCTTCTTAATCCAGCGTTTATATTTGTTGTTTTCAGATCTAATGATCCTGTCTCACACCTGGGACACCCTCCTCCAGACACCACCGAGTGACAGGCCATCGATCAGACTGACCACGCCTCCAGGAAGTAGCTGATATACGACACGTCACCACCCAGACCGGTGACTGTCCTGAAGATGGCCCGCTGATAGCAGTCGAAACATTTAGACAAGGTAAATACATGAAAACACATTGTCTTTAAAAAGAAAAACTAAGTTGTGAAGTAGATGAAGACAAAATGAATGTTGTTGGAGTCACGTCTAAACTTCAAACTCACATGTTTTTTCTCTTCTGCTGCATTTTGATTTTACATCCATCACATAAACTCAACTCAACTGTGATTGGTCAAACTGACTGTCAATCTCTTCTAGTGACCAGTGATGTGTTTTAGGCTCAATAGAACCAGCCTTGCTTCTGAACTTTACTGTGAGTAACAGAACAGGGCGGGCTAAGCACCTGTCAATCATCCTCCCATAAACTCCTGCAGTTTGTACTGAGTTGCTGCTAGCCCCGTCTTTTTTTTTTTTTTTTAGTAGTAGTAGTAGTAGTGTCTGAATCAAGCCAAACAAAGATGGCAGCTCCAGGGGATGTTGGTTGGTTAGTGGCAGCTCCAGGGGATGTTGGTTGGTTAGTGCCTTAATAAGCTTTGTCTTAACCTTTATCCAAACCTTTTTCCTAAACTTAATCATCACCCTAAACTTACTAGTTCTCCGAAACACAATCACGGTCCCTCTAGACCAGACCTGGGCAAACTGTGGTCCGGGGGGCAAATGCGGCCCCCGACTTGTTTCAATCAGGCTCATGCCATGTTTTTGAGAAACAGAAATGCATGAGACAAAAACTTGGGCTGCGACAATAAACTTGTAGCATTCTGAGATTAAATCCACAATGTTTTATGAGAATGAAGCCAAAGCCAAAAAAAAACAACACTTTTTTAAAATTTATTTTAAAGTTGAAGTTTGACGAGATTTAAATTGTAGTTTAGATCAGTGGTTCCAAAACTTTTCAAACCAGGACCCACAAAAAAACGATGTAACCCACTCTCGACCCCCACAGCAAAATAAAATGGACGTCTTTAGAAATTTCAAGTTGGACAACCATTTAAATTGCACTAAAATGCATGTACAATATTTTTGTAGTTTATTGCTTTACATGACCAAAATCGAGGCAAAACGTCATGCTAAAGGTATAAAAACAGATCAAAAACCAAGTCATAAATGTAAAATTACATCCACGTTTAGTCCTGACTCTGGTCCACGTTTAGTCCTGACTCTGGTCCACGTTTAGTCCTGACTCTGGTCCACGTTTAGTCCTGACTCTGGTCCACGTTTAGCCCTGACTCTGGTCCACGTTTAGTCCTGACTCTGGTCCATGTTTAGTCCTGACTCTGGTCCACGTTTAGTCCTGACTCTGGTCCACGTTTAGTCCTGACTCTGGTCCACGTTTAGTCCTGACTCTAGTTTACGTGTAGTCCTAACTTTGGCCTGTGTTTAGTCCTGACTCTGGCCCGTGCTTAGTCCTGACTCTGGTCCACGTTTAGTCCCGACTCTGGTCCACGTTTAGTCCTGACTCTGGTCCACATTTAGTCCTGACTCTGGTCCACGTTTAGTCCTGACTCTGGTCCACGTTTAGTCCTGACTCTAGTTTACGTTTAGTCCTGACTTTGGCCTGTGTTTAGTCCTGACTCTGGCCCGTGCTTAGTCCTGACTCTGGTCCATGTTTAGTCCTGACTCTGGTTCGTGTTTAGTCCTGACTCTGGTCCACGTTTAGTCCTGATTCTGGTCCACGTTTAGTCCTGACTCTGGTCCACGTTTAGTCCTGACTCTGGTCCACGTTTAGTCCTGACTCTGGTCCACGTTTAGTCCTGACTCTGGTCCACGTTTAGTCCTGACTCTGGTCCACGTTTAGTCCTGACTCTGGTCCACGTTTTCATTTGTCAATCTAATAAAACTTCAAGTTTAATCTATGCAATTGCTTCTTTTTATGACTTTAATGGCATTCTCAGAAAAAAAAAAAAAAGATTTTTTTTCATACTAGAAAAAAACATATTCATAAGAAAAAAAAGAGACTTTTTTCGTATTAATATGTTTTTTCTAGTAAAATCATAACTTCCTTAAGCTTCAACTTCATTATTAGGTTTAAGCAGAGCAAACCTTTTATTTGTACTGGTTTTCTATATTCTGTCAATGAAATGTGTTTGCAATAATAACATTTTTTATACCAATTGTTGACTGTTCTGGGTTTGAATATGGCCAGACCTGCTCTAGACCCCACATTAGATATCATTATAATTGGTTGCTGTGATTGGTTAAGCTGTTTTACTATGATTACAAATATTCTTTTTTATATTGTGATACAAATGCAGGGCCATCTCTGCCCTACTCTGCCCTCATATGTAGTTGTGTGTGTATGATACAGTTAATTTAGAATGCATTTATTGTCACTTAATGAACTCTGCTGGATGTATTTTCTCTTCGCTCCGTACAACTCACTTGGAACAGCACAGTGCATCTTCCCGCGCAGCGCAGGAAAACCTTCCATAAGCCTGCTTTTGGTTTTATTACTTTGGCAAACACCTCCACAGCTCCTCCAACTTCTGGGTGTCCGCGGCCGTCACGTTTTTTTTTTTTTTTGCCTCACCAACCGAACACACTTACGCTCTTCTCCCAAAGGCATTTCTTCCTTTCTCTAATAACTTGTGAAACAGTATCCACGTGTTTGATGTCACCACTCCGTCACGTCGTTCTAATGTGTGCCCAGGGATTAAAACAATAAGACTTTGTGCTCTCATGCAGTCAAAGAAAACATCTCCAGTTCCAAGGCAAACCCACGCAGGCCGGGGCAGACCGAACAGAGAAAAGCAGGGATTTCTCTTTGAATTGTTTCATGTAGCTTTGGCGGTTTTAGGTTGGATCTGTTGGTCTTTTTGAACACAACCCGATCACACAAGAAAGCGTACTTTTACCGCGGCATTACAGGGCATGGAAATTGCGAATGATTAGCGCGAGTTTTTGCGTAAATATGCCACGCGCTGCAGTCCCAGTTCATTTCTATGGTGGTTGTAAAGATCAGAATAGATTTTATTGCCATGTCAGTGAATAACAAAATGCACAAACTAGGAACTTGCTTCGATGCTAATGTTCAACATACAACATTAATAAAATAATAGTATAAAAAAAAAATCAGCTATGATAAAAATACTTTAAAAAATATATGATACAAAGTTCAAGGGCATGCAAAAGGAATAAGTATACTTAGTAAAATGGCCAGATAAAATAGGACAATAAAAATATACTCAAAAATCAGAACAATAGTTTTCTTGTTTATGAATATTGACACTGCAAAAAAGGACAATCTAACTTAGATAAAAATGACTTGAATGCATAGTAATCTTAAAAGACACATTTTAAGATTTTTTGGCTTAATAAGACTAGCAGCCTGATCTTGCCCTTTGTCCTAGCCGGTCTTAGCGGATGGTCTAAAGTATTCCTCTGTTGGCCACTAGTGGCTCTCTCCAAGCTCTATACACTGTCAGTGTAGAAGGTGTGGCTCCAGCCAGATGTGGGGATACAGTTTCCTTCAGTGAACCAGACACATGCTCACGCCTGTGACAAGTGAGCAGTGATCACAGGCAAATGTCACTGTAGCAGCAGCTTCAGTTTGGAAAAAAAGTCTAATAATAGAAATCTATTTGGTGAAAGTCTATTTACTTGACAGACTTTAACAACTTTGTCTAAAAATGTGTCTTTTCTTTTACATAAAGCCTGTTGACTTCTATTATTATAGTTTTTTTTTTCCAAACTGAAGCTGCTGCTACAGCTACTTTTGCCTGTGATCCTAAAGCAGCTGCTCACTTGTCACAGACGTGATCATGTGTCAGGTTCAATGAAGGAAACTGTATCCCCACATCTGGCTGGAGCCAGACCTTCTATACTGACAGTGTATAGAGCCTGGAGAGAGCCACTAGTGGCCAACAGAGGAATAATTAAGACCAAGGCTAAGACCGGCTAAGACAAAGGGCAAAATCGGGCTGCAAGTCTTACTAAGATTATTTGAAATGTTTTAAGATATTATCTCCTGAATTACCTTATATAGATATAAAAAACTTATTTTAAGCAATTTGTATCTGTTTTAAGCCATAATTGCTTGAATAAAGAATAGATTTGCTTAAAAATCTTGTCAAGAAAACTAGCATTTTCTGCTCAAAACAAACAGGTTAGTCCAATTTTCTTACTGCACTGACAGATTATTTCACTTGAAACAAGACATTTTTACCCTTAAAATGAGCAAAATTGTCTTGTTTTTTGAAAGGTCTTTTTTGCAGTGAACAAAATCCTTATCTTTGTCTTAACCTGCCCCAAGCCCCAGACCTAAACTTACCCGTTTCACCTGAAGGAAATGTCCCTATGTAGCTTCAACCAAAACCTGTGAAAGCTCGTGTCATTTTTACGCTTTTTCATTAACTGCTATTGACCCTATTTTTTCCCGCCTACTTTTCTAGGACATGCACTTCCTGTTTAGCTGCATTTAGCCTGTAGATTTCAGTCGATGGGTTTATTTTAACTGTCATTATATTTAATTAAAGTTGCCCCACAAGACAGACAAACAAACACGTTAGCTATCTTAACAGAGCTAAACAGGAAGTGCATTTCCAAGCCAACTGGGCGGGACAAAATAGGGTCAATAGAGGGATTTTTGATCATTGTCTTTTCGCCCTACTGCACATGCGTTATGCAGAAAGAGCCACTCTCTGTCTGGTTACATGGGGAAACTTCTTTGAATAAAAAAAACGAAATAGGACAAGAGCAGCTGTTTGGATCAGGTCTGAACCGGTCTGACAGACGTCTGTTTCCTAAAGCTTGAGACTGTTTTTCCTGACGTTTTTTCACTCACCTGAATGTAACTTTTAAGGGTCGTAGGGTCGAATTTCATTCACAAATGTTGATTTACAAACATTACTTTTGTTATCGTAAAGTGATAAACTCTTGTAGTTGCTTTTTCGGTTTGTTTCCAAGCTGAAAAAGAGCATACCACAAAAAAGTTGTGTATGTTTTGAATATGCTGTATTTGTGTCGTGGTACATGCGCGCTATCTGGTCAGACTGTGTCGTTTAACAACACCATACTTTTTTGCATCAGCTGCTTCTGGGGAGTTTCTTTTACAAAAAGTCTTTTATGTGACATGTTCTTGGAATTTTTTTGTAAATAAAGGGATGATTGACCTAACACAATGTAATATAAAACAATATAAATTATTGAAGGTAGACATATGGGGTGCACGGTAGCCAAGTGGTTAGAGCTCTGGCTTCCCAATAAGGAGATCGTGGGTTCGACTCCCGGGTCGGACCATGTCAACATCTCACGATCTCTCTGGGTGGAGTTTGCATGTTCTCCCCGTGTCACCGTGGGTTTTCTCCGGGTACTCCGGTTTCCTCCCACCTCCAAAAACATGCATGTTTAGGTTAATTGGGCATCACAGTAAAATTTCCCTTAGTGAATGACTGAGAGAGTGAATGATTGTCTGTCTAACCTTGCGATGAGTTGGCCACTGTCCAGGGTGTTTCCCCGCCTAAGGCCCACAGTTACTGGGATAGGCTCCAGTCACCCGCGACCCCTAATGGGATTAAGCGGTAGAAAATGAATGAATGAATAGACATATACTGTATTTGTCTTATATAGGATTATAGCGACATTTATCGAAAATATGACAGGTCTCCATTTTAACACGAGGCCCTCAACAAACTTGACCCGGTTGATTTCTGCCCCAGTTCCACATGACTTTGGACTATTGAGACTACATTTGTTCTCTGTTCGTCTCCAAACTGTGTCTAATTGAAAAAGAACAGCGCGAAAGTCAGCACTAAACTTTCCTTTGGATCTGGAATACTGCTGCCTGGTGCAACTTTACAGCCTGCACCACTAAATTCACTTAGGAAAATCAAATAAAGAATCAGAGCCGAGTGCAGACCGCAAAGAGTCTGACCAAAGTGTTGATATGAGCATTATTTTGTTTAGAAACCTCACTCACTCGGGGAATGGGGGGGACTATTTTATTGGCGTTAGAATACAGCGTGCAGCCTCGAGTGTTGTAATAACTTCTGGAAGGAGGGGAAAACTTGTACTTGTACTCGTAAATAGTTGTACTTGTACTCGTAAATCGTTCGCCAAGTACGGTTGTAAAGTTGTTGGATTATTTCTATGTAGGTTTTTATAGAGTCTGTGAACAGTTGGAAGTTTATGAAAGTAAGAAAAGAAATGGATAAGCTTCTGCCTCGTAGTGAGAAAGTGCTCGGTTCTATTGCCAGACTTGTAGGATTGTTAGAGTTAGATTTTAAGTTTCAATCTCGATTTCAATACAAAGCAAAAACAGGGTATAGTTTTTGACACTTTAGTCCTGACTCTGGTCCACGTTTAGTCCTGACTCTGGTTCACGTTTAGTCCTGACTCTGATCCATGTCTAGTCCTGACTCTGATCCATGTTTAGTCCTGACTCTGGTCCGTGTTTAGTCCTGACTCTGGTCTGTGTTTAGTCCTGACTCTGGTCCACGTTTACTCCTGACTCTGACCTTCTCTCCCCTTGTTTACAGATGAAAAATAGCAGTAAGGCTTAACTCTGGTACAAGCATCTCTGCCTTTGTAATTGTTGACTGTAGATATCCAATCCATTTAAAACTTTAAGTCAGAGAAGCCAGAGGGAAACAATTCATGGCCAATCCAATCTTGACCCATCCAAAAGAGGGAAGTGGGGAGGAATCCAAGTGGGAGGGGTCCAGTGTTTCAATATTAGGGTCAATCAATGGTCCAGACTTCCACACTGGAACAGATACATGCAAATAGCAAAGGAAGATTATGGATGAATGTAGTAATGGCACATTCTTTACTGGAAAGTTGGAGAAGTAAAGAAGAGAGGTAAGATAAGAGAAGGTAAAAGTATGTGTGTAGCACAATTCATACACAGTAAGTCATTCAGGGAACTTACAAATGCATTGGATTTATCTAGCACTTTGCCTGACACAGAAAAATAAGTGAATTACATATTACAAATTTTAAATAGTCAGTAGTAGCTAAAATTTGGAATACCTATCTGTGTTTTATTGATGCTTTGAGCTCTTTCTACACAAAAGTTTTATGTGAAAAGAGAAGAAAACCCAAACCTCACTCATACATAGGTCAACGCTAAAGTCAGAGACACAGATAGACACATGATTGACAGGATAGTTCCTCTGATTACACAGGAACAGGAGAAACTGTGGACTTAGTTCTTGGTACTTCCATGTGCATGTAATGAGTGTGTCCCGTGCAGGTTCTGGCTGCATGTTGTGGTGGAGCGGCTCTGTAGCGGTGCCAGATCAGCACCAGGACCAGCCAGGCCTAACATTAGACAAATCAAACACTATTATTCACGTCATTCCCATGGCTGCCCTTCATGTGGTCCAGTTTAACCATCACTGTGGTTTGTTTAAAGACACACTCTCTTGGGCAACTAGCACCGTTCTGTCTCCGTTTACCAGGGAAAGCCAAAATAAAACACATTTAAATATTGAGTTCAGTGAATTCAAAATAGTTACACAGTAGTTGCAAATACTGTAATTTCTGGCCTGTTGAGCGCACCTGAATATAAGCCGCACCCACTAGATTTAAGTAAGAAAATTGATAAAATACATTTATAGGCCGCACTTGTTAACAGAAAGTCTATGAGAATCTATAATTTTGCTGCATTGCCTTATAAGCGCATAGTTCAAACCTCATGAAAAAAGTAGCGGCTTATAATCCAGAAATGACGGTAATTGATTCTATGCAGGAGTTTCTGTAGAACGTTCACTTTATTCAATTCAATTAAATTTATTTTTCTATAGCCCAAAATCACGACGATCCGTCATCTCGAAGGACTTCACAGGATGGCAAAAGTGCAGGAGTCCGTGCGGGGAGGGACCAGGTCCTGACAACCGGTGGGGCCTCGCCACTGGAACGTCCTAGAACACACTCCCAAAGGGGAGTGGGACAGGAACAACAAGATTAAAAATAGTCACTAGATAAAAGAAGATACAGAAAAAGTTAAGATAAAATGTAGTAGGAAGGCTAAAGCAAGAACACAGAATAAAAGGAGGAAAACATGATAAAACAAGGTAATAAAATTTTACTTTAATTTTAAGAATTGTAAAATAGAAATGTGAATAATAGTTAAAATAGATAAAAAAGTTTTCTTTCCTTGCTTCTCCTCCCCTCAGCCCACCAATCCCCGGCCACACCCCATCCCGCCCCCAGACCATCCGACCCCCAAGCCACCAGAAACCCCCAGCGTACGGCAGCCCACAGGTCCCAGGTCCCAGCCAGACCCAGCAGGAGCCAAAATAAAATCGCCAAATAAAAACATTTTGTGATGAGTTTGGGGGTTAGTTTGAACAAATACAGTATATTGGCTAAAATGAAGAAAAAGGGCTGAATCAGAAAGAGCTGTCACTCATAGACACAAACAGTGGAAACAAGTCGAAAAAGCTCTATGGCCAGCTAACTGCAAGAGTTTGTCACTGTGATAAAACAAAAGTTCTGCTGCTAAATCAACATTTGTGAAGGACATTCAACCCTACAACCCTTAAAAGTTACATTGGTGAAAAAACAGTGAGAAAAAACATTGTCTCAAGCTTCAAGAGACAGACGTCTGTTCAGACCTGATCCAATCAGCTGCTCTCGTCCTGTTTCATTCTTTTTTTTAAGTTTTCCCAACTAACCAGATGGAGAGCGTCTCTTTCTGCATAACGCATGCGCAGTAGGGCAGAAAGTGACGTCGAAGGAAAATCCCTCTCTATCACATTTTGATTCGGCCGCCACACCGCTGTGTCAGACTCCAAACCAATCGGGCTGGATTATCTCAAGATTGTTGAATTTCACAAATATTGCAAGATAATCCATCTAGCTGGCCAGGTTTAGACATGCTGACTTGTGTCAAAATGTTTAAATGCAATATTTCTGGTTGTTTACATTTTGAAAGAAGCAAAATGAGGATTATTGACTTTGACAAAATATTTTTTTTTTCTAAATCTTTAATCTGGGTATAACTGCCTTCTGTCATTGTTTTAAAGTTTTAAGATTGAGTTTATACATGCTTAAGTAATCTTGTATTGTCCTGCAGCTGAAGCTCAGAAAAGCCCTGTCCTCACCTACCACCTATACCTGCCCACTTAAACTGTAAATTACTATCTACATATTCCATAATACATAGAAAAAAATGACCCTCTATAAGTAAATCTAACTTTGAGGGCATTTATTTACATCACATTGCCCACTAAGGCTGGTTGTAAAAACTCAAAGAACACATTGCATTTTCAGTTTGCTACTTCGACATTATCGGCAGTTTCAGCCTCCATGCATTTGTCACATCATTTCTGACACATTCAAATCTAAAAAAAAAAGCCAGATCAATATGTGCCCTGTTTCCTGCTCTCAGTCTTCCCGGCCTCACGTCCTTCCATACGTTTCCAATGCGGGCTGGTGTGGAGAAAAGCCCTTTCATTTTCCCGCTTGTATCCTGGCGTTCCCTGTAATAAATGCGGTATTGGCCGGGGGCCCGTGGACTCCGGACAGCGGTGATGGATAACCTCGTTTGAGAGCCATCATCACTGTACAGCATGTGCCTTCTATCTGTGCTCTGATACCCCCCCACACACGTACACGTATACACACACAAACATATATACACATACACACATACACATGCATCCAAACACAGACAGGCAGGACTCTGGGAACACACAAATGAAGCTACGTTCAGCCTGAAAGCAGAGAAAAAGAACTAAATGATTACTGATGGCAGATCACAGCTTTTCTTTGATAGTTCAAGGTAAAGTAAGTGCACAAGACAGATTATTTGCAACGTTATATATCAGATTGTAGTTATACATGAATCTTGAACACAAAATGAATTGTGTGCTGAAGGCCAAATTCATCTTATTTTGCATTGGTTTCTTTACAATGACTGCCTGTTGCTTTTAGAAATTACTTTAAATCTTATTGTTTGTTTTTGAATTTATTCATGGTCTGAAAAATTAAACATAAAGCAGGTCTTCGGACCGGTGTCAGCTGGATTAGACTGGCTTTACACCAGGGATCACACTGCCTGATTTGGATCAGTCTGGGTGTGGTGGCCACTCCCACTGAGACCGGAGTGCCCATTAAAGTGCCCATGACAGGTTGAACTACTCATTTCACAAAGACGTCGTTAAGATCAATATATTTAAGGTTTTACTAAACATTTTTCAAATTTCATTCCAGTTTGGCCACTTTTTAGCAATGAAAATTTACTTCCTGTTTATCAATGATGACATCACGTTAGGTAGTTGCCTAGCGGCCATTTAATAAATTGGGCCAAAACTCTTCAAATGTATTTTTTTTTTTTTACTCAAGCCATAAAAATATACTAGAACTCAATTTTTTTGGTTAAATGTGTGTTTACAGGGCCATAAAAATCTGTTTCTTGTGAAAAAATTGAAAATATCTTTTATCTCCCTAGTGTGATGTCATCAGTTTAGAACTTAGAACTCTACTTCCTGGTGTTTTCAACATATTTTCAATTTTTTCTTCACAAACTTCTTCTTGATTAACGTAAAACTATCATTTATAATTACAACAGGTGTTAATCTACCAAAATAAAGCAAAATTTGAAAAACGTTCAAACCTGGCATACGCACTTTAAGGACCTGGGCAGCTGTGGCTACAATGGAAACTTACCACAACCTACACGGGAATTAATGAATGAATAATACCAAATGTAAAGTGCCTTAAATCCACTCACTCAAGGCATTGCTTAATGTGAGTGTGTCGCTGACTAAAGTCGCCCAACAGTAAACACAAACATATGACTAACTGGAAACACAAGCACTTCTCAAAGTAAAACATCAGGACACGATTCATCATTATTTTTGTCTTTTGCTAACTACTGAAAGAAAAATAAATTATGCAAAAATAATAATAAATAACAGGTGTCCAAATGTCTTCTAAAATGTGAGACTGTCCTGATCCTGTCCCATGTGTCCCAAAAGTTTAACACTAGTCAGGACAAACAGCCTAATGTTTTGTATGGTTTATAAAAGAAAAAAAATTAAATAAAATAAAAAAACTTTATTTTGCTGCTCAATTTTTTTCTAATTGCAATTCAGCCAATGAAAGGCAGATTGACTTTGAATAAAGACTGACTAACCTACCTACCTTGTGTCTGCTGTGTTACACTCTCTGCTGTGACAGGTACAGCTATCCCGAGGTACTCATGTTAGAGATCACAAGGAAACCACAGAGCAATCACAAGTCTAACATGCCAGTTAAACATATAACTACAGTATAATTTATCTATACACACAGATAAGGGACTTCAGCAGACCTGACCAGACCTGGACCTGTCTTGATTTGGCCAGCCATACGTTTCTATTTCTTCATTTGTCGACAGCTATGGAACATCTGTCTGCACATATGTTCTTAATAAAGATTACAACAGATGCAGGTTTCAGTCACGTAAAGCCTAATGTTGATGATTGTTCTATTGTTGAGATAAATAAAGTGATCCAACAGTCCAACAATGTAAATATCTCTCACAATGCTGCAAGCTAAATGCTAATGCGATGCTAGCGCCGCCTGGCATGTTTTAGCATATTCTTTTAAACTTTCTGTTTACTTTTCTGACATAACGCCACATCAGTAACCTCTATTTAAACGTGGTTCTGACTCGACTTGAATTAGCTGTGCTAAAAATACACTTCATTCACCAGTAAACATCTTAAAAGAGTGAAACAGTTTAGCTTCCCACACTTTAACGCGATAAGGCATGAGACGTTTTTTTCCCCAGCAAATATGACACGCTGACGACTGTTTCTATATATTTTAGCATCACCCATAGGAAGATGTTGTTGCTCAATGTAATCTCTTTTTCATCTCATGAGACAAAGATGAGATTCTCAGTTGTTGCTCCTAAAACCTCTTAGGAGCAATAATAGAGACTAGAGAAACATTTGAGAAACACGTGATGCCATAGTGAGATCTCAGTCATATCTCAAATGGAGCTGAAACTGAGTTGTGGCCTGCTTTGATCTCATGGAGCAAAAGATGAGAAAGAGGAGACATAAGCTAAAATCTCAGCTTGGTCTCAGAAGGCTCAAAATTGTCTAAGAGCAATAGCTGAGACCTTGTTGAGATCTCATTCTTGCTTACTCTTTCCTCTGGGCAGATAACTAATTAACATTAGCATTAAAGATATTAAAGATTTCTACAACAGTTCACTCAATTTAACCAATTTGTCTCCTTAATTTTATTTGTCTGAATCAAACTCTACGAGTAGTTTATGTAGTTTACTTAAGTCACAATCCTTTAACCCTTAGGTAAAAGATGAAATAACCTATTATATATGTAAACATGGCAAAGAAGGCCTTTAAAAAATAATAAACATTTTGATCATTTTGAGGTAAAAATGTCTTATTTCAAGTGAAATAATCTGCCAGTGCAGAAAGAAAATGTGACTAACCTAGTTGTTTTGAGACAGTTGTTTGGTCCAAAACAGATTTAAATTTGCTTAAAATACGTTTGTGTGTCTAGATAAGGTAAATTATGGTGGAAAAAGAGCCAAGCTTTTTTAGCAATAAACTTGTCTTCAGTGGATTTAGCCACACACACGTGACACGCCAAGTGACCTCTGGCAAACTGATTGTCCAAAAGTGAGAAGTAATCTTACGAAAAGAACCTTACTCTATAGAGGTGCTGTTGCTTGGAATTCATTGTCGACCAATATTAAGTCAATCAAAAACAGATCTCTTTTTAAAAGTAAAATTAAACACTTGTTTATTGCCTGAACAGTGATGCAGGATGAATATTGTTATACATATGTTTTCATGTAAATGTCAATGACTTTTTGTACCATGATCTAATTTATTTGTAAATGTATTTTTATCTGTAACTTTTTATATACTAACGGACCCCAGGAAGACTAGCAACCACAATGTGGAAGCTAATGGGGATCCGAATAAAGAATAGAATAGAATAGAATAGAATAGAATAGAATAGAAATCAGGAATATCTTTAAACAAGTCAAACAATCTTAGTAACATTTGGTCTAATTAAGTCAAAAAGTCTTGAAAATGAGTCTTGTAAGATTATAAGGTAACACTTTAAAGTACCGCCCGCTAGTTAATAGGTAACTACGGGGGTACTTACTGGTACTTACTGGTACTTCTGGTGTTAGTACCAGTGGTAGTTACTGGTAACTACAGTGGTACTTGTAGTGGTACTTAGAGTCACAAGTACTGGTTACTAAAGTGACAGTTACCAGTATATTTAGTATTAACTACAGTGGTAGTTACTAGTACTTAATTGACAGTTACTAAAATAGCGCCCACTAGTTAATAGGTAACTACGGGGGTACTTACTGGTACTTCTGGTGTTAGTACCAGTGGTACTTACTAGTAACTACAGTGGTACTTGTAGTGGTACTTACAGTCACAAGTACTGGTCACTAAAGTGACAGTTACGGGCTAGTTAAGTATTAATTATAGTGATAGTTACTGGTACTTTTGTGGAATGATAATTGGGATTATGGTGGCATCATTTGTACTAATTAGTGGTACTTATACGGGTACCTCTAGTGATACTTAATTGTGTACTTGATGGTTCTATTTGTGATGCTACACAAACAAAGGTAAAGACTGTTATGAAAGAAGTTTATTACTGCAAATATTGTGTATAATACAGATTATGATAAAAATCAAACACTGGGCAATCTAATACAAGAGACACCTCTTTATTATGCTCACATCCACAACAGATATGAAACACATTAACAATTTACAAAATGTTTATCAATAAACCCCAAAAAATATTTGCATACTACAGCTGGTTGAGCGTTAAACAGTAGTTACTAGTAAATAATGTATTGAGCACTAGCTAAATTACAGTAAAAGCTGGTAGTAGTTCCAAAAAAAAAAAAAAAAAAACACTGACAGCTGGTCTTCTTGTACAGTTTAATACAGTGGTACTTCACTGGTAGTTACTGCATTAATTAACTGTTAATTAACACTGACAGCGGGTCGTATTTTAAAGTGGACAAGGTGGTACTTCACTGTCAGTTACACATTAATTAACTGTAATTAACACAACAGCGGTCGTACTTTAAAGTGGACAAGTGGTACTTCACTGTCAGTTACTATAGTAATTGATAGCTAACTAACACTGACAGCGGGTCGTATTTTAAAGTGGACAAGGTGGTACTTCACTGTCAGTTACTACAGTAATGATAGCTAACTAACACTGACAGGGTCAACTTAAAGTGACAAGTGTACTTCACTGTCAGTTACTACAGTAATGATAGTGTAACGGGTATGGTCTTACACATGTCCCTGAGCGGGAGTCGAACCCGGGTCTCCCACGCGCCGGTCAACCTGACAAACGCATTGAGCTAAAGGGAACGCTCCCCTTGGCCCAGTTTGTTTGTGGGTTCTTATACCTGAGGGAGTGAGTTTACTATAGTAACTGACAGTGAAGTACCACCTTGTCCACTTTAAAATACGACCCGCTCTCAGTGTTAGTTAGCTATCAATTACTATAGTAACTGACAGTGAAGTACCACCTTGTCCACTTTAAAATACGACCCGCTGTCAGTGTTAGTTAGCTATCAATTACTATAGTAACTGACAGTGAACTACCACTGTAGTTAATACTAAATATACTGGTAACTATCACTTTAGTTACCAGTACTTGTGACTCTAAGTACCACTACAAGTACCACTGTAGTTACCAGTAACTACCACTGGTACTAACACCAGAAGTACCAGTAAGTACCAGTAAGTACCCCGTAGTTACCTATTAACTAGCGGGCGGTACTTTAAAGTGTTACCGATTATAATGCTTAATTCAGGTCAGTATATCTAAATTAGAGTTTCCTTTATTGCCGTGAAGTTTCTACTGCATGTGAAGGTGTGTGAAGAATGAACTTCACAATCAAACTGCTGACTTTATAAATTACTTGGAGGATAAAATGTGACCATCACTATGTATATTTCTTTAATCTAACTAGCCTGTTTTTTCAGTTGTATGTACTGTATACGTAATCCAGCTCAGCTCAGGCGCGGCTGGAGCTTCATCTCTGACATGTTTTGCAGACATTTGCACGAGTCGTCGACATGTCGTCTCTGTGTGTGTCCTCCTCCGCCTGCCGAGCCCTGGTTCCCATCGCTGTGCAGATGATTGACGCCACATCATCACACACCGAGGAGCCTAAACATCACAAGAGCGGCTCTGTCATGTCTCCAGACGAATGGGACGTTTCACTCCATCGCCAGAACTGCACTCCAAAGCTGGTTTTAATCCTCTTTCTCTCAACAGTCTTTTATTATGTTGTCTGACACTAGGAGAAACTTGTTTGATAAGCTTTTAACAGCAGAGTTCATGAGAAGACAGCAGATACAACTGTTGGTTATTGTTCTTTGGTTATCAACTGACCTGGGTTTAATTCTGACACTGTGTGGGCTTTTATGTCAGCCTGTTCTCATGGATAAGTGTGTCAATACCACACTATTGTAAACAGCGTGTCATATGAGCGCAACTTCTATTTTGTGCGTGTGTATTTGATGCGTTTCTGTCTTTCAATGGTGGATGTTAAGACGTGTTATTATTCATTATTCTAACCTTAATCAACTTCAAGCCTAAGAGCTAAACTTACCCATTTTTGTAACTTCAGACTTAAATTTAGCCGTTAATCTCTTGAAAAACCTCGTGTTTGTCGTCAACCACTAGGCGTGTCCAGACTACGCCAGAAAAAACGAGAAGTAATTGCATTTTCCGCAATCCACGAGAACACTTTGTTTATGTTGGACCTCCCCGTGTACTCGATGATTTGTTCTCTTATTGAATACTCTGTAACCAGACTGCACGTTTCTGCAGTTTTGAACACTATTTCAAGAACTTAAATTCACTCTTGTCCGTAAAGATGTTCTGGCTTGGTCTCCATTACGCTACACAGTATGGCTTTAAACTTTAACATCTCCATGGAGATGAGAATGTGGTGCTACCAGATTAAGCTAAAAGTCAGATCTGTGGAGATGCCTGCTCAGTGAAATAAAGCATGTTGTTTGAGACATTTTGAGCAAAATAAAATATATATATCTATTTCTGTTTCTATTTCTGCATAAGACGAGTTAGACTATATTTTTCAATAATTTAGGCGGAACGGTGGCAGAGCGGATAGCACTCTTGCCTCACATCAAGAAGGTCTCGACTCCCGCACGGAGTGAAGTTACCATGTTTCTCCCAGTGTCTGGGTGGGTTTTCTTACAGGCACTCCGGTTTCCACACCAACCAATAACATGCATGTAGGGTAATATCCTCCAGCTACGGTATTCCTGACCAAGCCTAACAGGAACACCTGGAGATGGGTCACTGCTCCTGAGGAGATGCTCCAGAGGCACTGAAGGATCCAGGGTCAAATGCAGAGGACAAATTTCCCTACATGGACAATAACCTTACCTTACCTTATATTAAACATGATTATAGTTAAGATTTCACAAAAAAGTTTCCTTGTTTTCACACAGTTGGAACTTCTCTGCTGAAAGCGTTCAGGAAAAGGTGGGATGTTTAATGAAATACTTCAAGCTGTTTAGGTGACGTCAACTAGTACTGGCCTACTTTAGTTTGAGCTTAACCAATCACAGCAATGAATTGTACTGGCAGATTCAATGTGTGTTTGCAATAGTATCACTTTTCTTTCTAAAAGTAAATACTCAGGCGCTACTTGGTGTCGTCTTTGCTCATTCCTCCCGCTGCAATGTCATTGGGCCGTTAAACCACTTGTTCCGACTCCAAACCAATCGAGCTGGTGGAAAGCCAAATGGATTATCCAGTTTGGCTCTTTTGATGAAATTTTGTCCATCAAATATGACTTATGTAAAGGTAATCCTATGCACGTTTCCCCTAGCAACCAAATTGTAAATATGGATCAGAACCAACATACATAACAGATGTTATAGTACGAGAAATGATAAAACCTTCAACCATTTTTATTGTGTTAAACGATTGTTTAATCTTCCAGTTGTGTGTTAATTGACTTTGCATTTTGGTGCTTTTTGACAAAATATGAGATTATGTTTCACTCCTGTAATTTTCAACTTTTATTTGCCTATTTTTTTCATAAACTGAAACTTAAATTCTGTAAAATTATGATAAATATTTACCACTGAGCTTATTCGACCAAACAAAGCCAAAAAACAGAAAATCTGTCATATGGATTACGAAGGCACCACGGCTGATTTTTATCAATAAAGCAACTTAAAATCAGTCTTGTCTCAGCACTGATATATTGTTACAATATCTAATCGAGGAAACAATGTGTTTGTTATGCCCTGTCTATGTCTACGCTTATAACAATAGTAATGATTTCCAGTATCAAATGGCAAAAATACTTCAAAACATATTTTGGTGAAAAATTCAGAGACTTTACGAACGTTACACATCTAAGAGGCTTTCAGAATGGTGTTTTGTTGGGAACAAAGTTGTTTTTGCTAAGAAAACCACTTTAAAATAAGACTGAAAACTCCAAGAACTGCCCCTTTAAGCTAAACTTTTCATCAAGAAACATCATCATTAGTTTATAACCTCAAAGTGTCAGCAGATTCACATAAATCAATGTAATCTTTTCACTCTTTTGAATCCAAACCTGATCATTTTTCCAACTCTTTTCCAGCTCAATAAACGCTGCAGATAAGCGAGCGCCGACTTTCCCTCGAGAACCCTCCTCCTCACAAGTCCAGCCAAAGCCGTTTTCATTTCTTCTCACTTCTCCGCTCAGTTTGGGAGGGTAATAGAAGGCAGATGAGTCTTATGGCAGCCTGCAGACCCCGGAGGAGCGAAAGGAAATTTGTCCCACTAAGAGCAGCCCGGCGGGAGGGAGGCTCTAAGGGTCAGGAGCCCTTAAGTTGAGCCGAGCAGACAGTACTATGAGTTTGTGTTGACAAGAGCGTGATCCATCATGGCCGCTAGCGCCGGTGGTGTGTTCAGGGACCCGCGAGCGTGCTGGGAGCTCCCGCCGCCCTCCACTTGATCGCAGTTAAGCTGGGCTACGTGGGCCGGCGAAGACATCACTCATTATGAAAATAGAGTGGAAGTGAGATAAGCTAGCACATTAAGTAATTAAAGGGGATCCTGCCGGGAGTGGATCTGAAGAGGTCAAATATTAGACCAGTCGTGTGCTCCTCAAGACAGTATTTCCTCTGGTGTTTAATTGTCATGTAAAAAAAGCAGACAGAAGCTCTTGATGACGATATCTCAGGTGATAGAGGACATACTTGTTGTGAGCTCAAGTTTGCTGTTCAGAAGAAGTGAAGTGACAATTGAAATAGCAAACAAAATCACATTGTAAAACAGAACAAAGAAGCAAAGTGATTAGCACCATTTTGTTAAATTGTGAAAATAAGAGTGGAAGTGTTATCAGCTAGCATATTAAGTATTTAAAGTGGATCTGAAGAGGTCAAATATTACATCAGTTATATACCAGTCAACACAGTATTTTCTCCAACCTTTTTCGCCAGGAGAGCTACTTTTACAAAAGAAAACTGGCCAAAAATTTAAGTTAACTGAGGCACAGTTAAGAGGCCTAAATGAAAACTTAGCCAATATATATTTCAAAGAAGACACATTCAGCCGTCTAAAGATTCATTTACTGTAGAGATTGGCATGTATTAAATACAATTTGAGTAATCAAGGTTAATTTGTATGATTCTAAAACCCTTTGGCGAGCTACTTGGAAGGTGGTGGCGAGCGACTGGTAGCTCCTGTGCTACAGGTTGGAGACCTCTGCTCTAGTGTTTAAATTATGGATGTGTGCAAAGGCAACAAAGTGTCACAAGAAAAGGTGAATATATTCTACGACATATAAATAGCGTATAATGAGCTCGATTTCATGCCTTTTTAGCGTATATTTGCTGCCTTCAGACTGGCGTCCAGCAAATTTGCGGCGTGAATCTGCCTCTAGCTTGTCAATATTCTTTTGTTCGGGCTTCTGCTGACGCCGCGTCTTGCGAAGTAGACTCTCCAACCTGCGGCGGACGCTTTGGACATTTCATCAGGCGTTGATGCCCGAGTTGGGCACTGCTGAACTTCCAGCATCTGAATGCTTACATCCACCAACCAGACACTGCTCTCCTGTGACATAGTGACATGCTGTTCTCCTCTCACATCAAGAAGAAAGAAGGACTGTTTAATGACGTCTTTTAACAACTTTTTCTTATCAAAAGGTTGCTGACTTTGGGGATTTTTTCAAAGGTTTAGTCTCTTGTTGCGCTCTGAAAATCTGGCTACCCTGACACGGCAAAACAAACAATACAGGATATGATCTGGATTGACACAGAGCTCAAATAGATCTTTTAAAAATGCTCGTTTGCATGTTTAAACCACTGCTATAAGACGCGACAATGGAGGAGACAGCAAAAGGACATTGCCTGGAGGAGGCGAAAGTCATGCTGTCGGGTAAAAGTTAGCTACGTATTATAAACGCAGCAAGCCTCATTCTCCCTCTCAACGTGATCTGCTTTTTGCAAGTACGTTGGGGTGTAAAAAAGTGTCCTTGTCCCCCAACACCCCTGACGCGCTTTGGGACGTTTATGGCGCCTCAATTTTGAAAATTTTCTGCATCAAAATTCGCTTCAAAATTGGACGCTTCAACACTGTCCAGTCTGAGCTCAGAAATGTGTTACGTCGTTAATATTGCACAATATGAAAAAGCTTAAATGCAAATGAGTTTTGGTCGCAGCCACGTGGGGACATTTCTTTAGGTTTAACAGGTAAGTTTAGGCTTCAAGTTACTAAGGTGGGTACGCTTGAGGCTGGGGCTTGGGTAGGTTAAGATTAGGATTTTGTCAATATTCATAAGAAGAAATGAACTGGGGCTGCTGCATCATGTGTCATATATTTAAACAAAAAGTGTGAAATCATGCTAATCATACGCTATTGATATGTGCTGTTATGTTGTGGTACATATCCCTTTTCTTGTGAGTTGGAGTGGAAGCTTCACGTTGGCGATTTGGCTTTGAAACTATAGCTTCCACTGAAAGATTGACATTTGCAGACGACAACTTTGAAGACTTTCTACTGTAATATACATACAGTACTTTTTCTTTTGAGGTATCCCATTCATTCCTTGCGGTCCGCCTTTCCAGCGCCTGCAGTATAATCCTAATTCTCTAAACACAGTGCGTTTCTAATGGTGTAGTGTCTCCCCGCTGTGACCCTCTTACCCGGTGTTTGGAGCTCAGCAGGTAGCGCCTCATAAAGCAGGCCTGTCTCTGATTACCACAGGAGCTGCGAAGGGCTGAGAACTTTAAAAAGCAAATGTTATTGTTTGTCACAGGAACCGATGTGATTACTGTTGCCTCTGCGAGCGCTTGAACCCAGCACCAGCCTGTTTGTGCATGTGCTTTTCATCTGCAGCTTTATTAAGTCACACTTTGGGGAGGGATGAGGCCTGGAACGGAGGAGGAGATTTTTTTTTTACTCTAAGTGTGTGTATGTGAGGGTGTGTGTGTTGAGGGGGTATCGTTGCTTTTTTTTAACATAAGTTTTCAAATGTTTTAATTATTGACTCTGATAAGGTATACTTATCAGATAGTTTTGTATTTTTTGTCAAAAGCTTTTAAAGTTGGGATACCTGATGATTTAACTTGAAAATTAGTAAACTTATTTTTGGCATTAAAATTATACTGTAAATGCAATACTTAATGGTGCACTGTGTAACTTTTAGACCCAAAAAAATTGTTGGATAAAAGATTTCTTAGTTAGACTTATCATAAAAAGCTGCATCTTTACTTTAAGGTGACTTCCATGACTATAGACCTAGAAGAGGGCCTCTTGTTCTATGTTTTTATGAAAACGCTGTTCCTTTAGTTGTATATTTTCACATTATAGCATAAACGTATTTATCCCCATTCAGATTGTCCCACAGTATATTTTTCACTAGGGATGCACCGATCCGATACTGGGATCGGACATCGGTGCTGATCCAGGCAATTTTGCTGGATCGGGTATCGGCTCCATGATATCGGTTCAGTCGATACCATTGTTGTGCCTTTAATTGGACATATAAGGACTAATTTATTGGCTGGTGTTGATTCAGAACATGTCATAATGTTTGACAATTTGTTCAGATTAAGTTGTGACTTACACTAGAAATAGTTACATAACATTACATAACCAAATGTCTTATGCTTTGATAAGAAAAATAAGGTATTTCAATTCTTACACTAGTATCGATTGATATCGGTATTGGCAAATACTTTAGCCAAAGTATCGGAATCAGTATCGGAACAGAAAAATACTGGATCGGTGCATTTCTACTGAAATGCATAGTGGACTTTACACCTTCAGAATCTTACATAGTGCACCTTAAAAAAAAAAAAAATGGAAATCAAGATTGAAAAGATAATTAATATTAAGCATGTATAAGAGTAAAGAAATAGCTCTTTAAACTATAATTAATTTAGTATTATTTAAAATTTCTTCGAAAATGTTAATTTGGTCAAAAATGATGCTTCATCTTTTTAAGTCAACTTCTTATGTTTTTGTTTTTCAGAGAACCTTTGGTGTTTGTATGTAAGTAAAAGTTTTCACATATATATTATATATTTTTCCTTAAGGGAAATTGTCTTCTGATATTATTTAGAATTTATTTATTTATTTATTTATTTATTTTTTATTTATTTTNAGTAGGACATCACATAATAAATGGATTAACACAGAGGAACCGAGCCTTAAGTGTTCGTAGTATACGAAAATCCTGATGTGTGTAGGATTCAATCTATTTGATCGACCGGACGCCGCAACGCTGATCACAGAAATAGATCTCACTATTTTACATCTTGAGATTCTAACTAGTCAGTTTTTTACAGAAAAAACCTAACCACTAAGTAATATTTGCTCAATGTTGTGTATATGTACTATCTCTATATGAGTCTGTCAAAATCTATGTAATATTACAGAATGAAACTCTTAAAGACACGTTTGCTACCTCAGTTATCGAGTTTCATTATGGAGAATGTACTGATCACGCTGATGACTCATTCAAAACCACCAACATGACTCATCGGAGAAATGTATATTTGCAGCAAATAGTAATAATAAGAAAGTACACAATAATCATAGCAACTCAGAGCGAGTCAGAACTTACAAATATAAATCTTATTGCTTATTGTTTATGAGTATTCTAGCATAACTACTTTTCACGAGACCAGGCAAACAACGTCTTCTCAGTCTAGCCACTGTCTATCTAGAGCGTACCTCACTGAGAAGAGAGAGAAGCAAATAAACAGGCCTATTTTGCGTTTGTGTGTATCTGCACCACAGAGAGCATGAGGCAGGGGATCCAGTGTGATCCTATGAATATGTATTTGCACTGTTGAAGTAAGCGACAACTTGAGACGTAGTATGTATCATTGGCATGTTGTCCCCTTATGGATCCTTTCACTCACTCACAAGCGTCAACTAGCTACATGTCCGTCCTTTTACTTCCTGATGGTCTTCGCAGCAGTCGAGGACATTTTCTTTAGGTTTAGCAGCCCACCCCGTTTAGGGTACTCTTGTAGCTTTACATATAATATCGGAAGAGTTCGCATCTGAGAGCGGAGTCTTTTAGGGCAATCCAGGCAGACACTACTCTCGACAAACAATCCAACAGTACAAAGAGTATGATATCTACAAGCGTATTTCTTCTAAATACGTATGCGAAAATAGCGCTTCAATACGTGCTGCCTTCTCCGGTAACATCACTTATTCTGATTTTAGGCCTAGTCTAGTACTGCCTGCGCGATTCTAGACCAGCGAGGCGGTCCCTCCTATACTGGGATCGACCTGCAAGCTCTAGCGGTCTGCAGCCGCGTCGATTCTAAGATCAGCCAGTGGAGCTACGATGAGAATGTAAAGATTGTTCTTAATATATACCAAGACTCTACGTGTGGACGAGCCGGTTATCATTTCGAACCGGGAGCGAGAGAGGACCCCTGGTATTGCATGGGCTCCATGGGTTTTAACACAAATTACCATTTTGTGCAATAGCTTTTAGTAAATCACACCAACTTTTTTAACTCTGACTATTTTTACTTAACTAACGCATATTAATTAAGCTTGACTGAGCGTAATCATTATAATAGTCGCATTACACTAGGGACACTAGAAAGCCCAGAAGATGACGAGTGGATCTCTTAACGTTAGGGTGCTATCCTAATGAACAATCGGAATGGCAAAAAAGAAGGTTACTCTAATCTCCGAGACACAGTTTGCCCAGGTCTCTCTAGGTGGAGTCTTGCAACTGGATGTGATGTGAAGACTATTTAAACAAACTATTGTTGAGATAAATCCTCTGTGATCAGAACCCATGAGAACTCCGAGTAGTTTCGTCTGTGATTTGGGTAAATGCATCATGATCAATCTTGATGTTTTAGCTGATCAGCTCTTAGTTTAGATAGCCTGAAACGCCTAATTAGGCAAAGTCTGAAGCCAGACGACCTTATGTTAATAACTTAAATGGACTGTATACTGCGTAGATATATAACAACTTCCTGACTCAAAAAGGAAAGATGTTTTTGGTGTATTTCTTTTAAAGCGATTGGGTGCCATTGATATTACTACATAATGTTTCTTTTTGGTAATTTTTGGATTGCGATATGTGAGAAAAAGGGAATTAGGATGCAAGAGAAGAGTTGTGGTCTACTATGAATTTCATCATGAAATGGTCAACTAGGTTTTGTCTCTCAACAAAAGATAGAGCAATACTGGGTTCTCAGTCGATGTAGTTTCGCAGACGCTCACAGAAAGCTGCCTCGCAACGGTTGGAAGATTAGACATGCTGCAGATAGAGAGAGTTTAATGACATTTTCTACCAGCGAGGGATCTGCAAGTGAATAATCAAACTATTCTTCCTAGTGATTACCCACGGGCCCCGAGCGTCCAAGCGCCCATCTTGAGGCATCAGCTGGACATCCGGCCGCTACCTTTCGTTTCATGACACTGACTCTATGAGGAATGCTCTGTCAACGAAAGGTATTAGCAAGTAAAACTCTGTCTTCCACAGATTACTCACTTCTGGTCTCTTACACTGTACTATTACTTCTCTCGTTACTTTGGAACTCGCAACTCATGGTTAGTCTCATTTTGTATAAACGCCGAACTGCTATTTTAGGAGAGGCACAAACATGTCCCTGGTTGTGATTCAATTCTTATTATGGTAATAAGTTGAGCCACTAGCCAACAGAGATGTAACTAGCACTGTTCAGTCGTAAGCCACATGAGTGATTGTGCCACACCAAGCATTACTACTTTATAAGTACTAATTATTAATTACACATGACAAAAATTCTCAGTGGTCGTGCGAGTAATAGTAAAGGAATAAGACATAGTGGAAAGTAGCTTCGCTATTTTCTAATATACGAGATAATAAAGTGAAAATAATACCAATGATTGCAGGCTAATCAGGCGCAAATTTCTAGAAACAAAAAGTATATTATCCATATTACCAAACTCTGAGTTCATAACACTTGAGTATCAAGAGAACGTACATGCAAAGCAGGACTTGTTGCTCAGTCACCAGACAGACAGTTGAAGGCAGAGTCAGAGGACGAATAAGAAGTATCTTCAAACCAGACCTAGTGGGGATAAAAAAAAAAAAAAAAACACAGAAGAAAACAACAATCCGAGGCCCACACTAACTTACTGACTCGACTAAAAGTTCTTTTATCTGTCTGCAGCAGAATCGGACAACTGCTGGATCACGTTCTCAATTTCAAGTGGTCTTCTTCCGGGCCACTGAACACAGATGTACAAACGTCCATCGGCCCTTAACACTCTGGTGCAGATCACATGGAGTGGTCCACTGCTGACAGGCAACTCCCTGTGGTACATTGATTTTAATAACTTTAGTCCGATTCACCAACTGTAAACTGACAATATTTGTCTTTGCATTCGTTTCTACTAATCAGATAGTCACACCAATCTTATCTATGTTTTTTTTTTTTTTCTTGGAACTTCGACCTTCACCAGCTCCAGCAATAGGCACACCCGCTCTCTCAGGACCGCAGTGTCGGTGCAATCTGAGTTTGAATTGCCAAACTTTCACCCCCCATCCTCTCTTCCCCTATATACAATATTAATAAAAAAAGAGTGGATTTTGCATCCTAACCTAGCTAGAAAGACTCACAGACTTACATTAATCTAGCCTACAGATGTCCTGCCGTGGTCTTAATCTGGTTTAATTTAACCATTGTCATTATACAAACAAGAAAAATCTTTAGTTTCCTGAGTATGTACAGAAGGGCCTCCAACTACCAAGTCACCATGCTAGGCCGTATAAGCTCCACTTTAAGCAGGCTGCTTGAGAAAACGAGTTCATTAACGGAGCTTTTTTCGTAGCATCTCTTCACCACAACTTCACACAAACTACCGGCTAACCATAACGTATTGTCATACTCAATGAATTCAGTGCAATTGAGGAAGCTGACTTCCTTATATTGGCAGCACACTATAGGACTGACCTCAGAGACGTTGGGCGGACTCTGAGCTAGGACAGCGTCCTCACTAGAATGACGTACCTTTACCACGACACATTTACACGATATTGCAAAAAGAGTAAAAATGACACGAATTCACAGCGTTCAAAAAACACAGTAGCTTTTTGAAAATATGATTATGTCACGTGGGACTTTTCTCTTCAGGTGAAGGCCGCGTAAACGTTCAGCGCATAAAAGTTTACCTAAATTGATAAAGATTAGTCTGAAGGGCTTGGGGCAGAGTTAAGACTAGAGAAATCAGGATCATTAATATTCATCAAATAAGAACAACGTCATTAACAAACCACCATGGAAATGAGGATGAGGCGACTGTGAACACGTACTAATAATATATCACAAGGACGGCTGTGAACCTCGTGCTAAATCTTATTACCTTACACTCACATATTGCTGTAATGTCGTGTGTAAAATGGTAGCGCTTTTTCTGTTTCTAAAATGAAATTTTACAATTCATCTTGCCTAAAATAACACTAACAACATGTAGGAATAAGTGTTCTTAGTTTTGTTCCCTACCAAATGAACATTTTCTGTTTCAAAAACACATTATTGTAATATGTCAATAAATGGCTGGTATGCCAAGCCCTTAAAGAGAGGCAATTAGTTTGCTAAGAACAAAATGATCATGATGTATGTCCTCAGGAGTATTGATCAGTGTAGAGACAAGAAACAATACAGTCTTTGTAAGATAACAAAGGATCAAACTAATGTATAAACAGTATTACAGTTTTTTTGACATCGACTTCTATGGCACACTTTTTTTGGAAATTGTCCGATAAATATGGCAAAAACCTCTACCATACTCAGTGCAGATTTATCACTTTCATTCTTGTCTCAACCATTTTAGAATGATTGCAACATGTACACTTCTTTGTGCACACCACTCGCACCTTATTGGTGAAAATAACACTTTGTGGTTACAATACTGGACCAAAACAATTCATCCTCTTAACTGCACTTTTTGTGTACAAACCATTTCTCACAGTCCTGTAAAAAACCTTCACTTGTTTGTTTGAACTGAAACATTATATTGCCAACACCAGGATTCCCACTCCTCAACCTAACCACTAAACACTGCTTGGAACTTATTTCTACATAATACTCTTTTTTCCTTTTGGTATTTTTCGAATACTTTGAAAATTACAGAGACATTCGTCGAAACAAATATTCAGAATTGTGAAAACAAGAACATAGGATTTCTACTGATCCCAAGTGTAACACAGATCAATACTTCGACGAGCTAAAAGTGGTGCTCCTGTCTAATCTTGGCCAGCAGTGAAGTATCTGAAATGCTAAAATAAAATCATCTGTCTCTGTGTCCAGGTCCTCTTCCTCTCAACTTCTCTCTTCGTCATTGCGATTTTGATCGCTTTCTTTATTTTTAATACAACAGTAACTCTACTAATGTCCTAATGAGTTGTGTCATGGGACAGATTTATTTGTCAGAAGAGTTCACCGCTCACATGCGTTCATTGTTCCAGAAAGTGATTGAACTCCAAGAAAACATCAGTTTGGAGCCAAAAAGTGTGAGCTTATACTAAAAACATAAGTTTTTAATCTAGTCAAGTGAACGCGAAGAGTTAAGGAAGCTATTGTGTGTGGTTTTGCAAACACTGTGTGAGAAAGTTCAGCTAAAAGAGTCGAAGACAGACATGATAGTTACTGTTGTAGCAAAGTAATGCTGTTTTGCATCCTGGATGTTAAGCTTTGCAACGTAATTAGCATTTCCTTGAACTCTTTTGGAGCAAAAGCTACTGAAAAAAACTGTAATCCAACAACTCAGATTCTCCCAGGTGTTTATCACCAATGACTGCAGAAAGGGCCTCTCTTGTCTTGTACACAAGAAAGAATCTACAAAACACATTGCTTTCATCTTTTGTCTCGCAAGATCGGATTGTCAGCACGAGTAAACATTACATACTCCCAGGCTTTAGAGTCAAGGAAAACGTTCTTCATGAGATAGAAAGTAGAAAGTGAATGGGATACACAGAACATGACACGGAGGAAGGAGGAGAAAGCAAAAGGGAGAGAGAAAAGAAGATGCATAAAAAGAAACTGATTTTTAATCACTGCGCGACGAAGAAAGGGCAAACGAGGAGAAAAAAACGCACAAGGAGATTCCAGAGCTTTCAACCAAACTGGTTGCATAAAGTTTTTAATTCTGACGCTTGTTATTTTTCTATTATGCCAAAACATAAACAAGAAGCAGCTAAAATCTCATCTTCAGCTTACATTCGCACTACAACGGTTCGCAACAAGAGTCTATAAAGTAAATATGCAAAAGCCGTCCAATCTTTCTAGAATAAACGATATATAAATAACATAACTTTGATTGTCCACAACCCCCTTAACCAGGTCCTTCTCCTCCTCCTCCGGTCCTCCTCACGTTCTGTGGGTCGGCACACAAAACTGATTTCCAGAGTGTTAAGCCACCATGTTCTTCCAGGGCGACGCAGGATTTTTCATTTGCAAGAGCACAGGGGCCTGATATATCTATTTAATTCCCGGGGTTTTAGAAGCCCGCTGATCCTCTTTCCGTTCACCTGGGGAGAGAGAGTTAAAGCGCCAATAGAGTGCATCATCACCCTGGTCCCGGCTCTGGACACACACGGCAGATCACATATACAACGCAAACAGGCCTTAGGGATTGGAATGAGGAATGCTGTTTGTATTGGGTGGTCAGAGCAGCGTAACACTGGATCGAATTTGAGGTAGAAGTAATTTTTAGTTCTAATCCCGAATCAGGGCTGGGCGCAATGTTGGCAAAAGAACTGAACACGATGCAATTCTCAGGAGCCACAATCTAATGCGATTTTTATGATGTGTCACGATTTCTTGTAGACTACTTTTCTGTTTGCCGTTGAGGTAAACTACAAAAACCACTGTCCACCCACCTGAAGAAGGACAAAAGGAACAAGGGACAGTTGTATTGTTAAAACGCTTGACTAAAATGATTCTAAAATTCACAATGATAAAACTCATTTCTAGAATCCGTTGGAGCACGAAACAATTGGTGAAACTTCTTTGTGAAGCTTGAGCGTTTGTAGTGTTAAGCCGGTCTCGCACACTACCACGCAGGGAGTGTGTAAAGGCATTTTTCTTGTTTGCTGTTTTGTTTTGACGTTGCCTATATTTGAAACTAGCGGACGAGCACGACCTGAAGACTTTACAACGATTATTTGTCTCACAGCGTCGCATCAATTGATCGCGAGAATACTTAATATGTGATCACAGCTCTGGGGACGCGAGTGAACGGCGACGATCTAGCGGCGTGTGTCATGTGCATTCCTGAGTGCATTTAGGCTGCCTCTAAGGTTAATACCAATAAGAAACGCAAGTGGATTATAAGCAGTTTAATAGCACACCGATCACAGAAGAGCCGGAGGCACTCATATAAGGTAAGGAGCTGTTAAGGGCTCCTTTGCACACCAAGCCGAAGGTCGACTCTTTACCGTTTCTTTGAACCGAGCTTTCGTAAAATTTTTGCCCCGACCGACGGCTCACGTGTGCTTTGGTGTAAATGGGTTTGGTCGGGGGGTCAGAGGAAGGCGCGGAGGATCTCTAGCCAGTGTGGAGGCGGGTTTTCTGAAGACTTGCCAAGTAAAGTCGGTGTCGCACAGTTGCCGCATAATGCATGCGATTTGATTGCCCCCGTGCCACAGGAGAACCTGAATCACAGTGGCAGGGAATATAGTGCAGGAAACCGAAAAAGAACGCTAATATTGTCCACAAATCAGTGATTTAGCCGAAGCATGGAATTGTTATACACGGGGCCAAACGAGACGTAACTACGAAGCGAGAATCGGCTAACTATTTGGATGCGAGGAAAACACTGGGAAGACAGTTTTACGGGGACACGAGCTAACGAAGGGCTCGCAGACAACCTGTGGAAGCGAATAAGTACCGGAGTTGAGCCGTTAAAGTGATGAAGTTAAGATTCAGAACACTCTTGTTTGCGCGTCAATAGGTTTGAAACTGATATTCGCATGCTAAACTTATATGTTTCGCCTCATTTGCGTCATTTTCGTCAGTCCTGTTTTTACATCATCGCATGCTGACACATCGGCATTCTTTGCTGACGACTGTTTTTGGCTGTGTTTGGGTCGTGTCCTTATCGTCTGATGTTCTTTTCACATCGCAGGCGCCCCTACACAGAGCGTGAACAGACAGTGCGATCGCTCCTCCTAACCCGACAGCGACCTCATGGTGGTTGCGGTTGGTGGTGCAAATGTACCCTTTATCCGCCTGACTGCGATGTGGTGCGTGATAATGAAAATGTATTAAAAAACTCCGTGTTGAAGCGTATGTTCTACAATAATAGTCGGTGCTTCTCTCACAGATTCATTTAAACGAGCAGGTGTGTTGGAGTTAAGACGTGTGTAGATTTTTATATCGTAATTTTACAAAGAACTCTCGCACTTGATTAGCCTGCAGCCCCGAGCCACTCATATAGCTGCAAATATGCGTTCGCATTTGTTTACCGATCGATTGAGGCGATCGTCTTTAGTATTTCTTTATTTTATGTGGCACATCAGGCATGTGCAACCGTCACTGATCTGATGCTCCCTGACAAATAGTCAACGTGCGACACGAATTACATTAAGGCAGAGACAACGACAAATAAAATCTCTTACAAAATCGTTTGGTTCCTCTGGCCCGACATCCAGGCTTAATCAATCTAGGCCCAAACCTCTGTAAGATGCTGCAGGCCAGCTTCTACAAGGTGGATTATTAACACGTAAGTGCAGACTCTGGATGCGAGTAGCAGAATATAAGAGAGAGATAAAACACCAAATGCAGTTGCTTTACAGCCATAGCTCCGACATGTGCGATCCTTGTCGAGAGTCGCGCGCCCCTCATGGGGAAAGAAATCGCACTGAAGGTCTATTTTTTTGTCGGCCGCCGTCAGCGTCTGGCTGACCGGGCTTTCAATCTCATTATATCTAGCGTTCTCGGCGGGAATCCTCAGCCCAGTGACCTTCCACACGTGTAGGCTTGCGACGAAACCGGACCGCAGTTGACAGCCATCTGGTGTAACACAGCACTTACGCAAGAAAGGGCCCGCATGCATGTTCTTCCCGCCTCAACTGTAGTCGACCATGGCAGTCAGCGCCTGTAATTGAATGCTATGTTGCTATCGGTTTTGACTATACCGCACATCTGCTCACGTTGCTGTTGAACTCATTTAGTGATCGTGTCCTGACGCATAGCAGACTGGCCTACTTGTATTTAAGGTTGTTAGACTTATGCTCGAAGTAGATGCGATGAGACCGGAGTCCTATCTTGACGCAGATAGCTTAGATATACATCATGAATTTTTCTTTGATATGCATATGACCGAGAGTCAGATTCTCTCACTGTCGTGTCACTATCGCAGCTGTGTGTCGACCAGCCAACGTCGGTCACCACCTCGTGGAGAGCATTCTTGCGCTAGAGCTTGTGCGTGTGTTGTAAATTTTAAAGCAAGTGGGTGGCGGATGTTCTGTGTCATAACCTGGCTTTTGAGCCTACTTGCAAAAAGAACCTAAGTCACTCATGAAGGATTTCATATTGGTGATATACTGATATAATTTAATTGCGAAACAACTTATGGTAGAGTGCATCCTTCGGGAGAATGTTTTATAAAGAATAAGGTAATAAAATATGATGGCATGGTGTGACCCGCTCTTCTTATAAATAAGTGAGATGGATGTTGTGCGTGTGAGCGCGATCTTTTTCTATCTTCAAGATATACGCTTTTTTAAAGAACGGTTCTCCAAAGATGTAGCAGTGTGAATTACTATTATGATCAAGATTGTGTGAGTAGATTCTTTATCGCGTAAATGCAATAATTTAACATGCTCAGTCAGTTTTCTGTTGCGATCAATAAGCTGCCAACATTGGTGCATTGTGGTTGACGCCATGAGCTTTCCATACTACCATAGACTCAGACCACGAACTTGTAGCTGTGGACATTCTCGTATCTTTGACTCTCTACTATGTTTAAGGCATATTGGTGCGTGAAATTGTTCTTCGTATTTTATAACAGATAAAGCTAGTTTATCTCGTTCTACTCGTTTCACCTGGTGTAATGAACAATATGCATCTAAATAGCTACGCTATCATTACAGCTTTACTATCATTCTCTATCGCTGTCAGTTAAGACCACCTTCCAATTCAAGCCTGAATAAATTTCTGTAAGTTTACATACTTTGTTGCATCTTGCTGTCTACCGAGCTTCTCGCATTCAGTCTTGAGATAAACATGTTGCGTCGAGATCTGACGATTGCTTTCTGATGTGCTCATATCATGTTTACATTTCTGGCTCAAAAGCCACACGAACTGTCCCTTATAGACTTTAGTTATGTTGCGTTTACACTTATTCCTATAATATCTTTATGTAATCTTTTGCACGCAGTTGTTCACAATCAGTGTACGATTATCTATGGCTTTTCTCTCTCAACATATAGCTCGACACGCACCGCTTGGAACCGCAATTTTGGTTGATCTCTATATAGGTCAGTGCTGTGGCTTCTTTACTTTGTATCTTGAAACTTGCCTCATGTGAAGCGATCAAATGACTAATAAGCTCAACAACCCTCATTATAGTATTTCTGTCAAACGCACCCTATATCTCAAGTAACCTATCTTCAGACTCGACTCACTTGTTCATCGTAAGCATACCTTGTATGTATCTCAATCATTTTACATTTGCGTGCATTGACCTCAGGGTCTAGGCCAGAGAATGCTGCATCTACGAAGCTTGGTCACATCCACAACGTCGCGGCTTTGGACCTGAGCCATCTATCGTCTTTGATCAACTGTTAGACGGCCCGGATTTCTATCTCATTTCTCCATTCCAATTCGAGCTGTGAGGTAGTGATAGCTAGCAGGTGCGTCGCACATTTATAGAAATCTCCACAAAGTATAATACCATGCGCTTTTCTATGCAATTAAAATAACCTGGTTAGCACCACACCATGGATCACCTGCACAAGCTCATGATCCTCTCCCAACAAACACTTGTGGACGCGATGTGTCAAAAACCAGACAACGTATTCTCTTCATCTAAACAGTCAGAAGCAGCAATGACGAATTACTGTAAAACTATGCTTTTTACTTTACAACGCATACATAAAGCATCACTGCACGTGACTGGATGCTCTCGAACTAAACACTGGATAACATATTCTGATTCCAGTCAAAATTTTCCTTTGCATTTAACTCAATCTGACGTTATTCTGTCATATTTATCAGGTGTTTGTACCTGTAACCAAGAGAAGAGTCGATGAATCTTGAGCAGTAATCTTCACAGTGTTCATATTTTGTTCTCAACTCATTCTGACAATTGAACAGACTCTTGTTCACCTCGATGAATAGAACCATTACTTGACATAGATTCTGATCTATTGTGGTAAAAAGTACTAAACTGGGCTCATATTGTTCTGTTGTTTTTGGGGGACACCTGAGTATCAAGGAAACTTTTATTTTTGGGGGTTTACAGGAAATGCACTAAGACACTTGAGACTTGGACTAAGACAATGGAAAATTTTGACCAGAGTATATGGCTGCAGACCTGTACCAAGGAGTCCTCGTTAGTGACCTGTACACAGGCTTACTTTTAAGTTACCAGCTTTTTTATCACTATTTTTTTTAACCCGAGTATCTGCAAACCTCCATCAGGAGCCAACTCTATTAGATGAAGCTAAAGTACAACAAACCTCATTTTGAAATGTTTGAAATTGCAGCCAGACTTTTTCCCCTTTGCTCGACTACATCACTCAGTTCTTTGGTGAGATCCCAATACGGTCACGTGGTGCACAGCCGGAACATAAAAGTAAAATTCTGACCTGTAAAAACAATATCAACACAGTTTTTTTTAATACAACAAAACACACCTTCTTCGTAATAACTGGCCCATGGGTGGTCCCGTTTTTTTTTTTTTTTTTTTATAGGTTTTTTTTTTTTTTCTTGGTAACATGCTAGTGCAGTGTCCGGGGGGCGGTCATTAAGTTATGAGACAGGTAATGCTCAAGGAACAGGCGTTGGTAATGGGTAAGTTAGGGTGTGCTAAAGGTTAAGATAAAACCAAACACTAAGTTTACGCTGGTTAGCAGCAATAATAAACTATCACTATAGCAACCCACGCCTCCACGTCTGTCCCTCCGGCATCCGTTCCTTTACGCTGCGTTTGTACGTTTCGTTACACCGTAACGGATACGGGTAGACATAAGGTGATGATGCAGCGGCCTCATGTTTTCTTCAACATCAGTTGGAACACAAATACATGTTTTACGTGCATAGCCGCCCACATACTCGGTCCTGCTGGTTATTCTCTACCCAATACATTATGGCGACATCAGGGCCTTAGGGAATCCTGGCATACCCAGGTCTGGCAGCCCCAGGATGAATCTCCATTTGATGAATGCAATGAAAATGTTATTCTGTTTTTAGACAAATGGCACGCGTTGGTTTGGGAGATTTTGTCTGTGTTATTTTGAGTCACCTCAGTTTCAAGAAATGAGCCAACCATCTGGGATAAAAACAGTAATAAGATCGCGCTGTTGGAGTCATCTCCACTCTTTCAGGCCTGTATCTCGTTGTACATACTTATTTATTTTAGATTTTGTCCTCAAGCTCGAGCCTGGAGAGCCGGTCAGATGCCGTGATCTTTTTAATGTTAATATTACTGATCTTCTTTACTCGGAGGCAACCAGACATGAAGACCGGTCTTGTGACGGGAGACGCGTGTATAACTCTCTGTTGTTTCAAATTGAAGTTTCTAACAGTGAAGGAGGGAACATTTCCCTTCAAAAACGACTTTAAAGTTGCCCTTCATTTGCAAGTACAGCCTTTCCGTTCCCGTCTGCTCATCTCATCAGCCGTTTTTTTTCACACTCGCACCATTCCCTCTTTGTCTAACACCGAAAGCGCTAATCCTAGCAAGAGTGTCAATTACCCAGACACACATTGATCAGCAAGCTCACAAGGACAATCTTCTCTTCTTTTTTGCTTCTGGCAGGCTCACGCGTCAGTCGAATCACGTACGTCTGTGGGCTGGCCTTCTTCGTGGGATGCCTCAATTTGGACACCGGAGCTCTCGAATACTTTTTGGGCGGCCACACTCTTCAGGAACACCGGCGAGCTCGTTTGTAAGGCAGGCGCATTAATTAAGCGTCGTTAAGTCGCTGACAAGCCGGGCCGTCGCACATCCGTTGTGCCGCGAAGAACGGGGGGGACCGGCAACACCCGGCTGTTCTCTTGGAGCCTATGAAAGCAGGAATTCTAGCTATACTGGCAAGTACCGCATTAGTCGGTCTATGCCAGTATTAAGCAGGAATCCTTTACTCTCCTCTCTTTCTGTTATATACTCTCTAGATATCTCTATCTCCTCTCTGCCCTCTCTCTTGCTCTCTACTATCAGTGAGCAAATGTAGAGGGCAGTTGTAGATGAGATGCTCGCACGCACTGAGAAAGGGCAGAGTATATAACTGAGAAAGAGATGAATTATGAGAAAGATGATGAGATGACAATGGACACTGCAGTGGCTGCATGCTACATTCTATGTTTGCACGCTGGAAAAGCTGAAATCCAGCTGTACTGCCTCCACGCTTCGGCCCGTGTGTTTGACGTCCCCCATTCTGCCCGCAACAAGCGGATGTGCGACTCGGCCCGTTCCGGCAGCGCTTAACCGACCGTCTTAATAATCGCTGCCTTACAAAACTTTCACTTGTCTGGCTCTGCGTGTCTGTAGGAAGTGCCGCGGCCCAACAAGTATTCGGAAGACTGTCCATTTGGTGTCAATTGACATTCCACAAAGCACACTGTCTACATAACATCACGTATTGACTGCGGCGAGCGTACAAAAAGAAAAAGAGGAAAATTGTCTTGTGAGACTTTGTAATGCTGATTCTGGTAATCGAACTCTGGCAGGATTAGCCGTGTTCGTGTTACGAAAAGTAGCGATTTGGGGAGGTGTGGAATAAAAAACGGTGATGGAGATGAAGAAGACCGGAACGGAAATGTATTTCTCGGCAAATGACAAGGCAACACTTTAAGTCAGTTTTTTCTGAAGGAAATGTGTCTCCTTCACTGTTAGACACCTCAATTTGACAAAGGAAGTTAATTACACCTCTCCGTAAGACGTCCTTCATGTCTGGTTGCTCGATAAGAAGATTCAGTTTAATAATACACATTAAAAAGATAGCATGCTGAACCGCTCTCACGCTCGTTTAGACAACATCTATCAATAAATAGAGTACATGCTAAACAATACAGGCTGAAAGGAGTGGACAGAATTTGACTCAAACACCCATTTATTACTGTTTTATCGAGGTGGTTTGGCTCATGTTTTGAAACTGAGGTGGACTCAAAATTAACTACGAGACAATCTGCCAAACCCAACACTTGCATTTGTTTCAATAACAGAATTATACATATTATCTCAATTGCAATTCAATCCCAAACTTGGGAGATCTCAATTCTCGCGCTGCAGACCTGTCATGAGGAGTCCCTAAGGCCCCTGATGTTCGCACCCATCATTATGCGTGATATACCCACAGGACATATTGGTGTGCGCTATGCCCACTATAAACCATTATTTGATGTTCCATCCCGTATATTTTGAAGAAAACAGAGGAGGCCTCCGATATTATTGTCACCTTGCTCCGACTCCCAGGAATCGGTTTGGAGTGTCATACTTCGGAGTCGTAACCTCGAACTAACCATCTGGAGTCGGTAATTCAAGACGGCATATTATACATAGCTACGGAGCGCGGCGACAGACAAGACATGTAGGAAGATTTCGTGCCGGTGCTCTAGGATAAGGACTGATCTAGTGCGGATTTACAGCGGCGCTTCTGCACTATGGGGGAGGTTTTTACTTTATGTTTCCGACGCATTGTTGCTAAACCTATGGCCGAAGGTAAGTAAACCGACCTTATTTTCTTATTGGCTTCTTATCTGTTACACCGTTTAGCACAAACCTTATCCGCTAGCACTCTGAGGGTTCGCAATATATGAATACACCACCAGAGGCCTCGTCTACTATTACCTGTTCTTCTATAAAACTTCATGACCGACGCCCATCCGACCTGACTAGCTTTACCAAGACCACTCATGGGCCAGTTATTACAAAGTTTGTTTTGCTTGTAATAAATTAGAAAATGTGGTTGATATTGTTTTTTACAGGTCAGTTTATTACTTTTATGTCGGCTGTGACAGTTATTGGATCTCATCAAACTGATATGTGATCGATGCAAAAGGGAAAAAGTCTGGCTGCAATTTCAAACATTTCAAAATGAGGTTTGTTTTACTTTACTTTCTCTCGTTAGAGTTGGCTCCTGATGAGGTTTGCAGATACTCGTTAAAAAAAAGTGCATAAAAAGTGTAACTTAAAAGTAAGCCTGTGTACAGGTCACGTAACGAGGGACTCCTGGTACAGGTCTGCAGCCATATACTCTTGTCAAATTTCCATTGTCTTAGTCCAAGTCTCAAGTGTCTTAGTGCATCTTTACAAATAGTTCTGTACAAGTGTCCCACAGACAGAACAATGAGCCATGTTTAGTACATTTTACAAATAGATCAATCTATTGTCTAAGTAATGGTTCTCATGTGAACAAGAGTCTGTTCAATTGTCAGAATGAGTTGAGAACAAAATATGAACACTGTGAGATCTGCTCAAGATATGACTCTTCTCTGTTACAGTACAACACTATAAATATGACAAATAATCAGATTATGTAAATGACAAAGAAAATTTACTGAATCAGAAATGGTTGATCCAGTTTAGTTCAGAGCTCCAGTCACTGCAGTGATGCTTTATGGTTGTAAGTAAAACAGTATTACAGTAACTCATTCTGTTCTGACTGTTTAGATGAGAAAGACGTCTGGTTTTGACACATGCGTAAAGTGTTTGGGAGAGATATGAGCTTGTGCAGGTGATCCATGGTGTTGTGCTGAACCAGGTTATTTTAGTCAAAGTGATCTTTGTGGTTTTGATGGCAGTGACACTCTTTACATTGGGGAATAATAGCATGGGTGGACAGTTTTAGGAGAGATCTGTGCTTTTGCTGCTGAGCTGTAATGTTGGAACAAACTAGTAGTAGTAGTAGTAGATAGTTGGTCAAATAATATTTTAATTTTGAGAATGTCATCTCAGTTTCAAGAAATGAGCCAAACCAATAGAGAAAAATTGTAACTCTCAGTGATTAAAAAAATAAAAATAAAAAATCAAATATTAGGAGTTTACACACATCTGGCAGTCTAGCCAGATGTGCTAACTCAGATCTAACTTGTTTTCAGCTGAAAAAAGCACATTTAAACTTAAAATTCATCAAGATGTCTTAATAAATGTGTAGTAATAAATTGATAAAGCTGCAGAAACACATTTTAAATAAAAAAGTAGGCCTTATACTCATGACTCATCGCTAAGCTGATAAGTTCTGAGGAACATCCTTGACTTATTGTGATTTTTCTGTATATGTATTTACGAAGAAACTATGGCATAAGTCTTTGGGTCTCAAGTTTGGGGTCGCAAAGCAAAAAGCTCTAAATAGGAGGGTCACAATGTGATTTTTATCTTTAACATTTCCAGGTGCTTCATAGTTTGTTATTATCAGATATTGATCAGAGAGGATTTTTTCAAGAAAAAGCCAGTTAATACAGGTCCCTTAAACCCAAAACTTGCCAAATCCAGTGTCATTCTGTCCCAGGCTGTGACACCAGCTGGGCTGACTCTCGATTTATCAAAGAAAGTTTAGGCGTACTTCAAAACTTGATGTTTCTTCTCACTTAAAACTAGAGTCAGTCAGACATCAGAGTCTCACGCTGGATTTACACAGACTGCAAGGCGAGTGCGGGTCGGGACACGTGCGGGTTTCTTGCTAAGTGCCTGTTACACCAGATGCTGTCAACTGCGGTCCGGTTTCGTCCAAAGCCACGTGGAGTCACGTAGATTCCCGCGAGAACGCTCGTATAATGAATTGAAAGCCGCACCAGACCGCTGCGGTCTCCGACAAAATAGACTTCATGCGGATTCTTTCCGCAGAGTCGCGCGACTCTCGCAGTCGGACATGTCGGAGCATGGTGTAAATCAACGCATTGGTTTTAAGCACTTTCTAAGTTCTGACTCGCATCCAAGTTGCACTTAGTGTAAATCCACTGTAAGCTGGCTGCAGACTACAGGAGTTTTGGCCTGATTTTAAGCCTGATGTGTGGCCAGAGGAACGATTTTTGTAAGAGATTTTTGTCGTTTCTCTCCTTATGTTTGTGCGTCACTGTGACTATTTGTCAGGAGCATCATCGTGAGGTTCACATGCTGCATGTGCACATAAAATAAGAAAAAAAACATCGCCTCATCATCTGTAAACAAATGCAACGCTTTGTGCACTAATCCAAGTGCGAGATTCTTTTTTACGATCATTACACACGTCAACTCAACACACCTGCTCTTTAAATGATGTGAGAAGCACCGACTATTATTTAGAACATACTCAACACGGAGTTTGTTAAAACATTTCATTTCACGCCCACAATCCATCAGAGTAAAGGGTATTTCACACCAACGCAACCCCAAGTCGCTGTCGGTAGGAGGAGCGACGCACTGTCTGTTCACGTCTCTTTGGGGCGCATCGATGTGAAAGAACATTCAGACAAACACGACCCAAACAGCCAACAGTCGTCAAACAAATGCCGAGTGAGCATGCGCATGATGTAACGCTTGACGAAAATGACGAAAATGACGAAACATAAGTTGCACGCGAATAGTAGTTGTCAAACTTTGACGGCAAACAGATGTTTCTAATCTTACCTCACGGATTAAGCTCAACTCGTATTTTCCTCCACAGTCCAGCCTTCGTACTGCGGTCCCGTAACTCCCCAGTGTTTTCCTCGATCCAAATAGTAGCCATTCTCCTTCGTAGTTACGTCTCGTTTGGCCCCGTGTAAATAACAATCCATGCTCGGCTAAATACTGTTTTTCCATAAGCGTCTTTTTCGGTTTCCTGCACTATATTCCTGCGCACTGATTCACTGGTTCTCCTGTGGCCACGGGCCAATCAAACAGCTGCATTTGCGGCAACTGGCGACACCGACTTTACTTGCAAGTCTTCAAAAACCCGCCTCCACAACGTGCTCCGCGCTCCTCTGACCCCCGACAAACCCATTTACACCAAACACACGTGAGCCGCCGGTCGGCAAAAGTTACGAAACTGGTTCAGACGGGCGACCCTCGGCTTGGTGTGAAAGACCCTTAACAGCTCCTTACCTTATATGAGCCTCCGCTCCTCTGTGATGTTTATAAACCTGCTTTAATCCACTTGCGTTTCATTGTTAACCTTTATAACAGCGTACATGCACTCGATCACATGACACACGCGCTGTTCGCCGTTCACTCTGCTCCCCAAGTCTGTGTCATCTTTGTTCTTCCTGCGACAATGATGCGACTGTGAGACAAATAATCGTTGTAAATGTCTTCAGGTCTGTGGCCTCGTCTTTTCTTTGGCACGTCAACAAATCGCAAAAGATCCTTAACTGCTGTAGTGTGCAGCCGGCTTAAAACTACAAACCTCAGCTTCACAAAGAATTCAGCCAATTGTTTGTGCTCCAAGAGATTCAGAAATAGTTTCCATTTGAATTTTAAATCATTTTAGTCAAGCGTTTTAACAAAAACTGTCCCTTGTTGCCTTTGTCCTTCTTCAGGTGGGTGACAGATGGTTTTATTTACCTCAACGGCAACAGAAAATAGTCTACAAGAATCGTGACAACATCAAAACCATAATGTGGCTCTAAGAACATCGTGATTTCATTCTTTTGCCACATCGCCCAGCCCTGATCAGGATTAGAACTAAAATACTTCTATTCAAATTCGATCCATTTACGCTGCTCTGCACAAACAAACAGCATTCCTCATTCACATCCCTAAGCCTGTTTGCGTTGTATATGTGAGCTGCCGTGTGTGTCCAGAGCCGGGCCAGGGTGATGATGCCTTATGGCGCTTTAATTTCTCTCCCAAGGTGAACCGGGAAGAGATCAGCGGCTCTAAACCCCGGGAATTACCCTAGATATTGGCCCCCTGTGCTCTGCAAATGAAATCCTGCCGTCGCCTGGAAGAACATGGTGGTTAACACTCTGGAAATCAGTTTTTGTGCCGACCACAGCTGGTGAGAGGACCGGAGGAGGAGGAGAAGGGACCTGGAAGGCTGGGTTTGACAATCATGTGTTGTTATTATTATCGTTTATTAAAAGGTTTGGACGGCTTTTGCATTTTACTTTATAGAGCTCTTGTTGCGAACCGTTGTATCTAATGAAGCTTGAAGAAATTTTAGCTTCTCTTGTTTATTTTTGGCATAAAAAAAACAACTCAAATTAAACTTTAGCAACCATTTTGTGAAGCTCTGGATCTTGTCATTTCTGTTAATCCCATTCACTTTTCTACTTTCTTATCTCATTAAAACGTTTTCCTTGACTCTAAAGCCCTGGATATGTAATGTTTACTCGTGCTGACAATCCGATCTGGAGACAAAAGTGAAAACATGTGTTTTGTGATTCTTTTGTACAAGACAGAAGCCCATTCTCTCATGTCATTGTGATAAACACCTGAGAATCATTTTGGATTACAGTTTTTTTCAGTAGCTTTTGCTCCAAAGTCAAGATAATTGAACATACTTCAAAACTTAACATCCAGGATGCAAAACACATTCTACCTTTGCTACAACAGTAACATCATGTCTGTCTTCACTCTTTTTGCTGAACTTCTCACACAGTGTTTTGCAAAACCTTACACACAATTAGCCTTCCTTAACTCTTCGGTCACTGCTGTTAAACTATGTTTTTATAACTCACACTTTTGCTCCAAACTGATGTTTTCTTGGTTCAATCACCTGAACAATGAACGCATGTGCTGTGACTCTTCTGACAAATAAATCTGTCCCATGAACACAACTCCATTAGGACAAATAGAGTTACTTTTGTTTTAGAGCGTCAAACCAGACAAGAAGAAGTGTGAGGAGGAAGAGGACATGGACACAGAGACAGATGATTTATTTTAGCCCAATGTCAGATACTTCACTGTGGCCAAGATTAGACAGGAACACACTTTTAGCTCGTCGAAGTATTGACTTTACATTGTCAGTAAACCATGTTCTTGTTTCACAATTCTGAATATTTTTGTTTCACAATCTTCTTAATTTCCAAAGTATTCTGAAAAATAAATTGATATTATGTAGAAATAAATTCCAAGCAGTGTTTAGCTGGTTAAGGTGAAAGTGAATCCATGTGTTGCTTTTGTTTCATGTTCAAACAAACAAGTGAAGTTTTTACATGACTGTGAAATGTTTTACACAAAAAGTGCAGTTAAGAGATGAATGTTTATCATTTTAACCACAAAGTGTTATTTTCACAAAGGTGCCAGAAGTTTTGCACAAAAAGTGTACATGTGCAATCATTCTAAAATGTTGAGACAAATGAGTGATAAATCTGACTGAGTATGTAGAGGTTTTGCCATATTTATCACAATTTCCAAAAAATGTGCCAAAGCGATTCAAAAAAACTGTAATACTGGTTAACTTTAGTTTGTCCTTTTATTTAACCAAAGACTGTATTGTTTTCTTCTCACACTGATCTCTCTGGGCCTCATTCATGACATGTTCTTACAAACTAATTTGTTCTTAAGGGCTTCATACCAACATTTTTGACATTTACAAAATGTGTTTTTAACAGAAAATGTTCATCGGTAGGAACAAAAACTAAGAACACTTATTCCTACATGATTGTAGGTTATTTTACAAATGAGTGTAAAATCATTTTAGAAACAGAAAAGCGTACATTTACCACGACATTACACAATATGTAAATGAGGTATGATTAGCACGAGTTCACAGCCGTCCTGTGTAATTATAGTACGTGTCACAGTCCCCATTCATTTCAATGGTGGTTGTTAAGACGTGTTCTTATTTATGAATATTAATGAAATCCTGATTCTAGTCTTAACCTGCCCCAAGCCCCAGACCTAATCTTATCAATTTTAGTAACTTTATGCCTGAACTTACCCGTTTCACCTGAAGAAAATGTCCCCACGTGGCTTCAATCAAAACTCGTGTTTTTTTAACGCTGTGAAATCTCGTGTCATTTTTACTCTTTTTCATATCGTGCTAAATGTGTCGTGGTAAAGGTACGTCATCTAGTGAGACTGTCCCAGCCTCAGAGTCCCCCAACGTCCTGAGGTCAGTCCATATTTGCAATATAAGGAAGTAGCTTCCTAATGCATGATTCATTTGTATGTAAATACTTTGGTAGCCGGAGTTTGGTGAGTTTGGTGTAAAGGCTGCTACGTAAAAACTGCTCCTTATGAACTCGTTTTCTCAGCAGCTTCTTAAAGTGGAAGTTATACGCCTACATGACTTTTATGAGGCCTTCTGCTACATACTCGAAACTAAGATTTTGTCTTGTTTTAAGACAATGGTTAAATTATTAACCAGATTAAGACACGGCAGTACATCTGTAGCCTAATTAATGTAAGTCTTGAGTCATTTCTAGTAGGTTAAGATGCACAAATCCACTCTTTTTTTTTTTTTGGGGGGGGGGGGGTGAAGTTTGGCAATTCAACTCAATGCACCCGACACTGCCGGTCCTGAGAGAGGCGGTGCATGCTGAGCTAGTGTGAGGTCAGCTGCAAAAAAAAAAAAAAAAAAAAATGTTGATATCTGATTGTAGAAACTGCAAAGACAATTTGCAGTTTACATTATACAGACTAGTTTTAATCATGTGACCACAGGAGTTGTCACATGACCACTCCATGTGATCTCACAGTATTTAAGGCCAAATGGACGTTTTACATCTTTGTATGCCCGGAAGAAGACCACATTGGTTGAAACGTATCAGCATGTCCATTCTGCCACAATAAAGACTTTTATCGAGTCAGTAAGTTAGTGTGCCTCGGATTGTTTTTCTTCTGTTTTTTTTTTTTTTTTATCCCACACAGGTCTGGTTTAGTCCTTTATCTGCTGATCTGCTTCAACTCTAGTCTGGTTACTGAGCAAAAATCTGCTTTGGATCAGTTCTTCAAATTATATAGATTTGTAAATTAAATTTCAATTGAAATTAGGGCAATTCAGTTATTTTCTAACCCATTAGAAACATCTTCCACAGAACTAATAGCCACACCTGGAATGTTGCATTTATACAAGTAGAGTCTGTGTGCAACACAATCACACTGAAGATGACTCCTGTTGCTCAATAGTTCAAAGAATATCAAACAGACATGTTTGTGTTCTAAAAATAGCGCTTTACAATGAGAAACATGGAGTGCGAGTCAAACAGAGAAGTGTCAGTGAAGCAGAAGTGAGTGGAAGTAATGACGAAGCAGCCAGTGAAACGAGAGCCCGGCCCCAGCTGTCTGAGGGCGACACTCAGGGGCCCGGGGCCACAGGCAGATAGGAATCACTCAGTGTGATCATAACCTTCACAGAACTCAACCTGAGCAGCTGTTCTGTGAGCGTCTGGAACTACATCATGCAGTATTCTTGAAACAAACCTAGTTGACATTTCAATGAAATCATATAACCACAACTGTTCTTGATTAATTCCTTTTTCTTCACCATATGATAAAAACAAACTATTATAATACTGGAAATGTTTAAGATACACCAAAACTTTCCTTTTTTGAGTCAAATTTTTTAAGCTATAACAGGTCATTAGTTAAATAAGGCCTGGCTTCAGCTTTTGCTAATTAGGCTTTCAGGCTCTAACTAAGAGCTGATACTAAAACATCAGCTTCACTGCACATTTACCCAAACAAGACAAACTGGAGTAACCTGGTTCTATCAGATGGATTCTCACAATATTTGTAATGTTCACAAAATGCTAAGACTCCATCTAGAGCAGACCTGGGCAAACTGTGTCTCCGAGAATAAGTTTAACTCTTTGTATTTATTTTATTAGATAGCCTATGGAGCATGTATCTTTGCTTCTTGTCCTAGTAGTATCACTTTAAATGAGTAGTAGTAATAATAGTCTAGTAGTAAATAGTAGATTAAAAATTGTATGATTTACAAAATATGCCACAAAATGATAATTGGTTACACCCATGACCATGATCCGGCCCTCCACCTCGTGTCCCGGTTTGAATATGGCCCGTGGGGAAAAAAAATAATTGCACACACCTGATCTAGAATGACCCCAACCGTACAGTTAGAGACGCCCATGGAAGCGCAAAACCAAAACTAAAATGGAGACACAGATTAATATTTTGACCTATTTTAGAAGAAAAACCTTTGACTATTTTGACTGTGTGACAGTTCTCAATATTCTGCCAATGCCAAGCCCCAGGTCTAAACCTTCCTATTTTGTAACTTCAGACCTAAACATGGCTGCTAAACCTAAAGAAAATGTCCATGGCTTCAACCATCAGTTGAAGTAAAAACGCTTCTATTTGACGCTGTATATATAAAGGACAAGGAACATGCTCATGATACACTCTTAATGCGTTTTATAGGTACACATTTCATACACATGATCCTCTCATGCTCTCCTGGCAAAACACAAACGCAAAACAAGCCTGCTTTTTTTTTTTTTTTACCAAACTGGCAACTGAAAAGTTGGGGGAAAAAAACTAAACTAAAATAAATAAAGATTTAGATTTAGTTCTGACGCTTGGAGTTGGCTATGATTAGGACTTCTGTATTATTCATTAATGAAGTCATTCTTCATGAATGATATGATAACACATCTTTACATCCACCATAGAAATGAACTGAGGTAGCAAAGTTTGTTTTAAGAGATTTCATCTGATAATATGACATGATTTATGACAAGAACCTTTAGTTTCATTCACAACTTGAGCATTTCTTGTGTTTGGAGTTTGTTTTATCATGAACGACCTGTAGCAGTGTAAATGTGACTCTGGTCACGTTGCTGCGTCCGTCGATCAAAATCACATCCACAACATCAGATTTCGTATAAAACATTAGTCGTTCTCTTTTAATCCATTTATGGTGTCTCTTCATTCAAACTTTGCAGTATTCTGTCCAAACTTACCCCAAGCACCTTTTATTTTCTCAGACGTCTGTTGTCATGACAACAGGAGTGCACTTCCAGGTCATGGATTTTACATTTTCGTGTAAAATCTTAACTTACCCCAAGCCCCAGCCCTAAACATACCAATCTTAGTAACATGAAGCCTAAACTTACCTGTTAAACAAACAAACAAAAAAAAAATCATGTGGCTTCAACCAAAATTTGAGGTTATTTTACATTTTGGTTTTTCGTAACTTATTGACGTAACAAAGTGTGTAACGTACGTTTTTGACATTTTGTTGTATATCTTATTTTCCGGGGGGAGACTGTTGGTATTATTCTGTTACAAGCACATGTGCAGGTGCGCTAGCTTACTTAGCCCAGCCTATCACCTTTTTGGCAGCCACAATTACCACAAAGTTTATATCATGACTGTTTGGTTATCGTTTTTTTTTTTTTTTTCTTAGTAATGCTTAATGATTAGTAGTGTTTGCTTGAATGAGAAAAAAAATAAATAAATAAAAATGAACAGCACTCACCAGCATAATTTTCCCAGCAATTGTACTCTTCCTGCCTGACCTGACTCTTTGACAGACACTTTTCAAAGACAAGAGGTCTGGAATCAGACTGCTGGGTTTAATATTCAAAGGCGGGCTTTCCGAGCGCTGAGTGAGCCAATCACCGAAAACGCAGAAATTACACCAAAACAGTGACACGCTACACCAGTTGTTATAACAAATGTTTATGATTTTTTCAGTCTGAAGGCTCTCAACTTGGTTTGTTGTTCATGTTGTAAAGAATTGATACATTCTAAAATGTTCAAAACCAGAGCAGGAGCCGAAGAAAATATTTTATGAGCTGCGTCTGCCATGTTGAATGTTTTGAAACAGTTCAAAAAAATAAAAATTTGGACGACAAAGTGATTGGCTCTGTCTTTGGTTCCAGACCCTTTTGCATTCGAACAGAATAGGCGTTTTCCCACATGAAAGTACCAAGAACTAAGTTCCCACATTCTTTTAGCCGTTTAGTCAGAGGAACTACCCTGGCCCATGTTTGTGAAAGTGGGGCTATAAGCCTTAACATTAGCATATGTTTAGTTTGAAACATTTAAATAAGTTATTTGTTGTAATTAGGAAAATAAAAGTTGATTTTTTCCCTTCTACATGAAACTATGTTAGGGTTAGAGGGTTAGTACAAAAACTAAACTCATCAATGACATCAACAATAAAATAGTTACTGTTTACAAATGTAAGCATTTATTTTGGGAGTTTAATCCTTTAAGTAATTCTTCTCAAGGATAAGGAAAGCTTGTCTAAATATCATAAAATATAAAACATGTTTCCAAACAAAGATAATGTTGTGTCACCAAAAAGTTCCTGGTCTAACTGCAAAGTACCTGCCCCAGAGCAAGAGCTAAAAAAGTCCCTAAAGTGTGGCCCCAGTCCATAGTTGCTGCTCTGTGTGAACGCGCCTAAAATGGGGACTGGAACTCAATAAAGTACTAGGAACTGAAAAAAGTTCCTACAGTGGGAAAGGGCCTAATGTAGGAGGGGCAGGCTGGTCAGGCAAGCACCCTCCTGGGTTAACGCAAAACTGGAGTAGCTTGTATATAGTATGCTATTCAAATTCATCATCAGACATGCAGAGAGCGAAAACAATCCGCTCGTGCAACCCTTCTATAAAAAGTCTGCTACTGAATTGTCCTCCATCAACAAGAATGCTACAAAGGTTTTAAAATATTATTCCTTGTGTATTATCCTGATTAAAATGGAAGCGCAGGCATTACAATATCTAAACAAGATCCGTTTACCCTCTGTGTAAACGATACGCGCGTGAAATAGTCCGATTACGCAGCGATGTATAAACACGACCATGCCTTTACGCTGAGTCTAGCCTCGCGCATGGCACACAAAGATAATTATGTGGAAAATTCATTATCGGTAACTTCTTCTCCTGTCAAAGTGGCACCGTATGTGAAGCAACCCGATCCGTTGTCAGATTTCAACACTCACTTGTGCGACTGTCTCACTTTCACACGCACACACGGACGGACACACATGCGCGGAATATTTTTAGAGCCTGATCTGGGTATAAAACAAGGCCCGCTCTCTATAGACCGGCCCGCGCCATACTGTTCCCAAAAATAGCAGCTGGAGCGGCTCTTTAGCCCCGATGACACCGTTTGGAGCTCCTAAAAGGTGCAAGGGTGATTACACACAGGGCTGTTCTGAGGAGGTTTGGGGCTTAGCAGGACTCACGGTTTTTGGAGGTTCCGTGGTTTGGACAAAAAAAAACAATCTCTCTTTATCTTTGAATTCTTAGTTTGCGAAGAAAAGTTTGAAAATGTTACAGGAAGTAAGGCAGAGTTCTGAACTAAAGGCATTACACTTGGGATCACGGATCATTATATTATCTGGATACAGTATCGGTGCTTGTAGCTGTTATAATTCAGCCCAAGTGGCCGCTCCATTGGTTCTGCAGTGGGAAAATAGGCTAGAAAAGATGGTTTCCCTGTGAAAAAGAATCGACAGCTTCAAGAATGTTTGGATTTTGTGGCAAATCTTACACCTTTTTTTCAGTTCAAAAGGTTTTTGTTTCATATAAAAAGTTTTTTCAAGCTTTACTTTTGGCTACTCTGCTCTCTCTGTAACTCCTGCTTTGATTGGTTTGAAGGGTCAGAAAAGAATCGCGCAAAGAATCACGAGGAAAACACAACTGCACATGTTCCATAAACCTGTAGAGCAGGCCTATTCAACTTAAGACCCCATGCCAAATCGGCCCTTTAAAGATTTAAAACTGGGCTGCTATATCTTTAGACTTGATTGGGTCCTATTTTAGTTCGGATTTAATTCTGCTTTAGACCTTGTTTTGTCCTATTTTAGTCCTGGTTCAATGCTGATCCTTATTTAATTGTGGTTCAGCACTGTTTTAGAAGTTTTGTAAAGCCTTCAAATTCAAACAGCAGTGTTGTTTTCCTTACTGAAACAAAAATGGTGTTGGGGAATTTTTGGTGCAAATCTAAATTTTGTTAAAAGTGGCGATGTTTTTGTGCAACTATCCGGCCAGAGCATCTAGCCAAAAGCTAAAGCTAACGGCCATCATAATGGCAACGAACGCCATGTGAGCGAAAGCCATTGACACACAGGGTTCTCTTTATTCTTGTCAATGCGAGTGGATGTGATGGTTCCAACCCAATAACTTTAGGCCTTTTCCACTGGAGGAACTTTTTCCAGCCTCCAATTTAGGCATGTTCACACAGAGCAGGAACTGTGGACTGGGGCCACACTTTAAAGCAGTGATTATTAACCATAGGGTCGGGGCCCAAAGTTGGGCCTCAAGCACCTCCTCCGAGGCGGTACAATCAATAAAATACAATACATTTAATATGAACCTGTGGTCCAGGTTTCTTTGCACATTTGGACCTCAGGGTCAAAAAGGTTGAGAATCCCTGCTCTAAAGACTTTTTTAGCTCCTACTTCCACAGTACAGAATCATTTTGAAATGCTATAGTTTGGTTCCACCTGCACAAAAGCTTTACTGCATGTTTCCTGACATGATTTTATTTTCCTGCTGCTGTTGCTACACTGGAATTTCCCCACAGTGGAACAAAGGCCAGTTCTTGCATAATCTAATCCTTTGTTAATGGAGAGGTGCACACAGAGCAGACTGGTGAAAGCTCTGGCTTCCCAACAAGGAGATTGTGAGTTTGACTTCTGGGTCAGATTATATCATCATCTCACGATTTCTCTAGGTGGAGTTTGCATGTTCTTATTGTGTAACTGCAGGTTTTCTCCAGTTTCCTCCCACATTCAAAACATGCATGTTTATGTTGATTAGGCATCACTGTAACTTTCCCCTGAATGAATGAGCGAGTGAATGACTTTCTGTGACGATTTGGCCACAGTCCAGGGCAGAGGAGGACAATTATTTTTTGGCGAGATCTTTATCCCACTCCAGACAAGTGGTGGAGGGCCGGATCACCAGTTTTGGTGAAACAAAATCAAAAGACTGAAAAACAAAGCCTTGCTCACAATGATCTGAAATCATGATTTAAACCAGAATTTGAGTCATTTTAACACATTAGATTGAATTGTTTTTATACTGTCCAATTTTTTCAAAGAATGTGTCACTGATAATGAGAGATTTTGGCTTAAATAGGACATTTAATGTGCCAGTGTGGCATAGGAAATTGTTCCTATCCCATTGGTAAATAATTTCGAATAAGTCAGAAAAAAGTCTAAAACTAGGAAAATAATATGGACCTATAAATAAATAGATTTTAAATATGTCAACATTTCTGAAAAATATGTAAAAATTCTGAATTGAAACTTTAACTTGTCTGATAAGTCATTTATTTCTGTAAATATAGGCCAATTAACCCGCTATTTGTATTAATTTGTTGCAATATGTATTAAGAATTTTACCTATAATGTAATGCAAGTGAGCTAAAATAGCTAAAAAAAAAAAAGAAGGAAAGAAAAAAGAATTATGAATTAACTGACATCCCTCTTTTAGTCCTTTAGATTATTGTGCAATTGTGAAAAGTGTTTGTAGGCATCACTATAAGGAAGGATGAATGAGAGAGAGTCAGCTGAAAGCTGAGTTAAGTTTGTGCACTGTTTATTACTGCTTTCTTCCACTTGCATGCCTTTTTATGGTCAGCAGATTAGCTTTCCAGCTAAAATCGGGTACAAGCATCTTTGCCTTTTGGCAAAAAATAAAAAATAAAAAGTACCGAGGTCCAGTCCAGGGTGTTCCCCCGCCTAACACTCAAAGTCACTGGGATAGGCTTCAGTCACTCGTGACCCCTAATAGGAGAAACAATGGGAGCAAAAATGAATGTAGGAATGAATGTTGAAGAAATAGATTGAGAAGACACCTCCCGCCAAAAATAGCAACTAACGATTCAGTTTTCAGTCTGATTGTGCCCCCTGTGCCACTGACTATTCCAGGAAACCGTAGTCACCCAAATGAAAGCGGCGCTAATCTCCAATCAAGTCCCAAAGACACATAGTTAGCAAGGAGAGCCTTTAAATATCCCAGAGGGCAACATTCCTGCTACGATCACACTTAACTTTGATCTAGCTCGAGCGGACAGTAAATGATTAACACTTGTGTACGGCAAATTGGTGCGATGCTGGATATAGCCGGGGTGATACCATGAAGCCCGGGGTGTTGGCGCATGCTCCGGAGTTCACGGACATGGAAAGTACACGGCAGTTTGGAAAGCTCAGCTGGAAAAGCGAGCTACAACGGACGACATGGACCGATGACCTTGGCAGTCCCCTCTGAGGCTTTGTCCGAACAAGGCACAAGGAGGATCACTGTGGGGCTTGGAGAAAATCATCAGCGGATTATTGACAAGGGTTTGAAGTTTGGTCTACTGGAAAGCAAAACAGCAGGAGCTGTGAAAGGATTAAAACTATGGTGGAGCAACAATGGTCTAAAGTAGCAATTCCCAAAGCGGGGTCCGGGGCCCCCTAGGGGCCTCAGGATCTCTGCAGGGGGGCCTCCAAAGGTTGTCCACAACAAGCATGACAGAAAACTCAGTTTGAAACTAACTTAATTTTTTTATTTGGATTAAATTACTCTTTTAAGTCCACAGGCATTATTATGTTGCTGTTTTGGCATCTTAATAAGAGAGAATATACATTCTACTTAGAGTGTGAAATACTGAGAGCAAGCTATGGGCCAATAGGGGGCCGCGGCTCCCAAAAGTTTGGGAATGGCTGGTCTAAAGTATCAAAAATCTAATTAGAATGTTAAACAACTGAATTGCAAAAAGTTGTTTGCATTAACAGAAAAAAAGTATCTCAGGGTTAGTAAGAACACATGGTTTATTAAAGAAAGGCCATTTAAAATAGTAATATTGTTTTTAAAGTGGATTTTCTAGCATAAACACTTTATCTGATTGCATGAATGGATGGATAATTGGATGAATGATTGGTTGGATGGTTAAAGGGATGGATGACGGGATAGATGGATGGATCACTGGATGGATGGAGGGATGGATGGATGGATGACTGTTGTAGACACAGCAACGATTGTAACAGCAGGTAAAGAAGTACAGCTTCTAGACAGGTTTCACTTTGTAAAAGTGTGAACCTGTTTCATTTACAGCTTATCCAAGACTTTTATATAAAAAAAACACAGACAAAATAAACAATCTGGGTCATATAAAAGTGAACATACAGAGGAAAAATTACAACTAGAAGTAAAATTGAGCCACAATACATTTATTCTCGCTTAAAACCACAAAAGAACAGTAAAATGATTGATATTGGCTTTGATAAAGGTATATTTTTAAACTCCAAACGGAACAGCTATTTTATTACTTCACAGCTAACATTAACATCTCTATGGATACACCACTCATTGGAAAAGCTACGTAATTCACCTTTTTTGCAGTAACTAAACAAGCTCACTTTGGCCGACAGTCCATATACTCTGCAATCTTATCTCTCCGCCTTTACCTTCTTGTCCATCTATTTCACATTAGCGCTTTTATTTTGGACCGCTGTGTGAGATACCATCAGATCGGGCTCTCGGATTCGCACGGAGAAGAAGCAGATATATTCCCGACGGTCTGACTGAAAGGGACATTAGTGTCACGGGCCAACAGGTGTCCAAGGAGAATGAATAACTCCGAACGTAAAGGGTTATGAACTGTCCCTTTATCTGTCTATTTGTCACAACAGCTGAACGCTCGGGAGGATAGCATCTGTTTGTCAATGTTGATTTACGTTTCACGCACAAAAATTATTGTTCAAAAGGGCCAGCTTCGGACTCATGGTTTGTCGATTTTAAGTTTACAATGGTCCCAACTGAAAAGCGTAGTAAAAGATGGGACATTTTTTTGGGGTTTAACGTGTAAATCTTAACCTACTCCAAGCCCCAGTCCTAAACGTACTCATTTTAATAACTTGAGCCCAAAAGTTATGGGTTAAACTAGAAGAAAATGTTGCCACTTAGCTTCGATCAAAATTCATGGTTGTTTCATGTTTTGACTTTTCGTAACATGTTGATAAAAAAAAAAAAAAAAAAGGCATTTTGTTGCAAGTCTACAGTATGTTTTCTTTGGAGACTGTGTTGGTCCTTATAGTCTTTCTCCTGAAATCCATTTATGATGATGAAGTTTCTCCATCCAAACTCTGCAGCAATCATTTTATAAAACATGATAAGAAAATATGCTCAAACAAGTGAATTTTAAGGAATTAGCTCATTATTTTGCCATATTAAACAGACTACAATGAGAATGCCAAGTGCATTTGGAGTTTACAGAGTGACTCACGTGTTTGGAGTTACAGATAGGTGAAACTACAGCAGTGGCTGTCTCTTACTGCTATTTCATCAAGGGATTTTTTGTTTCTCAACACAGGTGATGCGCGAGCACCTTACTTCCAGAAAGAGCCGCCGCCGACACAAACAATGGAAACAATTCCAAAAGGCACCGTTGTCAGTAACTACAAGTTTATCACTGTGTGAAAGCAAAAGTTCTGCTGCTAAATCAACATTTGTGAATGAAATTCGATCCTTCGACCCTTAAAAGTTACATTCAAGTGAGTGAAAAAACTGAGGAGTCAGACGTCTGTCAGACCGGACCTGATCGAAGCAGCTAGCGTTTAGTGAAATACTTCGAGCTGATTGGGTGAGCGGCCTACCTTATTTGAGCTCAGCCAATCACAGCAACAAGTATGTGTCATACATACTGCTCTTCTTTCAAAAAGAAATTACCCCATATTTCTGCTAAAACAAAAGCAGCAGAAACACGTACATCCACGGGAGCAGCCATGTTAGTTTAGCTTGAATCAGACTCAGCGCTAACAGCTTGTGTTAGCCCGCCCTGCTACAATGTGATTGGGCCTCAAAACCACACTGCTGTGATGTGATTGGTTTGAGAGTCCGAAACACTGCTGTTTCGGACTCTCAAACCAATCAGGCGTCTGGAAGGCCAGATGGTTTATCTCGAGTTTGTGAATTCACAAATATCGTAAGATAAACCATCTGGCTGGCTAGATTAAGTTTTTTTTAGAAGAAGGTAGCTAAAACTATTGTTGCATTCTTCTTCTTCTTGTTTATCTCTTTTCTGGAGCGTCTGAAACTGTATTTTTTACACCAGCACTACTTGTGTCATGTATTTAAAGTGTACTGCCGACAGCTGATGACAACTGTGTAAAAGTGTCTAAAAGAGGTAAACCAGAGGGTAGCTAATGTTTAAGCTGATCTATATTGTGGGCTAATGTAACCAGTTCATTAATGTTATAATTACACAACATTGTCTCTGTTGCTGTTTATTCTACATACCTGGCATCCTGTCACTGTGCTGTCATTGTCCGCCCACGTTTCTTCTTCGTGTGTCGTAACTTCCTCTTCCCTTTTGCAAAACCCTGTAATGGAAGAGTCTGGTCATTCAATGTAATCCCATGTTTTAAGTGCATTTTGGTCATTGGTTCACTTTTACTTTGGTCATTGAACAAGCTATACCTGTATTTAACCCTTAGATGCATGGCCGACCAATACCTACACTCTTCCATGAGTGGGGTCGAAATGACCCCACTTAAAATCAAAGCCTTTTTGCAAAAACACTTCAATTGTGATTAAAGATGATGATTTTTATTATATTTTGAACAATAATTATTATGTTATTTTATCAGTTTTTATTCACATTTGAACACAAATCAGTCAGGTTAAAAAAATGTCAAAATCCATTTTGTGACTGTCAGTGTGATTATGGAAGACAAACAAAAAAATACAGCTATAACTGGGTACTATAACATTGTCCACGCGCATGAACACACATAAAAAGTGCTTTCTTTTCTCTCTGTGTGCAGCTGTTACAAACTACTTGCTTTTGGCTGTGATCAGTCACAGAAATACTGCTTTTCCAGCAGCAGTTGGTGGCTTTGTGGTCCTTTTTTCTTGGACAAATCTGACATGTCTGTCTCTTCTGTTGGTCCTGTGAGCTTCTCTCATGTGTGTGGATTGTGGATTATGTCACTAAACACCTTCCCATTCCTAAAGTGATGTAGGTAGGTAAGTTTGGGGTACTTTCCAGTCAACTTTTCATGTGAGGAGTCACAAACTCCTTTGACAGTTCTGTAAGAAAGCGCCTCTGTGTGTTGGTGAACCTTACATGTGTGATGCTGAGTAAAAATGACCTCCTGATGCTTCATCAAATGTGTAAGTGCCACAGTAAATGTAAACCAACAAGTACAATTGATAAGAATCAAAAGTTCCGAGGACTTACTCTTTGAATTCCATAGGAAATGACTGGGGTCATTTTTGACCCCACTTATGGAAGAGTGGGGTAGTGATACAAAAGATGAAATTTCTTAAAAAGTATATAGACAAATGTTTTAATTGCTATAGCCTCATGTCACAAACAAGTTTGTTGAGGAATGCCTGAAACATGAAACTGTAACTACAATTAATTTCAAAGTTATCTCAAAATGACACCTGGGGTCATTTTTGACCCCACTTGTGCATCTAAGGGTTAAGTCAATATTGAGCCTTTGAGTTGTTCTGATGTTTTTATTTATTGACGTGACGAAGTCTGGAAAAATACTAACAATGTCATTGTTTTTTTTTTTTGTACTTTGGGCCGACTGTATAGCAGCCCATGTTAACATTGACATAAAAAAAAGGTGTGAAAACGTGCTCATCGTACGTTTTTGACCTTTCGTTGTATGACTACTTGTGAGACTGTGTTGGCTAATTAGTTACTTTCATCACTCACTAACCCTAACACTGATCATGACAAAGAAGGAGAGACTTGGTGCAAATGTTGTCTTGAATCATTTTAACCCTCTCATAATGTTAAGTTTCCAAATGTGCCTTGCTGATTCACAAAACCATCTCCTCCATACTGGACCTGCTCCGCTCGATACAGTAGAAGGAGCAAATTCACCTTCTAAGCCCGGCGCATCAAATAACAGCCACGTCTTTCCTGGGACTAAAAAGCAGCTAACGTTCCAAGCAGCGCAAAGGCCTCGCTGATATTCGGGAGATTAACAGCCAGTTTAGAGACGCTAGCTAAGTGAGTGTTCGGAGGCAGGACAAAGTTGTGATTTTTTCCATCTCCTGCAAAGTGGAAACTCGCCCCACTTCATCCAAATGTTTTAAGGAGTGCTACGTTTAGCTTGGCAGTTCTGCGAGTGTTCCACATCTTCTGTCTTTCGGATGAAAAAATAATGATAAACTGTGTACTTATAATACAAGCTGATCCCAAGTTTAGCAATGGTAAGTTAAGTAGAATGTACTGTATTTAATCAGGAAGTAAACTTAGCATACATCTCTGTGTTGATATAACTTAACAAGGTGAGTCGAAGATTTTTTTTAAGTTATAAGAGAGAGAGAGAGAGAGGAGAGGAGAGGGGTAAAGAGAGAGAGAGAGAGAGAGAGAGAGAGAGAGAGAGATGAGAAAGAGAGAGAGAGTGGAAAGGGAGGTAATAGGAGAGAGAGGAAAGAGAGAGGGGTGTGCAGAGAGAAAGCAAGAGAAAGAGGTAAGAGAGAGAAAGGAAAAAGAGAGGGAGGAGATAGAGAGGATAAATAGAGAGCGAGAGAGGAAAGAGAAAGAGAGAGATAAGAAAGAGAGTGAGGATAAAGAGAGAGAGGAGAAGGATAGAAGAGTAAGAGAGGAGAGAGGGGAGATAAAGAGAGAGAGAGGAAAAAGAGAGGGGGGTAAAGAGAGAGAGATGAAAGAGAAAGGTGGAAATATGGGGTAAAGAGAGAGAGGGAAGAGAGAGAGGAGAAAGAGAAAGGAAAAAGAGAGAGAGCGAGAGAAAGGAAAGAGAAAGAGGGAGAAGTGAAAAAGAGAGAAGAAAGAAAGGAGGGGGTAATGAGAAAGAGAGAGGAGGAAGAGAGACAGAAAGAAATAGAGACGAGAGAGGATGTAAAGAAGGAGAAATGAAAAAGAGAGAGGAAAAAGAGAAGTGACAGAAAGAGAAAGAAAGAAGGGAGAAAAGGGAAAGAGAGAGGGGGGAAGATGGGGTAAAGAGAGAGAGAGGGAAGAGAGAGATAGGAGAAAGGAAAAAGAGAGAGAGCGAGAGAAAGGAAAGAGAAAGAGGGAGAAGTGAAAAAGAGAGAAGAAAGAAAGGAGGGGGTAATGAGAAAGAGAGAGGAGGAAGAGAGACAGAAAGAAATAGAGACGAGAGGATGTAAAGAAGGAGAAATGAAAAAGAGAGAGGAAAAAGAGAAGTGACAGAAAGAGAAAGAAAGAAGGGAGAAAAGGGAAAGAGAGAAATTAAAAAGAGAAAGAGAGGAGAGAGAGTCAAAGAGGAAAAACACAGAGCGAAAGAGCAAGGAAAGGGAGAAAGAGAGACATAGGAGGGAGAAAGAGAGAGAAGAGAAAGAGAGAATAACAAAACACACACACGAGTTAAACGTTCAGTTACATTTTTAAGTGTAAGAGAGAGTAGAGTTTACTCAGGTCCAGAGGAACACACAAGAAGCTGCCGATTACATATCTTCTTGCCGAGAAAATCCGGACAATAAATATAAAAAATATGTTGTCTGGCCACCGTGTCCCTCTTTCGAAATTTAGTGGCCGTAATTGACTGATGAATTAGCCAAGACACGCATCATCTGCTGTGTGAAAACCAACATGGCTGCTTGCAACAACAACAAAAAAAATCATAGAAAAAATTATCACGTAGAATTGAAAAACATTGCGGATTTCTGCAGAATCAATGAGCGAAGCAAAAAAAACAATTTGAATGTGAGGTGAAGAGAATAAAAGGTCTATATCTACCGTATATTGGAAAAAAGACGTCATTGGCAGGGAACGATTGGCCGCGCAATGACGGATATTATCGTCACTGGCAGAGAAAATAATAAGAATGGAAAGCAGCTCTCTGATTGGCTGTGCTTGGGCGGTCCTCTCAGAAACGGCAAGTAACTAAGTATTTTTACTCAAGTGGAGCAGTTTATTTGTTTATTTATTAGATCCCCATTAGCATCGGCAGCGTACTGCGTCAGCTACTCTTCCTGGGGTCAATTTAAATTGCAAATATTACAATTAACAAATGTGAAAAAAACTTAACACAATAATTAAAACAGTTTACATTTCCTATAAAAACACATTACAACAGTAACATGGCAGTTCACATGAGATCCTTGTTTAGTTGACAATAATGAGATTTTTGAAACTATAAGCACTACTTAGTTCTCGTATGTTCTGAGGTAATGATTCCGTTCTTGCATGACTCCAAACATCACAGTACGTGTTTAGTTTTACATTTTGGTAAAGTGAAGCAACGTCCTTCTGAATGGTGTGTAGAATAATGATGCATATTATTACTGAAAGGCAATTTTAGGTAGAACATTATTGGTGTCTGAGTTGTAATAGTATTTCCTAAAAAGTTTGTTTTGGCGTACAACCATGGATCCTTTACAAATAGCCACGAGAGCTGTGAATGCATTTTTGCAACATTTGTTCTAAAGGAACATTTTAGAGCCACACGAGCTGCTTTGTTTTGCACCAGCTGTAGTTTTTAAAATAATTTTCTGTGAATTATTTGACCATACAACTGCACAATAATCCAAATGAGACAAAACTAGACTTTGAATAACACATGGTGTCATTTGATTAGTCAAGTATTTTGAACATCGCTTTATAACTGCTAGACTGCGTCCCATTTTACAGACGACACTGTTTACTTGATGGTCCCAAGACAATGTACAGTCTATCCAGACTCTTAGGAGCTTTACCTCCTCCATTTGCTTCACTGCTGTTTTATTTATGGAGAAGTTTAGTTGAGGTTTAAGTCTTAGGGAATTGTTAGTACCAATCACTATACTTGTTTTCTCAACATTCAAAATTAGTTTGTTATTTTCAGCCCAGCTCACAATTTTTTGAAGTTCCACTTCTAGATTTGCTCTTACTTCACTAATCAATTTGCCTGACAAGTAAATTGTTGCATCGTCAGCAAACATTGACATTTGTGCTTTGTCTAACACTGATGGTTAATCGTTTGTAAATATTGTGAACAAAAGCGGCCCTAGACAGCTGCCTTGAGGCACACCAGTGTGAAGTCGTAGGAAGCAGTACCCACCGGCTACAACACATGTCTTCTAGCCCAACGAAGCATGACTCTATCACGTCTAGACTGGCCGCACTGATGGATTTATAGAACGTTAATTAAACTATAGGAGACTGACCGTTCCCCGTGCAAAAGGTGTAGAATTTTACACTCGACATAAAACAGCGTGTCTGTCTTTTGGTCCGGCCACGCTCCACCGTCTCACATTCCCACAGCAGACATCATAAAAAAAAATGTCTATCCACCTGTCGTCCTGTGGTGGAGGGGGAAACTGAAGGGGGCACCTGCGTTTTCGGGGTGTGTGAACTGGCCGTAAACAGGTGGCACCCCCCTCTTTTTCCACACGTATCCGGTGTCGCTCTTTGATAACGCATTACAGACTTCATTAATTTGCCCGAGTCCGGTCGAGGCACTGACAAACGCGGAGGAATTCCAGCGCCGGCACACCTCCTTATGGGCGCTTGTGTTAGTTTTACAAGCCCAGATTAACATGTGTGAAAACAAATGTAATCCGACACGCCGTTGTTTTAGCGCCGGGACATGGGAGCTGGGAAAGGAGAGGTCTGTATAAGAGGAATAGATATGGATTAGTAAATGAAGGATCTTCTTTTGAGTGGAGTTGATTTGACTTTTAAGAGGTAAACCTATTGATAGTACAGATGTGTTCCAAGTAAATCCAAAAAAAGCCAAACAACCCAGCAGTCTTATGAAAGTGTGTGTCTTTACTACAACATGTTCAGCACGTTTCCTTTTTGTGTCTATTATACTGCAAAAAGAGTCAAATAGAGATGTTTTTTTTCGTTGCGTCTTGTGATAAGCCTCCACGTTGTATATTTTTAATGAAATAAGCAGCAGCTTGTTTTATAATGTTGAATAGAGACTACATGACTATTTTGAACCTTTTTTTTTTCTCAGAATCTCAATTCTATGAGTAATCACAAGTGAATACAGAGTAGATTTTTTTTTGCAATCGACCATCTCTGTCTGTAACTTACAAAATTATAAAATATGCTAAAAGTCCTTATAGATGCTAAAATATTTCTGTCATTAGTGGGTATAATTTTGTGAAAAAAAAACTGAAAAAACAGTCAAAATGCTGCTTGTTTATGATGTCAAAGTGCTGCTCAGGAGCAAGCCTAAAACAATGCAACCCGCGATTGTCAAAACTCACAAGCGACTTTCCAAAAAGAAGCTGAAAGTAGCTATGACGAAGCTCTGTTTGCAGTTGTCTTTGATGACAGTCCCCTCCGCCCTACAGTCCCCTGTTGTAATGTGATTGAACTGTTAAACTACTAGTTCATATTACCAACCAATCAGGCTGGTGGAGGTCCAGCTTTCAAGTTTAAGATTTCACAAATATCACAAGAAAATTCATCTGGCTGACCAGAATTAATAAACTCTAGCAGTCACTGACATGGAGAGAACATGCAAACCCTGTGCTCTAGGGATGGGATGATTCATTTATGTCACAATTCGATTCAGTTTTTGATTTTGCAGCCATGGTTTTCGATTTTGTTCAGTTTATCTATAATAACTAAGCTACTGTTGTTAGTGCTCAGAACTATTTTTATGAACATTTGATCAGTAAACAGTACACATAGTTTGTGTCCATATTTAGAGTTCCATCATCACTTGTTAACGCAACATAATATTGCACATGCACAAGTTCACGCTTTGTATCTTGAAACATTGTGACAGTTATTGTATTATTGTGTGTATTATACAACTACAGAGTGTGTGTGTAAGTCAGTCAGAGCGTTTACATGGAGGCCAAGAAAACCAGATAACTAGCCTAGTTCGATTTTAACCAGTTTTCCAAAGCTCATGTAAACCCAGGCAGACCTATGGAGGAGCCGTAAACCAGGTTTTGGGAAAACCAATTGGTGCACGTGGTCGTAACCAATTGTAGTCTGATTTCAGACTCATGTAAACAGACAATTGGTCTGCAGCTGGACAAATGTAACTGAGCATGCTCACAACTCCTGCTCACTCTATGTTCCAACAATAAAATGAACATTTTTACTACAAAAATAAGCGACACACACAGCCACATATTTAACTACATGCTTAACACGGATGTTTAAAACAGTTGTACATGCCCCAAAAAGATCAGTGTGTCATTTTACAGACAAGATTACAAACAATTAATATTAAACAATGTTTAGGTAAATCAACATTGTGAATCTGATACAGTAGGACATTTCGGTCCAGGGTAATAGGTTTACTCTCTTGCAAGTAAACTGTAGCAAAACTGGTCCGACTGGTTTGAAGGGAAAACCAAATAGAGTCTGTTTTTTTTGTTGTTTTTTTTTTAGCTTAGTCTGACCATGTAAACGCACTGAGTGGCTGCAACAGCAAAACAAATCTATTCTGGCCTTTTGATTCGATCGCTGCATAGTTTGAACGATTTTCAAAGTTTTCTATCAATTGACCATCCCTACTGTGCTCTGAAAAAAAACGTTTACTGTGAGTTGAACCCAGAAGAAAAATTAAAGAAAACTCTTGTGCAGGCCAAAAGCATGCCTCGAAACTCACATTTCCAATAAAGGTGTGCACAAACAGCACATAATATTTACTGTTATGTTAATAGGCCTCCGGAGCCTCCACTAAATTCTCGCCTGAGCTCTCGTAAGCCGGCGTACACAGCTCGACATGCACCTCCTCGCACCAGTTGGGTTCATATGTCTTTTGCGATGTTTTCTTGACTTTGATTGGCCGTTCTCAAGTGCGCCCGACACCCGATGCCTCTGATTCCCAACTACGGTGCACATGGCGTGTCTCGCATTGCTGCCAAATGACAAAACAATGCCGGGGATTAGAGCGCGGGGCTAAATTTAAGGTGTCGAAAGAGCATCAGGAGAACTCATCCATTGGAGACACAAAGGTTATTAGAGAGCAGTTTCTTGAAGCTTCGACGCAGAGACAGAGAGGCTGCAGCGACAGGGCGGGGTCACATGCATGGGTAAATTTATGGTAACTGCTTCTAATTAAAATCCCAAATGTGGATGACAAATATTTGATTCATATTTCATGAAAAACGTTGTAGAGGATTGCAGTTGGTTTGCAGAACATGAGAAAGCAACGCCGAGATGACTTCATAAATCAACGTTTGGAGGTTGGAATTGTTGTAGCACCTTGTAAAAAAAAATGAGAAACTGTATTTTTATGGTCTATTTCTTATGTTTAAACTTTATGCAGACATATTCTAATTATGTTAGTAGTGGTAGTTAGTATCAGAAATGATCTGCTAGGGTTGGGTCCTCGGGCAAAACCTGGCCCTCCAGGGGTTGTAATTTGCTTCGTGAATGGTAAATGGTCTATTTATATAGCGCTTTTCTACCTTCCCAGGCACTCACAGCGCTTTACAATCTAGCATCCACTCACCCAGTGTACGCAGACACTGAGGCAGTGTGGGTTAAGTGTCTTGACCAAGGACACAACAACAATCTGCTCCTGTCGTCCCACTGTGGCACCTGGTGTTCTAACGGTCTCCCATCCAGGTACTAACCAGGCCCTTTCTTGCTTAGCTTCTAAGATCTGACGGGATCAGGCTTTGACAAACACGTATGGCCACCAAAGGTGAGTTTTGTTTGCAGATACAGGGATTCCAAAATTAAATGGAGCTGGGGCCAAATAGATCAAAATCAGAAAGAATAAAGAGACCCAAGGCACTCTTCATACCACAAAAGTTTAAAAAGCCTTTATTTCTCTGGGCTAATTCATAGTGAAACGGTTAATGATTAAAAATGTGCACATGGGACGTTTATCAGGCTTTTTAAACTTTTATTGTATGAATAGTGCCTTGGATCCCTTTTTCTTTTGTTTGTGTTCTCAATCACCTATGAGCACCTTTGGAAATTTCTTTTTAGATCAAAGTCAGAGTTGGTCGAGGGCCACAGTTGTAAATATAGGTCTGTGTGTTTTATATTCAAATATGGCAATCAGTCCATATAATGCTTTAGATAACATAAATCCACATTTATATTGTGTTTACTGTCCTTCCAAGAAAATGTTGGATTATCTCAACAGTAGAAGACTGGTACTGTTGCACTGACCAGCAGGGACAACTTGTTCTCAAGGATTGTGTATAATGACTAAATGCTTGTTTGTTTGTTACACGCTCATTTTGTTGGTGTGGTACAGACACGCAGTTTGGTAAAGGAACCAAAGGAGGTTTATTGGGGGGTTAACGGCTAAGTTAACGTCTGAAGTTACAAAAATGGGTAAGTTTAGGTCTGCACCTCGATATTTGTTAAGATTAGAATTGTGTTAGTCTTAATGAATAATAACACATCTTTATATATCTACAATAGAAATGAACTGGGACAGCAACATGTGAAATACACACACAAACAATAGACATTGTGTTCATATGACACAATGTTTCAATTGCGTGGTATAGACCTGCATATGTGTGAGAACAGGCTGGGGAAGGGCTGAAGCAGTGCTATGCTGCAGTGTATTGTGGGACGTGTAGTTCAAATTGTAATGTGCTTTTATCTGCAAGTTACTATCAATAATAATCATAATCAGGGCGTTTCAGCTAATTCTCCCAAGGGAATGAGAGGGACCGAGATGAAACTATCCACAGGTATTACACAAACCAGAACTAGCCTAGCCGTAGCATGGACAGGGACTATTGGGCCTTGCTAGCTCTTGGAGCTGTAGCTGCAGTACTAGGGTGACCAGACGTCCTGATTTACCCGGGACTCTCCTGATTTTGAGACCTGCGTCCCGAGTCCCGTGCCAATCCCCCAAAACCATAGTTTTGTCCCACTTTTGCACATGCACCGTCCAGTGTCCTACATGTGTTTTCAGAGCGTCGCTGAGAATACAAAACCACAATTTTTTTATAATCCAAAGCTGCACAGGTCAGTGAGAGCGGCGCGTGGTGTTAAACGTGACCTCTGTGGGCAATGTGCATGTCAATCACAACAGTTACCATAGCAACTATGGCAGTATAAACCAATTAAAAAGCTGAAATTGCACGGGTGAACTTACATGATAGCTGCTCAGAGTTCTATGCAAGGGTTCTTGATAAACCCAATCTTCATAGAAAAGAGCACTCCAGCTTTAAAATACTGAAGTCAGAATAAGCTCCTGTTAGTGTAAGTATTTCAGTGTTTGTGCAATAGTTATTCGTATTCATATTCTTCTTTTCTTTATTTATTTATACATTTTACTCCTGGTTTACAGCCTTGTTGGCCATGTTATTTTTAGTTCTACATTACATTTCAGAAAACATGAACAAAATAATCTGAACTTTTTGACTCAAATGAAAACTGTAGTTTTCTTCTGGAAATGTGTCAGTTTTGGGGCTAAATGGTAGTGTCCCGGTTTTGAGCTTTGAAAAATCTGGTCACCCATGCAGTACATTATGTTGGCCCTTGAGCAAGGCACTTCTCTCACCTTGCCTCCACTGTCCCATCTGTGATGTACACTGAACAAAAATAGAAACACAAAACTTACAGTACATTCAGTAGGATGTACTGCCAAAGTATGTGAAACACCTCTGGAGTCGGCTTATGACAGAGAAACGAACATTCAACGCAGGCCAACAGCTACAGTGGACACAGTTACACTCTGTCCATGTGCTCTATGAAACTGAACATTTCAGAGTGGGCTTTTATTTTTGGAAAGTCATATATACACCTGTGCAATTTTCGAGCTTCCTAATCTTGAAATGACACACCTGTGGATTTTGATAGATTTGATTGCCCACAGCGACTCCTGTTCTGTGCGTTTTCTCCTTATCTGGGTGAGCTTCAGTTGTGATGATCATGACCAAGTCTATCAAGAAGATAGATGGGTCTCTGAGAGTTGCACTGTAAGGAGCTTAGCACAAGTATGGGCTTCCATCCTCAAAGGGGTTAAAAAAAAAAAGTTTTGAGCATTAGACCTAGATTTTTATTTAAAATCTCTTTCTGCAGCTTTAGCACATAGCTGACTAGCCATTAAACTCTTAATATTTTTATTTTTTTTTTTTATTCTCGATCGGAGTGTATAAGGGAGCTGGGGCTCCTAAACTTTTCAGACCGGAACTCCCAAAACAGACATTCCAGAAACTCACGATCCTCAAGGCAAAATGAAACAGACGCTTGTAAAACAAAAAATTGTTTAAAGAACCCCAGACTTTGCTTTGGCACTTTAGAAACCACTGCTTTATGTCATCTCCAATTCCCCCCAAAAAACAGATTAAAGGCCAAGTCATAATTGTAAAAAACAATACATTGTGAATTAATCTCGTCCCCCAGATTTTACTTTGAGAGCCCCTGAACCAGGGCGAATCCTCACTGCTTCTGAGTACAATCTTCAAAGTAGGGCTGAAGTCGACCAAAGAAATTCTTGGTCGACTAAAAACATGCACCGTCGACCGATTAATCGACTAAAACATGTCCCGTTGACCGATTAATCAACTAAAAAGGGGGCGTGGCAAAGGCTCTGAAGCTAAAAGTAGAGTTGTCAAAAATATTGCAAATCAAAGCTAAAACTGTCGAAATTAGATTCTCATTTGAACAAATATCGATAACATTAACAGGTCAAGAAATTGACTGATATTTTCTGCAAAATAATCTTGAGTTTCATCAAAAATGGTTTGAAACTAAAATGTTTGATCATAAACTTGGGTTTTGTGTTGAAAATGTCAGTCCCTTGAATACAAATCAGACTTTCTTGAAAGGACATTCTAATTCTCATTGTGGTTTTAAGAATCAAGTTGATTCCTTAAAATCAAAATCAGGTTGGAAACTTTAGCTTTGTGACAACTCTGCAAGAAACCTGCTCAAGAGACTCATAATGTTATGCAGTTCATGCAGAAAATGAAGAGGAAACTTACTGTTGAACACAAATTCCTTATAATCTAATTTAAAGAATCAGTCGACTAAAAACATTTTGGTCGACCAAGACTCCATCGACCGATTAATCAACTAAACGACTAAAGAACTACAGTTCTACTTTAAAGAACCTGTTATATGTGAGTGACTCGGGCAGAATCATTCTTCACTGGAATTATCAATTTACAAAGCAACCAATAAGGCTAGGGTTTTGTTGGCTTTCTGCTGCTGAGACTGTAAATTATGCTAAAACTGTTGCGCTAAACCCTCCTAAACCCACTGAACTTAAACGGTGCATTAAGTTGGTGCTACCTGACAGAACTATTGTAAGAGTTTGCCTCAACCCCAATAATACAAACCTATAAATACCCTTTCAAATAGCACTGGCTGTGTTCTGCTCCACGCTGACATTTGGCTGAACTGCTCCAGATCAAAATAGTGGAGCTGGAGTTCTCTTCTTCACAATCAAACGCAAGATGTGAACCGGCACTTTAAGAGTTATTTCATCCATTTGCTCCACGCTAATCCAAAATGTTGTTGGGAATAGCAGCAGCGCCCACTTTGCATTAAGAGTAAGACCGTAATTAGCATACTTCGGCTAACTGCCCGCTATTTCAAACCGTAGATGACAGTAAGTTGATGAGAACCTTGTGACAATGTTCAAGACTTTATGACTTTGCAACCATAAATGTAACTGAAACACAAAATAAAATCTTTCATTTTTATGAAAAAAAGGAGTTGGGTTAGCTGATTTTCACACTGCAAACACAATTTAGGCTTCTATCTGAGTTCTCACTATATCCATCTGGGACTTGACTCGCTGAAAGCGTTCGAGAAAAGGCGGGGCGTTTAATGAAATACTTCGAGCTGATTGGGTGCGGGGGCCTACCTTACAAGTACGCATCACACATATGGCTCTTCTTTCAAAAAGAAATGACTCTGTATTTCTGCTAAAACCGCATCAAAAGCATCAGAAACACGTACATCCATCTTTGTTTAGCTTGAATGAGACTGGGCAGCGGCACCGGGACACTAACAGCCGTCTTAACACCTCCGAAACACCGCTGGTTCGGACTCCCAAACCAATCAGGCGACTGGAAGACCAGATGGTTTATTTTGTGTTTGTGAGTTCACAAATATCGTCAGATAAACCATATGGCTGGCCAAGTTATTCAGCTTTTGATTAGAATGAAAACTCTTTATTTAGTCAGTTCAGGTTAAATGCACAGTGGTCTTTTTTTTTTTTCACAAAGTGCTGCATTTATCTTACTTTTTATCGTTTACTTATTTACAATTAAAAAAAGTTAACCAGGAAAGTCTCTTTGGCTGGGTAGTGTGGGAGAAGGGGAGGCATTAATGGACATGCTTTAAGTAGCAGGAGAAACTAAAGCACCTGAAGGAAACCTACACAGACACGGGGAAAACATGCAAACTTCACATAGAAAGGCTCCAAGTCGACTGGGAGTTGAACCCAAGATCTTCTAGCTATAGGATGATTTGTTTATCAACACGGGCGATGCATGTGCACCTGACAGAAAGAGCAGCTACTGGTTGACACTAACCGTGGAAACAAGTCAAATAAATCAACATTTGTGAATAAAATTTGACCCTACGACCCTTAAAAATGATATTCAGTAAGATAAAAAAAACGTAACCCCCCCCAAGCTTCGGGAGACAGACGTCTGTCAGACCGGTTCAGACCTATTGGAAACAGCTGCTCTAATCCTGTTTTGTTGTTTTAATCAAAGTTTTCCCTTGTAACCTGATGGACAGTGGATCTTTTTGCATGGAGCATGTGCAGTAGAGCAGAAAGTGATGTGGATCGATAATCCCTTTATATGAGGCCAAAGCGCTAACCACTTGCATGTTCTCTCTGAGCCTGCGTAGGTTTCCTCCGGGTATTCCAGTTTCCCCTAACTCTAAAAACATGTCCATCTCCCCTCTCCAGGGACTCCCCTGCAAAAGAGATTCTGAATCTCAGTGGGACTTTTCCAGGTAGATAAAGGTCAATGAATGCAGAGCTTGGATAAATTTACTGACATGGCACGAAAGACAAGAAAAAGTTATAATTTTTAGTCTAATTTTAAACTACTCTGTTCTCTTAAACTCCATAACAATACGTTTGATGCCATACAAACCCAAAAAATAAATATATTTAATGAATCATTTAAAATGTTGTGACTCATAAGTCAAAAGCAAAATTTATCTTTATTTCCATGTGGTCCACTGCTGCATACATTTTTCAAAAAGTGGCCCTCAGTGAAAAAAAAAAAAAAAATGTTAAGACACCCTTGGTATACAAAATTACTCAAAAATGCAGGAATCACAACTTTTTGTGAACTACTGACAGTTTAAAGTAGATGTGGCATAAAGAGTTTGTCGTCAGCGTAGCCCTTTTGGAAACCGTCTTGTTTATAAAACGCTCTTTAAAAATAACTTCGATTTGGATATGGATACTCTGGAGCATCTGAAAATAAGAAGATGCAGTCAGCCGGCCTGATGAATGACGCCGCGCCAAGAGTCTAAATCACACAACATCATCCAAGTATTTGCTTCAGGTTTCACGCTGGAATGTTGGGTCCAGTGTTGTTGAAACGGCAGTAGCAGAAAGAGCAACAGAAGATGACAGGTATGGATGATCGCATGAGGCCTATACCCTGACGGACGCGCCGCTACGCTGGACACTTGCGCCGCATTGTTTGCCCGCTGCTCATGTGGAGTATTTATAGAAGGTCAGGGTGCTCCGGGTATAGGGCCACTGCTGTCCATCTGTCGGAGTCTGGCTGCTATTGTTGCTCTTTGAACTTCAACCAGCAGACGCGCTTCTTGATTTAACGCAAGACAATGGAGCGTCCTGGAAAGAAAGTATTTTTGGCTCTCGATTCGGAGCACGCGGATGCTTGATGCTTGATTTTGATATGATTTACAAGGCACGGGCGTCTATAAATCCACGGTGGTGAAATGGATACAAACATACCGCAGGGGCCTTAGAACAGTGGGAGTGGGAAGTCATGAGGAAAAGTATTCTTACAGCATTTTTTTTGATCTGCGTCAGGGCTCGGCGTTGATGGTTGAAAAGTTTCAAAGCAATCTTTAGGTTCTTATTAAAATGACAAGGTTAATTACTATAGAAGAGTCAATGCAGCAGTGAACCAGTGTTGTGAAGAGTGTAGATATGAAGCAGAAGGAACATGAAAAGAGAGACAATGTACTGCAAATGTAGCATAATTTCTTAAGGGGGTATGGCCGATTTTTTTTTTTTTTTACAAGAAAAATACTTAAAATCAATTTCCCCAGCACAGATGTCTTGTTACTGTAATTATTCCAGCCCAGTCTCCAGAGAAAACCTAAATATACAGCAAAATGTCAAAAATGTACTCTTCTCGCCTTTCTTATCAATATGTTACGAAAAAAAAAAGAATTTTGGTTGAAACAAAACGAGAACTTTTCTTTGGGTTTAACAGGTAAATCTTACCCTACCCCAATCCCCAGTCCTAATCGTACCAATTTTAGTACTTTTTATTAAGGACAATGTACAATTACGCAGAGATGCTTGTACTAGATTGTATCTTACAGCTAATTTACATCTGTAGTCCTGGGGAGGGGATGGGGGAGCGGGGCACATCGAACATGTTTTTAGTTTCAAGTCAGTAACTTTAAACCTAAACTTCCTCATTAAACCCAAAGAAAGTGTTGCCACTTTGCTTCAACCAAAATTCTTGATTATTTTACGTTTTGGCTTTTCGTAACATATTGACGTCAAAAAGACATGAAAACATACTTATTGTACGTTTTTAACATTTCATTGTTAGTTACTTCACATGGGACAATCAATCAATGGGCACAAAGACACTACGAACAACCTTCCATATTCACTACATGTGACAGTCACCGTGCAAAAAAACCTGACCAAGTCTATACATTTTAAATAATCAAAACAAAATCAGTGTGAGGCACACATTGCACTCAGTCCTGCACTGCCCAGCACATGTTCAAAAATACATCCCACGTTGTCAAACAACACAGTGCAAAGTATTAAGCTAAACTACTGCACCAAACATGAGTCCATCACGTAAATAGGGAGACAACCTTTACAACAATTTCTTACGATTTAAAAGAGAGATTGACATGGGGACCATTGAGTGTTTACTTCTTACACTGGCATTTATATATCTATGTTTTCATTGGAGACTGGGCTGAAAGTTGAGGTTTGTCGCCATTGGTTCCCCAGTGAAGCTCAACTTGGCAACAAGGGGTTGCAACAAACAAAAACAATTAAAAACAACTAGGTGAGTTAGGTCAGAATTAGGGTTGGGGTTAGAGGTCAGTAATAAGAGTATTAAACCAATTATGGAGCCAGTGGAGCTCTACTCGATATGGCGCTGTCCATCATGTCACTTTTCTTCACAATCTTGATTTTTGTAAAACTATTATTTATATTTGCAACAGGTTTGTAAATATAAATCAAAACTAAATTAGTAAAAAACAACAACAACAAAAAAAAGTAAAATATGACATACACACTTTAAGCAGCAAAATTATAATTTTTTTATTATTACACTGTAAATTCAGCAAGAGCTATGACATTAGCAAGGTAAAAAAAAAAAAAAAAGTGATTGAGAAAAAGAGTAGGGGGAATGTATCTTCCACCTAATGTGGTTTTACAGCTCCAGCGGCAATTAAAATGTCCAAAACACATGAGCACACTTGGTGGGAGCCGGTTTGAATCACACATTTGTGGAAACAAACCAGAACTTCCATTGCTGTGATTCGAGAAGCGTAGCCCCTTGTATAAAACTGCAATCCCATCTCACGGAAATCAGTTCAAATGAATCACTGTTTACAATACAATTTTACATTTTGGTGCTGATTGTTTCTGAAAAACTTGATGTTGACCCAATCCTGTTGTGAGCAGCAGCTTCGACTGTGACGTAAATCTAAAAGTCTAAAAATACATTTAAATGTTCTTTAAACACTGCATTTTATTCATACATGTAAAGAGAAACTAAACTCAGAATCAACTTTTTTCACTGTCAGACTCCTATAAGGGGTCAAAATTGAATTATCTACTGTTTCCAGGCCTTTTTTGGACATTTTTGTGCAAACTCGCTCATTTTTTTAGTTACTGTATGTGTGCAAAAACCAAGGCTGTACTGCCACGATGGTCAAACGCTGTCAGTGCATTTTCGGTACACGCTGACATTTTCAGTACCCGCCGACGTCACACTGATTTGACACCACTAGTTCAACGATGCGCTGGTTCGAAACTCGTGCCTGTGTTTTTCATTTTCGATTTTCATTTTTAGAATATACTCACATAATAGGCTCATGTGCTTATGTAGACTAAAGCAAAGGTTTCATACGTATGATTTGCAAAGTAAATATTAAAAATATCTTTACGTGCAAGTAAGTAAAGACTAGGTGTACAGCTCCCTCCGCTGCAAATCTCACGTCAGAACCAGGACCGCTGTTCATATTTGGTGCTGTTAATCAATTTCTGTTCACACCCACTGGGCCTCTCTTCAAAGGCCTCCAGGCATCTCCCACTTTTGCGAGCCTGTTTGGGGTTCAGTTGTGGGCGGAGTTAGTCTCTGAACGAGTGTTTAGCCTCACTTTAAGGATCGCGATACATGTGCTACGATAAAATACAGCAAATTGTATCACAATATATCGCAAAACGATTGTCTCAGACCTACTCTGTTATGCACATTGCTCCCCCAGTTCAATTTATAGTAGATGCCGTTAAACTCAAATAAAAAAGCGTCTCCATTAGACACTTTTCACACTCAAACAATAGAATTTATGTTCTACAACTGGTTCTCACTGGTCTTAGAATTTAGACGTTTTCGCACATGACATGTCAAGAACATCACGAACGCTTCAACACCCCTTCTTTCACTGGGCCAATTCTACCCTAGGAACAAGTACCTGCTAGCATTCATACAGCTTAAAAGAGGATCCAGGGGACATTCGTTGACGTCAGCCGCTGGACGGTGTGCCAAAATACGGTCGAGGATGGGAAACAATTAGCTTTTTTTTTTTTTGCCCCACTTCGACTGCTGTGGTTTTTGATTCTTGTATTTTCTCATGGCATTGCTTAGCTGTGGTACAAATGCCAACTTGTGCTAGCTCATCAAGTAGCTTGCTGAAGATTCGCAATTTAAAAAAAAAAAATTTGGGGTCCCTCAAAGCCCCGCTGTACCTCCTTGTTAGCATACGAACCTCTGCATTCGTCCCTCTCGCACCACTGTCAGTAAACTTTAGTGCCATTATTATTTTAATAAAACTGTTGATGTGCGTTGTGTGTGTGCAACATGCATCAACGACGTTACGAATTTCGTCGCCGCATCACTGAAAGGTTCTTGGTCTGAGGGAAAAGCACTCGCCCCAGAGCAGGAGCTAAGTTGGTCCCCACATTGTCTTCCCTGATTCCTGGTTCTTCTTATGTGGGAACACGCCAGAAAAGGGGCCAGGGGTTTAAAGGTTACAGGAACAACAAAAAGTTCATACAGTGCGAAAACGTCTTTTGTCCTCCCAGCAGTTCATTTTCAATTGAGAACAAATTTTGTGTTTTAAAATGAGCAAATGTTGAAATATGATATTGCACTACATCCGATGTTATAATTCAAACATATTAATTGTTTGAGATCAGCTGCACCAACTTTACTTTATCTTGCATAAGGTCTGTTTGTCAATTCCGTCTTTGGAGTTGAACAATTCAGTCTTTCACACTTCATTATACCTCCAATATTGACAGCAATTCATCCCAATTTGGCCTAAGAGTGTGCACTTTCTGTTACTGAATGATTCTTAGTGTCAGTATTGTTGTTGAATTGCTCTGACATCAAAATCCATAGTGATGAAAACATACAAACAAACCACATGGGCTTTAGAACTGTGGGAGTGAGAAACTACGAGTAATATTTGAGCATTTTTTTTCTGCCTCTGGCTCAACATTGATCTGGTGGTTAGAAAAGTTTCGACGCAATCTTTACGCTCTGAAGCACAGCGATGGGTTCTTATTAAAATTACAAGGCTAATTACTATAGAAGAATCAATGAGTCAGTTCGAGATGTTTCTGTGGTGCGTAGTGCATGTAAATACACAGAGGGAACACGGAAAGAGAGGGAAAAGCAGACCTCCGGCTCGCTCAGCAGTCATTCAGCCTGCAGCGAACAGACAGCCAGAATTACCCTTATGTTGTTTGATTCAAAATCGTATTGATCTCTGCCTCTTTCCATTTGCATTTTCCCAACTCACAGCCAAATCCTCCCACACAGACTTCTCTAGTGAAAGATCATTTTCAGACACATGCCCGCCTGCGAGCAAAGCGTTCGGAGTAGATTACAGTAGAATGGCTATTGATTCGGCTGGCAGAGTGAGCCATTATGTGGGTGTTGAGTGGAGCGGGGCGATACAGCTCTGAAAAATGATACCGTGTCACGAGCTATCGCTTTCAGTGGCTCAAAGAGAAACATCTGGTTGGACTCAGCTCCAAAGAACACAAACAGGCTAAAGACGGTATAAAGAGTGTAAGTGCAGCAGACGACCTTGCACACAAATGCTGCCAGCCTTGCCGCTCTTCTAACCAGCCTCTTTTCTCAGACCAAGCCCCGCCTCTATTCAAACCAGCCTCTCTTTTTGAAACAAGCCCCTCCTCTACTGTAACCAGGAACTCTAAATTTGTAACAAGTTTCACCTCATCTACTGTAATGAACCTCTCCTCTACTGTAACCAGCATCTTCTCTCTTACAACAAGCCATGTCTCTACTGTAATCAGCCATTCTAATCTTGTAGCAAGCTTCACCTCTACTGTAACCAGCCTCACCTTCTGTCATAAGCTTCACCTCTAGATTAACCAGTCACTGTCCTCTTGCAGCAAGCTTAAAGGGACTATACTCGATTTTATTTACAACAAGATAACTTAAAAACAATTTTCCCTAGCACTGATATTTTGTTAATGTATCTATTCAGGTGGAAATTAGTCCGTCATGTCCTGTCTACATCTAATAAAATACCGTTTGTCACTAACTTTTCTGTTTTTGTTTTTAGCATTGTGGCTAACTGTTGTTAGCATAGTGACTCACCTCACCGCTAACAGCTGTGAAAAAACATTAAAACTCATCATGATGAACAATTCTGAAGCCCAGAAAGCATTGGCTAAGTGAGCAAATCATGTAGACTGAAGTAAGAAGCTTAAAATAAATTATTTCTGTTTGTTTACATTTTAAGAAAGAAAAAATCAGGTACAGTCCCTTTAAAGTGAGGCTAAACACATGTTCAGAGGCTAACTCCACCCACAACTGAACCTCAAACAGACTCGCAAAAGTGGGAGGTGGGTGTGAACAGACATTGATTGACAGCACCAAATATGGACAGCAAGCTTAATGAATTTTCTGTCGGAGTCGTCCAGGTCCTGACGTGAGATTTGCAGCTGTGGAAGCTGTATAGCACTAAGTCTAGTTTCTTACTTGCACATACATTTTTTTAATATTTACTTTACAAAACATATGTATTAAACCTTTGCTTAAGGCTACATAAGCACATGAGCTTATGATATCAGTATTTCTAAAAATGAAAATGAAAACGAAAATGAAAAACGAAAATAAAAAACTCGCTACTGGCACAAGTTTTTAACCTGTTTCACAAGTGGTTGCACATCGCACCACTTGTTCAACAAGCTGAGCCAAATGACTCCTGATGTCAAACAGTGGTCAATACGCAGTGAGTGGAAAAGTAGATCCTGGAAAAGTAGATCATTCAATTTTCACCAAATATACACAGTCTGACAGAGACTATTGTACAGTATGTTTCTCTGCTCTTGTAACAAGTTTCGTCTGCAACCAGCCACTCTCCTCTTGTAACAAGCCCACCTTTACTGTAACACGTTTTACCTCTACTGTGACCAGCCTCTCCTCCTGTCATAAGCTTCACCTCTTCTGCCACTCTCTTTTTATAACAAGCCTTGTCATCTCTAACAAGTCTCTCCTTTGCTTGTAACAAACTTCACCTCTACTCCAACCAGCCCCTCTCCTCTTGTAAATTTTGCATATTAGTTGGATATGGTGGTGCCCTTTGTAAGATATTCTGGTTGGGAGCTTGGTGTCCTAATTTATTCCAAACTTCTAGATACAAAACTGCTTTATCATCTTAGCAGGAAGACGGTTATGTGTTTGAGGTTATGAAAGCAAGAGGTTGTTATTATGAGGTTATGACTGAGAAAGACCTTTTAAAGTTCTTGGAAAGGGAGTTGATGAAATGATAACAGCCTTAAGAGGTGTCACAGCAATTTGAGGAAGGGCATGAGTGATCTTGGTCGCCCAAAGTCTTCATGCGCATGTGAATGTGCTGCCAATTACTCTCAACTATCTTAGAGACAAGCCCGTCTGTCCACACAAGTCCTCCTGCAGTATTCCCTGCTGAGAGCTGGAAGTTTCCTCAGGTCTGTGCCCAGTGGGCCACGAGACAACTCAAACAGATGCACTTCAGAAGAGTATGAGTATGACAGAGCAGCAGCACAGCCAGCCCCTCACTAAGGCCCACTCTGGGATGGGAAAGGTGTCCCTAAACTTATGACCACAGGACTAGATCTTCCATGCCATCCAAAATCCCAAAATGTGTATGCTGCTCCCATTTATTTATTTTTTGGTCCAATTTAGATAAAGTTGTATGTTCTTTCAGACAGACTGTGTGGGAACCCCAGCACATCACTGGGAGCGGCTGGGTTCAGACTTAACATGAAAGAAGGTGCAGTGACTGCAGGAGTATGCTACATTGTTACTTCTTTAGACACTGTACATAGTTTGGCTTGGGGTGATCCATCAAGTGTGGGTGAGAAATAGCCTTCTATATTTGGTGTGGACATCTTTAGCTTGTTCTCTCCCTGGGTACAGGGGCAGCTGAGGAGACAAGCCCCTCCATCAGTCATAAACTCTGGCTGTGGGCCAGTCTTCCTGTCACTAAGAGGCTTAAAGCACAGAATCATCCCTCTCATTTGTACAAAAGCCAAGCAGGTCAAAAGGTTCTCAAATGATTTGCATAGACAATGAGCTAGTGACTTTATGACTATAGACTAGTATTTAGGCCTGGAGGTTCACTGCTCTCAGAGGGCTCATTTCCTAAGCTCAGGTCTTTTCCTACTCTTAACATGTGTTGAGTGGCTAAGGCCGTGACTACACAGACGCTCATTGTTTTATAATTGGATATATTCTCCCTCCATTTAACTCTATGTCTGTGAGGATAGTGTTGTTTCTTGATATGCCTTACCTTATATACACACAAACACATGATCATAACAACATGCAATAGAGGTGAGAAACCCCTCTGCTAGCTTATCACGCTAATTAAGAAAGCTATATAACACAAATCACTAATGTACAAAAAGTCGTTCAAAACCTCTGAATCGTCATCATTTCTCCACCAGACAAATCCAAAGCCATAAACACCAGTGTAGGAATCACAAAATGCAAGTGGCGTTGGAAAGCTCTTGGCAAAAGGAAACTGGGAACTGCCTGTGTAACGCTGCCTGACGACCACAAGTATGCGTCTGCCAACCATGTCAAGGCTACCGTCATTACCCCTCCGCCACCGCGTTTAACACCACATCAGCGCTTTTCTCCAAATCAGGTCTGAAGGCATTCCTTTCGCTTTCCTCACCCTTCAACAAATCCACCGGGCTCCGAGTCCAACACGGGACAAGCGCCACACAAGTCGGTCTGTTGTAGCAGTCAATTATGTTTTCATCAAATGTGTAAGGCCTGGAAGAGCGAGAGGCAAAGATTAAATGTGAGGTTTGGGGTACTTATGGAAGGCAAAAGGGACGAGCAATGCAAAGGTGTCCTGTAAACCACATGGTGTCTATGTGTCTGTAATGTATCTTTTTAAATGGTCCGAGCAGATGATAGACCCGTTCAGAGCCTTCGTCATTTTGGGGGCGGAGCCGCACTGGTGCCCTCCGCAGAGTTTCTCCATAAGTGTTTATACAACACAACTTAACAATGACTTCAAACGAAGCTCTGACCATTCCTAATGTGTTCCTTGGGTTTGCACCAGTGACACATTTTATAACTCGTAATTTCTGTGGGCTAATTAGCTTGAAGCTAAAATTCATAGAAACAATGAGGGATCTTCATCAAAACAAACACATCGCCTCAGAGTCATGTAAGTATAAGCTCAAGAGTCTTTTACACAATAATCTTCTGTAGAAATCAGCACAAAATAATGTCACGAGTGCAGTTTACTGTGAGTCTAATTCTTTATATGCTCGAAGCTTTCTCTTGTGCACATGAGTTTTTTCCATCAAATATAAGTAACTATCAGGACACTGAATATTGGCACACTTACTAATGTTTTTCAGTAGATAACTGTACATGGATCTGGAGTCGCTTGCTGTTTTTGAATTGAGTTTTTAAAGAGAGTTTTGCTGGGTTTTTTTTAATGAAAATGCACCTGCATAGCTTGAAAAGCCTGAGACTGGGCACGAGTCAGGGCACCAGTTAGCGCGCGCAGCCATCTTTGTTTACTAACAGTAAATGGGTCTATCTTTAAGGTGGATTGCCTAATTTTCACAGAACAAGGTATTTGGTACCACTTTATCATACCTACACCTTAATTTGCTTTTGTAAATCATGAATAAATCTTGGTTAATGGCTTATTCTTGACTAAATTGTGAATTACTGAATGAAAAAAGTTAACTAAGCAGTGACTTCTTTATTTAGAAGTTAAGCTTAGAATTTAGGGTACTTTGGCTCAACATAATTAGCTAACAGCACCCAATGTCCCCTGGATCTTTTGAGCAGTGCAAATGCAGCAGGTACTTGTCCTAGGGTAGACTTGGCCCCATGAAGAAAGGGGTGTAGAAGTGTTCTTGATGCTTGTTTTTTGACACGTCCATGTGCGAAAAAGCCTAGTATATAATTTCCTCTTCCTTTTAAACGGGTCATAGTATGTAACATCTATTATTCAAAGATGTTAACCTTGTTATAATGGCCTCCCTTCAACATTAGTTTACTAAAAGTTATATTTGAATTGTTTCATGCATGTTTGAATAATCTTATATTGTTCTTCAGCTGGAACTCAACTGCTCAGAGAATCCCTGTTCTCACCTACCACCTATCCCCTCCCACTTGTCTGTATTTACTTACAGAATTATAATACTCAAACTGAAGTATAAATGGTTCAAAGCTGTCCCAGAGCCACTTTCCAACGATTATTATTAGTTATTTAAAATACGATGCTTATCACAGTTAAATTTTTGAAGAGGTGGGGCTTATCAGTTCTACAGTTTTGAACAGGAAGTCAGTAGAGCTGTTTCTATTTTCAAGCTGTTGTAGATATGTATTGTGTTTTTGAATGAACAAAAGGTAAATTACTGAACTGTTTATGGTCTAGTTTCTTACTAAATATCTGGAAAAAAACACAATAGATCTGCTTTAAGCCTGAACTGTACTCGTGGTTAGGAAACAATGATTTTCTAGAATTCATTTTTCTCCCAAAATTCTATTACAGCAGTAGTTTACAATGCTATAACAGATCTAATGTTGGCAATATTTTGTGTCAATCCAAATACAAATGTTTGCTTATCACCTCCTATCCGTAGGTCACTGTCCACCCAAAAAAATCGGACTCTTGGAAAATTAAAGGTGGGGTAGGTGATTTTCACACTGCAAACATAATTTAGGTTTTAAATTGGTCAACTTTCTCTCATAAATCCTTCAACGCATTGTTAAAATCAACATGTTAAGTTTTTGTTGCAATTTTGACTTTAAACCCTGTTTTTTTTATTTCTCTTTTAAAGTGAAACTGTAGACAACCACCCAAGCTTAGCCAATCAGAACGCTGCATTCTGCTCCTGATTAGAACTAACATTTGTTATTATTAGATTCAGACAGTACTCTGTGGACTAATTTTTTCACAAAGTGCTGAATTTATTATATCGTTTTTGGTGGTAAACACAAAGTTTACTTATTTACAACTAAAAAAGTTAGCTACCCCAACTTTAACCCTTAGATGCATAAGTGGGGTCAAAAATGACCCTGTGTGCTGTTATCTTGAAAAATCTTTGAAATTAATTGTAGTTGGAATTTCATGTTTCAGGTATTCCTCAACAAACTTGTTTGTGACATGAGGCCATAGCATTAAAAATTTTTGAAAATATACTTTTAAGAAATTTCATCTTTTGTATCACTACCCTACTCTTCCATAAGTGGGGTCAAAATGACCCAACCATTTCCTATGGAATCTCAGGGGTAAGCACTAGGAACTTTTGATTCTTATCAACTGTACTTGTTGGTTTACATTTCCTGGGGCATTTACACATCTGATGAAGCAGTCAGGAGGTCATTTTTACTCAGCAACACACAGCGACGCTTTCTCACAGAGCTGTCAAAAGAGTTTGTGACTCTTCACATGAAAAGTCGACTGGAAAGTATCTCAAACCTACCAACCTACATCACTGTAGCAATGGGAAGGTGTTTAGTGGCAAAATCCACAGTCCACACACATGAGTGAAGCACACAGGACCAACAGAAGAGAAAGAGATGTCAGATGTGTCCAAAAAACAAGAACCGCAAAGCCACCAAATACTGCTGAAAATGCAGTATTCCTGTGAGTGATCCCATTCAAAAGCAAGTAGTTTGTAACAGGTGCATACAGTGAGAAAAGAGAACATGTTTTGTGTGTGTTCATGTGCGTGGACAATGTTATAGTCCCCAGTTATAGTTATATTTTTTGTTTGTCCTCCATAATCAGACCTACAGTCTCAAAATGGATTTTGACATTTTTTTTACCTAACTGATCTGTGTTCAAATGTGAAGAAAAACTGATAAACTAACATGTCAAAAATTTTCTTTTGTTTTTCAAAATATAATAAAAATCATCATCTTTAATAAAAATTAAAGTGTTACTGCAAAAATGCTTTGATTCTAAGTGGGGTCATTTTCGACCCCACTCATGGAAGAGAGGTATTGGTCGGCCATGCATCTAAGGGTTAAAGGGTCTGGATTCAGATCCTGTCCTTCTGATTTTTAGTATGTAAATGGCAGGTGGTTTAACCAATCAAATGTACCCATTCTGTCTATAGAAAGTGAACCATCTTTCTTGTGTGTAAAAAAGAATAACATAAGTGATTAGATTTCTGTAATATTAACAAGCAAAAGCAAAGGACCGTACTCTTATCGATGTATAGTAAAATAAGTTACATAGTTAATTCTCCAGAGAACTATAGTGTAGGTTCTGGACTTCAGACAAGACGGCAGTTACTCCATGATAGGCAAGTCATGAAAAAGCAGTCTGCCGTCGACGCATTCGAATATCTGTTACGGAGAAACTTAACCACCCTAGAGAAAGTCAAATCTAGATTCCTAAAATAGCCGGTTCTGCTCCATCTCCCTCCGTGTCTTTGCCGTGCAGAAGGCATGAGTCAGAGGCTGGCTGAGCGGGGCCTAAATATGCACTGGCACTGGGAGATATGGTGTGGTTTCTAAATGCTCGCCACAGCCCTCTCAGCGCACAGTGATTGACATATTAAGTGTAAATAATGGTGTAGTCATCGTGTGCCTGCTTCAAAGTGCCACTTGTGCAATTTCAGAAAAATTCATAATGATTTTATTTTGTGGGCGTACGCTGAGTGTGGTTTGAACGCCTGAATGTGTGTTACGACAAGAAGCCTTGGCCCGCACTTCCACACAACTCCAAGAACACAGCCCAAAACCAGACCAGCCTTCTTTTTTTTCTTAAAGCCTTCTACACGCTGAAAGGGTTTTGGCCCAGTATTAAACCCAATGGGCCTGTCCATGAGTTTGAACAAAGTTTGAATCAAGATTATTTGTGCTTTCATCTGGAAACACTAGAAGTTACAAATCGACACCTTAAGATGGTTTAATATTTTATTAAATCTACTTGTGTCTATGTATAGAAGCACACATATCCTCTAGGTGGCCAATTGCATTCTTGAGTATCCAAACTTTACTTGAGTATTATCAAATCTGGTGACGTTTTTTCTTTTACTTCGTACATTATTCAAGAGGTTACTGTACTTTCTACTTCCTACATTTTAAAACCAGGTTAGTTTCTGTATAAGCCCATTAACACTTTTTTTCGCTTTTAAAAGCAGTGCTGCGCTGCTGCGTATCGATGCTTTGTGGCAGTACGGTGGAAGAGGATAGCGCTCTGGCCTCACAGTAAGAAGGTTGCGGGTTCAAATCCTGCGTGGCCTGTGTAGTTTGCATGATCCTCTTCATGTCTGGGAGGTTTCCTTTAGGCACTCTGTCTGATTTGCCCAATGACATGCAGGTTAGAGAACACTTGATGCTGGACGGAGGTGTTTAGGCGAATCTGTGTGAAGCACTTTGAAAGTCTGTGTAAATGAAATATAATATATATTTATATATAAATAAATCATTCATTCATTCAACAACTTAACAAGTGAAAATCGCCAAAAATGTACAGTATTACATAAAAAGTAAGTTGTCACATGATAAAAGTCTGATTAATTATAATTAGTTTACTGTAAAGTAAAGCCCATCTCACACTCCACAACATTACACACCAACTTTATGCACTGCAAAAAAAAAAAAAAAGTTTTTTTTAGCTTGGATAGAATGTCTTAAAACCTGTGTATATTTTTAATGCCTTGCTTTATTGGCTTATTTTTGCATGCTCTTACACTTGATTTTATATATCTTAAATATTATATATTTGAATTGTGCTCACGCAGTGTACTAAATAACTGGTGACTCATGATATATGTCTCTTTTTGCATGTTTTGCATGTTTGAATAAACCAGTGTTATATGTTGTACATTAGCATCGTAGCAAGTTTCTCGTTTGTGAATTTTGTTTTGTTCGCTGACAATGGCAATACAATATTTTCTGATTTCTAATTTCTGATTTTAATCTTTATTTTTGTTAAGATGGTTTTATTTGATGTACCTATGTAATCGGTTCATTTATGCTATAATTACACAAAATCGTCTCTGTTGCTGTTTATTCTACCTATTCTGTGCTGTTTTGGTCCGTTTCTTCTTCGTGTGTTGTTACTTCCTCTTTCCATTTTGCAAACCCCTGTGATGGGAACAGGTTGGTCATCCAATGTAATCCTGTGTTTTAAGTGCATTTGATCATTATTTCACCTTCTTGTTGGTCACTGAACAAACTATACTTGTATTTAAGTCAATATTAAGCCTTTGAGTTGTTCTGATGTTTTTATGTTTGACTGGAAAAATACTGACATGTCATTGTCTCTCCTTTGTAGTTTTGGTCAACTGTTAACAGCACATGTCGACTCTCTTCAATTTCATTGTAATCCAGATTAAATGGAGACGCCTCCAATCGCTCGGCTGTGTCCTGTGGTTCACTCATGCACCAACAATCAAAAACCAGCACGCACAACGCAGAAAGAACCACACCTGTCACACCTATATGACTTGTTTCAATAACTTTGTTAGTATTTTGAGTCAAATGATTTGCTAATGAAGTAAGACCAAAGCATGGATAGATTGTCTCTAAGTAAAACTAACATTCTAATGGCTTTAACCTGAATTCTGCTGCTGAAAAATTGGCGAATAATAGCTCCTCAATATTTAATGTGTGGATATCTTGTAAACAGCATTGACCAGATGATCTAAAATGCCACAAATGACCCAATCCCACAAGTAAAACCTCGTGTGTGTTTGAACATTCTGAGAACAGCCCTGCCTCAGAGTTATTTTATCTCCGTGTATGTTGTCAAAATTCCACGCAGCGCTCGGCCCTCTGAGACTATTCATTCTCCACTTGAGTTGACCGCCAGCCGAGCGCGAGGAGAGCTATGAAGTCATCAGTAAAGTCAAGAGCTTCTGTGTCACGGCTTTAGAGAGAGAGGGAAGAAAAGTTGGCAGAGAATCAGCCTGGTGTCACGCCCAAGGAGCTGCAGATGGAGCGAGAGAGAAGCAAGGAGACGTGCTGAAGAAGTGTACGGAGCGCAAATGTGGACTTATAAGAGACGGTACGCTCACATGGAGAAGACATATTATACTATAAAGATAATGGGTTGTGGTGTCTGATTAATTGAAGCGCACGTCTTTGAAAAATTTTGTAGTGAGAGGCTGGAAGAACAGCGGCGTCGTGTTTGTCAGTCCGCCCCAGGGCAGCAGTGGCTAAGGAAGTACATTAAAGACAATCAATGAAGGCAAGGCCAATGTATTTGTATAGCACAATTCATACACAAAGCTATTCAAAGTGCTTTACAAGGCAGGAAAAGATGCATCAAAATTACTATATATAACAAAACAACATAAAATATAAATAATCATTATAAAACATTAAAAGAGGTAAAGAAATAAAGAGTGCAAACAAAGCATTTCAGTCATATGCACAGATAAACAGAATCAGATCTTAGCTGCATAAAACTGAAATGCTGATTCCCCATGTTTAGTCCTTACTCTGGTCCATGTTTAGTCCTGACTCTGGTCCATGTTTAGTCCTGACTCTGGTCCATGTTTAGTCCTGACTCTGGTCCATGTTTAGTCCTGACTCTGGTCCATGTTTAGTCCTGACTCTGGTCCATGTTTTGTCCTGACTCTGGTCCATGTTTAGTCCTGACTCTGGTCCATGTTTAGTCCTGACTCTGGTCCATGTTTTGTCCTGACTCTGGTCCGTGTTTAGTCCTGACTCTGGTCCATGTTTAGTCCTGACTCTGGTCCATGTTTAGTCCTGACTCTGGTCCGTGTTTAGTCCTGACTCTGGTCAATGTTTAGTCCTGACTCTGGTCCATGTTTAGTCCTGACTCTGGTTCATGTTTAGTCCTGACTCTGGGCACCAGCAGGAGGCCGGTTCCTGAGGTCCTCAGAGTCCGAGATGGTTCATAACGCACTAACATGTCAGAGATGTACTTTGGTGCTAGTCCATGGAGAGACTTAAACACAAGCAGAGCTGTTTTAAAGTCTATTCTCTGAGCCACTGGAAGGAACTGTAAAGACTTAAATCACAGGACTAATGTGACGGTTCTTCCTGGTTCTGGTCAGGACTCGAGCAGCAGCGTTCTGGATGTACTGCAGCTGTTTTAAAGCTCGTTAGGATAGGCCGGTGAACAGGCCGTTACAATAGTCTAACCTACGGGGACAATAAAGTGTACCTTAACCTTAATATTAACTACTGGAGACCAATGCATTAATTCTCTCTACACTATACTTTTGATGTTGGCATTTTTTTAGAGGGTAAAAAGCTGCTGATGTTATTAACTTTATGTGGCTGTTAACTTAAATAAAAATGTATTTATATCAATCACCCTTTACAACACCAGAGCTGGCCGAAATGCTTTTCAATTAAAACACACAAAAATACAAAAAACACAATAAAAAACAAACAAACACAAAATTGCAATGAAATCAACATTATAAACAATACAAAACAAAACAAACAAACAAACAAACAACCAAACCAATAAACACATCTTGAATAATCCCGTGTTGAGTCTGGATTTACCGTGGAAGAGATCAGAACATTTGACTTTTATTATTACTTAAATGAAAGGAATCAGCCGAACATGTGAAACAATGACATTACAGTTTACCTAAATGTAGCTCAGTCTTCAGAAAAAAAAAAAAAAAAAGATTTCTTTTCAAAATTATCAAAGAATGAAACAAACTTCTGCCAAACCTGATCTGATATGACAAATGTATTGTTGTAATGTTAAAAAACGAACAGCATCAGCACTTGAAATATAACAGTATGACATTGGTCTTAGTATCACTTTATTGTGTAAAAAGCAGTCATAGTGTGTGAGTGTGCATATATACATTGCTGACTTTTCAGTATTGATTTTCTCGCCTGTTTAAAGTCTGCAGATATAAACACGTTTCAGCTCTAATCTGGTGTAGAGCATCTTTAAAGGTGGGGTGTCAGAATATTTACTTGTAAATAAACTTTGTCTTTTCCACCAAAAAAACTATATTGGAATTACAACACTGTGACTAAATCAGTTTACTGTCAACTTTTGCAAGCGAATACTCAAACATAGTCCTAGTTTGGTTTGTTTAAATGTGTAGTTTAATAACATCTCATCCACCAGACCAGACCTAACCCTGTCACAGTCTTTCACTCTTCGCAGCTTCACACTGTCTCTGCTATATTTCACTCAGCCGTCACTCCGCCATCGCTCTTGAAACAGAACCGATTCTTTTATACGATTTCAGCCTGAACTGTGCCCTCTCTTTACACAGACCATAAACTTTTAGAGGCACCGCGTTAGTCTGGTCCCATCCTCTTCTGGAAGCCATTAGAACATCTCCAGAATGTCCTCCGTTTGATTTGTAGCCGGACTGTGGGCCCTGTGGCCGAGTGAATCTGAAACCGGGCTCCTGAGTGATTGTTTCAATGTAAATGGGCCGTGTAAGCCGCGCCATAACTTTTCTTCGGGCTCTTGTCATGGCCCATTATAAATTCCATAAGTGGCTGTGTGTTGTAAGTAGTTTTAATTCTGTTTTTTGAAGTGGAAGGGTTATTGATGTTAGAGCTGACAGATTAATTATAACCGTTTAAAAGGTTTGAACTGACATCAAATGGAGCAAAAATGTTGATTTAGATCAATTTATCAGAAGAAATAAAGAAACGTAACTTCATATTTTATATTTTAGGCCAGGCTTATCCAGTTGCTAGCAGTGGATAAAATGTGCAAAGGTGTGGACTTGCCGTGACTTGGATTCAAGTCAGACTTGAGTATTTTATTCAAGGCCTCAAACTCAGGACTTGACTAAGAACTCTGTGACTCTACCCAGTGTTTGTATTTGGGTTGGTTGGTGGTTGACTGAAGTCTGTCCCAGTGACTTAGCAGGGAAATTAATGAATGAATGGTTTGTTTATATAGCACATTTACACTCTCAGTGACAGCAGCCCTGGAGCAGCTCAGTAGAGATGATTCGCCTAAACACCTGGCACCTCAACCTCCGACTATCACCAAATGTTCTCTAACATGCATGTTATTGGTTGGTGGGGAAATCGGAGTGACTGCGGAGGAAACCACCCAGACACGAGGAGGAACATGCAAACTCCACACAGAAAGGTCCAGGCTGAGCGAGAGTCGAACCTTTGGCTGTGAGACAAGAGCACTATCCATTCTGTCACAGTGCTGCCAAAAGTAACTAAAAGTAGTTGGAAAGGCCAAAGACTTGTAGAACAATGACTTGATCTGACCCATAGAGATGTACTGTATATGAATGAAATGAAAGCCCTAGGAGACACGTCATGACACAGAGATGTAACTGTTTCCTCATCAGTTGCAATTTATCTGTAAGGTACCCTTTTTTGTTTACAGTGTCCTACATCAGGAATATAGTTAGTAGATCAGGGAGGCTGTAGGGCAGTCATACTAACTTCTGTTTAAGTCCATGTGGGCTTTTCCCAGGATCACATCATGAATGTAACAGGAGGAGGCCTCGGGGATTCCAGGACATGCTGAAGTGCCTCCTCTTGCACGGAAAGCATTGGGATTCCATCAAAACAACTGGACAATGAGGGGTGAAATAAAGTCTGAGCCTCCTGCTCAGATTTGGTGGAAAAAAAAAATTAAAAATCCTAGTTGTACAGTGTGAATTTACAAAAAAAATCATTTTAATGGTGAGACTAATCAGTTTGTTTCATTTATAGCACTTATTTTCATTTTGAGATCGAGGTTACGATCAAAATAAAAACACACTGTAAAGAAACAGAATAAAAAATAGCAACAATGTTCTTTAACTTTGTGTTCTTCATTCTCAACCAGATCTTAAAAAGCTGCAAAAGTGATTTCTTTAAAGAGCCACAGGTTGCAGACCCTGCACTATAGAGACAGGGACAGTTTACATTTTCTCACAAGACACATTTGTATGACTCTTAAACATAAGTTTAACAAAATGACTGTGTTCTGGTGTATTTTTATGCTTCAAGTAAAAAAAAGTCTGTTGCATTGACCCAAGTCATATGGTTGCATGATGTCTTCATTTATGAACAGAAAGTAATTCTTCAATCCTAAAAAGGCTAAGCTAAAATTAAATGTGTAAAATGTTTATTAAACTTAACTTCGTTTTAGTGAAATGATAAGTTCAACCTGTCATAGGCACTTCAAGCGATGTGTTTCAAATGTCCATTTTGCACTTAAGACTATATACATGTATTTATTCTGCTCAATAAGCACTGGTAAACAGTCTTTGTCTTACTTACTTAAAGATGAGCACTGCACAGCCATGTTTGCTATGCTAACATAAGCTAGCACAGGCTAAAACAGTAACAAACACTCTTCTGGGGTTTGGGGAAAAAAAATAAAAAATAAACAAACAAATAAATAATCACCTGATTATACATGATACTTTACATTATGCAAAAAACAAACAAACAAAAAAAAGCACCAACAACATTAGACTGCTGAGTATACTCTCCAACACAAAAGTTACACAATAGAAGTTGTATCCTTCCTACTTTCGTAACATTCTTTCTCCATCGTGTCCACCGCCCCAGAGTGAGTGAGCGTCCCGCTGGCTGCAGGTCAGGGCAGGGGAGCCCCCGTGTCGACAGGGTATGCCTGTGTTGTGACAGCGAGACACTGGGAGCACAAACATGACTTTTGTGAGGCGGCATAAGTGAGGCTGGCGCGGCGCTGACACCTCCAGCTGTCTCCTGGGCTGGACCGCAGATCTGACAGGACCGGCCCCACGCAGCCAGCCTCTCCGTCAACACCCCCGGCCCGGCTCCACGCGGCCCGGTACCTACGGCGCGGAGGGGCACTGGCACGGACAAATATAAACCTCTACATAAACAGTCGCACCACTCACTAACTGCTTTTTATAGTGCCATGTTCTCACCGGTTATTCTTACGCTCTCCATTACCTAAAGGCTGGTGAGCGGGTAAGACACTGCTGGTATTGTACAGTTAGGACTCAAAGGTTTCAAAGCTTATCAGAAAGAGATAATGTGTTTTGTCGAGATTGGAACTATGACATACGTTGACTGGAAAATCCACACGATATATAAACAATATATAATCTGGCCACCGTGTCCCTCTTTCTGATTATTGTAGCCGTGATTGACGGATTAATTAGCCAATCAGAGACTGTTGAGGGAAAAATCTAATGTTACTATGAACCTGCTATTATAATGATCAAATGTGCTGTTACTGTACATGTCGGCTGATTGAGGGAAAGCTTCCTGTTGGTGTAGTGACATATCTGATTGTCCTGGCAGGTACTTTGTGGTATCATTTTGACACATTGATATTAGCATCTAATCCTTTGTTTAATCTGTTTACTTCCATCGGTACGGTCAGATATAAGAACTAACACATTGTTTCTTTTGTTATGTTTCATAATGTATTTTGACTGGGTCAGGGGTTGGTATAAAGGGTGTTTTCATTGTTGTGTGACACCCAGTCGGGGACAGAGGGACTTGAAGGGAGAGTGCAGGTTTGATCTTTGTGCACATGTGCAATAAATCTTACTCTTTTAATCAGACACACCTTTCCCAGTGTTTCTTTACTTTTTTACTAAGCTAATACAGAAAATCCACAACAAGAGTTGCATTTTCTGCCGTCTGAAAACCAACATGGCTGCTCCCGACAAAAAATAAATAAATGAAAAAAATATCACGTGGAACTGAAAAACGTCGCGGATTTTTGCAGAATCAATGAGCGAAGCAAAAAAACAATTTTAATGTGAGATTTTGGTGTAAATGACAGACGACCAATCGGCTCCTTTGTTTCATCAGGGTCAAATAAACTGGTCTGATAGCCCGGTACGATGTAGATTTGGGTTCTGGATCCCAGGCAGTGACATATGTGGACTATATTTTTTTCTCTTTTACTCATTCTAAAACACAAAATTGATCAAAAACAATAGAAACTTTCACATTGGAGGTTGCACTACTACTGAATTATAACAGTCAACTAGTCGAGAGAGTTAATCGAGGCGAGCCATATCATTTTTTGTTTAGAATTATCGACACAAACATGGCACATTACATCTTTTTGATTGTCAAGAGTGAGGTAAGAAGCATTTTGTTTACTGACAGTAAGCCGTTATAACAAAGATATGAACCATAAACCAAGCAGCAAATTCTCCCATAGAACTATGAACCAGGCTTAACATCTGCCCAACACAGAAAGGGAATTGTTCCAGAAAACCAATCAGTCTGCAGTCCAATGATGAATTTATCTTCTATATATCAAACAGCACTTCAAAGATTTTAGAAAAACCACAATAGATTAAGACTCCATATTAAAAAACAAAAAAATCACATAAAACTAAATCTGGTCTTGGATTGAGTTGTATTTCAGTGGCACTCAAACTAGGCACAATGAAGTAGGTTTGGTGACTTTCCCGCCTAAAACCCAAAGTCACTGGGATAGGCTCCAGTCACTTACGACGCCTAACTGGAACAAGTGGGAGAAAATGATCATGAACTGTTTTCCAATACACTCTGACTTTATTATACTGTATATTTTTTCATATGTGTTTGTGAAAATATTGGACTACTTAAAGGTGTGCTAGCTAATTTTCACACAGCAAACACAATTTAGGTTTTAATTCTGACAAATTTCTCCTAAATCCTTTGACATGGTCATTACATTTTCATTTTTGGTTGAATTTATGGCTTAAAAGAAGCCAATCACAGCGCAGCATTTAGTTACTGATGAGAACTAAAATTCAGACAGTATGCAGTGGTCTCATTTAATCACAAAGTGCTGCATTTAACTGAAACTTTAGTTAACATCATATTGCAGCAGCCTCTTGTATCGTTTTATGGAGCTATGAATGCTAACTTTGCTTTGGACCTCTGAAAAGCTACAGAACTTCTACAGCCCGATCTTGCTCTTTTGTCCTAGCCGGTCTTAGCCTTGGTCTTGGTCTAGTGGCTCTCTCCAAGCTCTATACACTGTCAGTGTAGAAGGTGTGGCTCCAGCCAGATGTGAGGGTGCAGTTTTTTCATTGAACCTGACACATGCTCACGCCTGTGACAAGTGAGCAGCTGCTTTAGGATCACAGGCAAAAGAGAACTGTAGCAGCAGCTTCAGTTTGGAAAAAAAACTGTAATAATAGAAATCTATTTGGTGAAAGTCTATGTACTTGACAGACTTTAACAACTTTGTCTAAAATGTGTCTTTTCTTTTACATAAAGCTTGTTGACTTAATAAAAAGATAATCAGATGTGAGAGTGAACATGGGTCAGTGTGAATGCTATGGAAAGGCCAAAGAGGCCAACATTTTTTTTAACGCGTTGGCACGTAAAAAAATTGTTTAAAAAATACATGATGGCCTCTTTGGCCTTTCCATAGCATTCACACTGACCCATGTTCACTCTCACATCTGATTATCTTTTTTATTAAGTCAACAAGCTTTATGTAAAAGAAAAGACACATTTTTAGACAAAGTTGTTAAAGTCTGTCAAGTACATAGACTTTCACTAAATAGATTTCTATTATTACAGTTTTTTTTCCAAACTGAAGCTGCTGCTACAGTTCTCTTTTGCCTGTGATCCTAAAGCAGCTGCTCACTTGTCACAGGCGTGAGCATGTGTCAGGTTCAATGAAAAAAAACTGCACCCTCACATCTGGCTGGAGCCACACCTTCTATACTGACAGTGTATAGAGCTTGGAGAGAGCCACTAATATTTAAGAGCCAATAATTAAGACCAAGGCTAAGACCGGCTTGGACAAAAGGGCAAGATCGGGCTGCATCTTCTGCTGCATCAGTCGATTTTCCAGAAAAAAATATTTGGAGGGTCTTATCACAGACTGAAACAACCGAAGTTTCATCTGATCCACTTGGACCTGTGTCTGTTCTCTCACTTCGGTTTCCACCTCCAACTGCACCTACTCCTCCAGCTAAGGCCCAGACCGAGCCAACCACATCATGGAGATGGTCCCTGAGCTGTTCTGTGGATCAAGCTCCAAACCTGGAGCGACCGAGCCTTCTCCATCACTGCCTCACCCTCTGGAACAGAGACAAACACTGACCTCACCACAAGACCCATCTCTTTAAATCTGCTTTTAATGTTTGATGAATGTTTTATTTACAAACTGTTTGTTGTACCTTTGTTTATCTGCCTTTGTCTGTAAAGCGCCTCTAAGTGTACAGGAAAGTGCTTTTTAAATAAAATGTATTATTGTAAAATAAAATGTATAGATTGCAACTGTCCTTAGCACAGCTAATCAGTCTCAACCAAGCTTTCAGTGTAACACTATTCCAAATGTAAATGAGGACTGTTAAGGGTAAATTTGAAGAACCAAGTTATTGAGCTCCATAAAGTGGGCCGTGCCATGGTCTTTAGAAATTCAAACATCACTATTAAATACTGGTTATCGGCCACAGTAGCAGTAGCAGCAGTAACCTAACAGCTCTAAAACTGTCTAACCTGAGATAAAAGCTGGTTTTGCATGTCTCTTTTACAGGCTCTCGTATTTAGATGAAGTTGTTTTCTCCGTCCCTGTGTAATCAGATGTATTTGGGCTTCCTTGTCAAACCGGGTGCACAGATGTGTTTGTAGATAGGCCGCTGTATAAATCGACGACATAATGTTATTGAATTAGCGGAGACTTAGCGACTGATACCTTATTAAATCCCGTCTTTTCCAGTTCACTGCTTTCCGAGGCGATATATTACAGCCCCATATGATACACTTACGCAAGAGCCGGCGTTTTTCATCACCCGCCCCGAGCCGCGGAGAAGAGGTGACGATGAATAATAAATGAGGCGGCGTTTTCTGATGGAATTTCCATTTGAAGCGTGCACAAATTTGGGAAAGAGGATTTGTGCGTAATACCTGTCCGTGGCCCTCCGAGAAATCCTGTTTGTAGTGTGATTAACGCTGCCATCTCTATTTCTCCGGTGGAATGAGAGGATGCTCGGTGAAATTTGAAAAAAAAAACATTTAACGCTCATAACAGACACGGTTGGATAAGTGAGTTAGTTTTAGTGGCGTCAAAGTGGTTGGAAAAATTTGTTATGAAAAAGATAAATAATGATGTTGGTGATGTACTTTTGAATCAAAGATTTTTTTAATTGTATAGTTTGGTTAATCTTTAGCTTTTTAGTTGCAGAATGATCCATAAAGAATGGTAAAAATTTTTTGTTCAAATTTGAAGGTAAAATAAGCCTCAGAGTCATTTTTAATTACACTCATGGGTTACCTGGCTTACACCAGATGGACCTGTGTTGAACTCTGATTTGAGTTCTTCCACAATCTCCATCTGGAACTTGACTCGCTGAAAGTGTTTGGGAAAAGGTGGGATGTTAGGTGAAATACATCGAGCTGATTGGATGTGGGGCCCACCTTATTTGTGCTGAGGCCAATCACAGCAACAAATAGTAATGGTGTATCCAATGCCCACGTGGGATAGAACAAGTACGTGTCACACATACGTACTTGTCTTCTTTCAAAAAGAAATGACTCTGTATTTCTGCTAAAACAACATCAGAAGCAGCAAACGACCATGTACATCCTCGAGAGCAGCCATCCGGTCTTAGCCCGCCCTGCTACAATGTGACTGGGCCTCAAAACCACGCTGCCGAATCACCGCTGTTTCGGACTTCCAAACCAATCAAGCTCCTGGAAGGCCAGATGGTTTATCTCGTGTTTGTGAATTCACAAATATCTCTAGTTAAACCATCTGGCTGGACAGGTTAGTTCACCCAAAGGAAACACAGACATCCACATTCGCATGGAGTTACATGAGGACGTCTGTGTTTGGTGAATTACAGGAGGTAAAATTTATTACAATATACATTACATAAGTTTTTTGTTTTGTTTTTTTTCTTTGCAATTTTGAATACATTTGGACAATTTTAGGAATATTGTTTACTTAAGCCCTGCGGCACGTTGGCCACTGTCCAGGGTGTTTCCCCCGCCTAAGGCCCCAAGTCACTGGGATAGGCTCCAGTCACCCGCGACCCCTAACGGGATTAAGCGGTAGAAAATGAATGAATGAAATGAATGTTTACTGAAGCAAGAAGACATGGTAATAATTGACATTATACCGTTAGGAAATCCATTTATTAAAGACTGTGTGTGGTACCAACCTGAAGTGGTGCTTAGAACCAAACAAGTTTAGACTTTTAGACTTAACAGATTTGAAACCATAAATGTTTTAGTTATTTTATTTTATTTTAGCAACTGAAGTAATTGCTGACATGTGGGCGTAAGTAGGTGGTAGGTGAAAACAAGACATTTCTAAAAACTAGATTTTACTCAAACATGCATGACTCAACACAAATACAACTATGAGTAAGTTAATGATGAGTGACATTGTTGAAACATGGTTCAGTAGGTTTTATAGAATTAGTCTCCATTCAAATAGTATAAACCGACATGTGTTCTTTTGTTGTGCCACTGAGTCATACTTTAACCAAGAGTTTAATCAATCATTTTTTAGGAACTTTCCAATAAAACAGCTGCTCTGAGAGGTCACTTCCAATAATGCCGTTGTCCACATAAACTCCTCATTCTCATTTGCTCCCACATGTGCCGTGTCTGGCCTAAGCAGACACTGACTGACTGCTTAACACAACATGTCCTGGCTAATCCGTGGCTTTAGCCTGTCATAAACTTCTCACATGCAGAACCTCCTTGTAGTGCCTTTTAGCCCCTGCTCCTTGTAATGTCTGCTATGCACTATAGGCTTGTGAGGTGAATAAGCACCCGCGACTGTGAAGAGGAGGCTAAAAATAACTCACATGTTGCAAAAAAGATTGTGTTGGGATTTATCTTTGAGAAGCCCTGGAAAATCTAAATACAGTATATCAAGCCTTGGGTCATATGGTGTGTATTTTATATCAAGAACTACAATGACATAAACATTGCAGTTTATTGGCACTGGTTTTATAAAGATTTGTAGGTCAAGTTTAATCAGGCCTGATGTAGAAGACCACTTGTTGAATTTCTTGGCTCACACTGCCTCCAGTCCAGGTCCAGATCCTGATCCGTCTTGGTCACACTGCGACTAGAACATGTACAGTACAGACTCTGCTGGCATTGCGAGACCACAAGTTCGTGAGGTCCTTTGCCTTGCCTTTTCTTTTACTACACAACACAAATCACTAAATGTAGTTTTTAGATGTATATCTGAAGTTTACCATTGATAAGTGATTCATTTCAATCTACGCTGACTTTGTTTTCACCTAAAACAAGGCGGCACCCATTTGGCGACATGGAAAGTTGTTGCAAGCCATCTATGAATCCATTTATCCATCTATTTATGAGACACCTCCTCTTCCTCTCCCCATACAACACTTGAATCATGTCAAACTACATGCAGCATAAGCCCTGTTTCCATAGGCTCGGTTCGGAGTGGTACGGTACAGTCCTAAGCTGTTTCCAAAGCGGCCCGTTCTGTCCCTCTTGCTGTGTCCACAGTGAGTCACTTTTGGCCTTGCTTTTACAGTTGACCCTGGAGCAAACCTCACTGTGGTCCCATTTATGCTTGACGATTGGACAAGAGAAAACTCTTTCTCACCAAACCCTGACTTGATCCTGTAACAAACTGCCGTATTTACACTGATGAAAACTTTATTTGTTGTTCCGATTGACTTATTAAAGTAAAGCACATTTGTATCAGCTGTTTCTTGTTTGTTGAGGCAAAACACTGTAAAAAAATTAAATCCTGTGCCTCAAAGCATTGAATAAAATGGGTTTAAAATGCAGCTCAGAGTCGTAGAGGCATGGCAAAAAAGCTAAATAAATTTGTGACAATAAAAAAGGTGACGATAAACCGGAAGTAGTTTCTTGTTTCCACCAGCCTGACCCTCGAGTCACAGCACCACAGACTTCAAATTATTACACGTCTTTTTGTGAATCATGTAGGTTGATGCCAGGAAGAAAAAGTATAATTCATATATTTTGTATTTATTTAAAAAAGCATGTGTAATGTGTGAGTGACGTCAGCTGCTCACGTAGCAGACACTCAAGGAACGTTAGTGACCTAAGCCGCTCCAAAGTGAACCGGTCTGAGGGACCCAGGACAATGGAAACATGGCTATAGACGCCCATCAGTGTGTCTTGGACCAGGTCTACAAGTTTGGTTCTTATGGTTCTCCTACTAATCAAAGACTGGATGTGATAACCAGTCTCACAATGGGTTGGGTGCAATGTCAGTCCTTTTTTAGAAATTTTGACTGTGCAGCGGCTGTTTGTAACAACAGGCTCTCCACAGCTTTGTCCACAGTCCTGTACACAGCTTTTGTCCACAGTCCTGACCATAGTCCTGTCCACAGTCTTGTCCACAGTCTTGTCCACAGTCTGTCCACAGTCCTTGTCCACAGTTCTGTCCACAGTCCTGTCCACAGTTCTGTCCACAGTCTTGTCCACAGTCCTGTTCACAGTCTGTCCACAGTCCTGTCCACAGTCTTGTCCACAGTCTTGTCCACAGTCTGTCCACAGTCTGTCACAGTCTTGTCCACAGTCCTGTCCACAGTCTTGTCCACAGTCCTGTCACAGTCTTGTCCACAGTCCTGTCACAGTCTTGTCCACAGTCCTGTCCACAGTCTTGTCCACAGTCCTGTTCACAGTCTTGTCCACAGTCCTGTCACAGTCTTGTCCACAGTCCTGTCACAGTCTTGTCCACAGTCTTGTCCACAGTCCTGTTCACAGTCTTGTCCACAGTCCTGTCACAGTCTTGTCCACAGTCCTGTCCACAGTCTTGTCCACAGTCCTGTCACAGTCCTGTCCACAGTCTTGTCCACAGTCCTGTCACAGTCCTGTCACAGTCTTGTCCACAGTCTTGTCCACAGTCCTGTTCACAGTCTTGTCCACAGTCTTGTCCACAGTCCTGTTCACAGTCTTGTCCACAGTCTTGTCCACAGTCCTGTTCACAGTCTTGTCCACAGTCCTGTCCCACAGTCTTGTCCACAGTCTGTCACAGTCCTGTCCACAGTCTGTCCACAGTCTTGTCCACAGTCCTGTTCACAGTCTTGTCCACAGTCTTGTCCACAGTCCTGTCACATCTCCACAGTCCTGTCCACAGTCTTGTCCACAGCCTGTCCACAGTCTTGTCCACAGTCTGTCCACAGCTTGTCCACAGTCTGTCCACAGTCCTGTCTTTCCACAGTCCTCTGTCACTTCCACAGTTTTCACATCTCCGTCCCACAGTCTGTCAAGTTTTGTCCACAGTCCTGTACAGAGTCCCGTATAGTCTTGTCCACAGTTCCGGACCACAGCTTTTGTCCACAGCTCTGTCCACAGTCCTGTCTACATCTCTGTCCACAGTCCTGTCCACATCCACACAAACACACACTCCCATGACAGTGCGGCTCTTCCCAAACATGGCCTGTAACCGGAGCCCTCTGTGGCCCTCCGTGTGCCCCAGGCGGCCCCTCATTATGCGGGCATTCCTGGTGGCGGCATGCCCCGGCGCGGCGGAGCTCTGCTGAGAGGGTGGCGCGGGGCCGGGACAGTGATTGATCGGGATGATTGATGGCTCCAGCTGATACGCAGGCTCTGTTTTCAATTGTTGTTGAATCGGGCACTTCTCACCTTGTAAAAGCGCGTTAAGAGCAGCTTTGGGATGAGCGTGAGTGCGCCGCGCGGGCTAAGTGTGAAATGTGGATAAGTGGCAGAGTGGATGGCACTGCAGCACATGATAAGGACCAATGTAAGCGCTGTAAATAATGTGATCAAGAAATGTCTGTATTACCTGCCAGGTTAAGGGCAAGACTGTAGATTTAACTGTGAAATTCTTAACTCAGAGCAGCACTAAATGGTAAAAGAATTAAACCTCCCGATGTTTTCAATTCCATACGTAAAAGCAGATAAATATATTGTGAATTCTCTACTTTGTGAAATGGCTTCAATCAATTTTAAACTGACAGCAAAGTGCAGGATTTAACTCTTTCACTGCCAGCCGTGTTGTCATTTTGACCCTCCTTCTGCAAGTTGGTGTTTTTTATGACTGTTCTACTTTTGGGTGAAAGAATATGAGATACTACAATTAAAGAATGTCTTTAGGATAAAAAATACAAGGTTTACATGATTAAAACAATGAGGAGTGTCTTTTTCATCTTTAAACCAACAAAAGCTGTGTTCCAGACGTTTTCTACTTTCTGATGCAGATTCTATAGATTCAGCCTCTTTCATGGAGCAGAGATTATATTAAACCCTCCAAACATGAAGAAATCCAGTAGTTTGACTTCCTCTGACACTTGTCACTCGCTCACAGAAGAGGACGTTTCTAGACTCGCTGCATGTGTCGTTCTCCTCAGAGTCCTAGTCCAGTAGGATCGTCTTTTCTTCAGTTTAAAGATCAAATATCACATAAACACAGCCGACTGTGCTGGGTAAGGAAAACAGAAAGCACATGTATTTGCTGGTCATGTGACCTCCTCTGGGTCCTTGTGCTCACACTGTTCCCCCTCTGCTGGTGAATCTGCTTCATGTATTTGACTGTAGACAAAGTCAGTACATTCATCAGAGAGCCTGACAGAGAATAAAAGATCTACGGTGTAAACGTCATCTGCAAGAGTTAAGAGTTAAACTAGGGCCATAGTTGGTTTAGTTATTTACATATTTGATAGATGGTTTCTGCTTATGTACACAATAAAGGATTTATTCACTCAGTGGAATGCAGAAAGATCCACTTTTAGCTGAACTACTGTCTGTCCATCCAGGTACTGACCAGAGGTCCTATTTATAGAGCCTGCATACGAAAAATAAAACAATATTAAACTTGACCACATGTTTTTTTTTTTTTTTTTTTTTTTTTTTTTTATTAAGAACAATGTAAAAATACATTAAGCACAAAGGCAGAGATGCCTGTACCAGATTCTAGATCTGTAGTCCTGGAGAGGGGAAGCACATTGGACATGTTTTTTTTTTTAGCAGTCCAATACAAACATTCTTAACTGTGTGACTCCAATATTTCACATAAGGCAGAAAGAGATCTGTGCTGTAATCATCAAGTTTGAGTAAGTTTGTGTTTTGATTGTACCTTAGAAATATAACCCCAGGCCCTGTTCAGCTTAGCCTCTGAGATCTGACTGGATCAGGCTTCTGCAAGTATGGAGGGTATACTGTAGGTACAGTTTATAGTATTAAGAAGATGCCAGCACAGGGAATTAAAAACTGTGCATTTCTAACTGTTCAATAGTTTCAGCTGTACAGCTTAGCTTTGTTCGTTTGTATAGACGCACTGTGTACAAATTGTATGCACCTCTTTTCCGGCTGAGGATGAAAAAAGGGCAAAGGTTATAATTACTTTTCCAAAAAAAAAAAAAAAAAAAACAACTGAGTTAGTAACTGCATTGAGTGATGAAAGTAACTAATTACCAGACAAAGTGACTATTCAATTACACACACAAACCTGAACTATTAACCCTTAGATGCATGGCCGACCAATACCTACACTCTTCCACAAGTGGGGTCAAAAATGACCCCACTTAAAATCAAAGCATTTTAGCAATAACACTTTTATTTTGCTTAGAGATTATGATTTGTATTATATTATGAACAACAAAAGAACATCCTGACATGTTAATGTATCAGTTTTTATTCACATTTGAACTCAAATTAGTCAGATTTCAAAAAATGTCAAAATTTGTTTGTTACTGTTGGTTTGATTATGGAGAACGGACAAAAAATACAACTGTAACTGGGAACTATAACATTGTCCACACACCTGAACACACACAAAACATTTTTTTCTTTTCTCACTGTGTGCACCTGTTACAAACTACTTGCTTTTAGCTGTGATTGGTACACCGGTATACTGCTTTTCCAGCAGCAGTTGGTGGTTTTGTGGTCCTTTTTCCTTTTTGGACAAATGTGACATCTCTGTCTCTTCTGTTGGTTCTGTGTGCTTCTCTTGTGTCTGTGGACTGGGGATTTTGTCACTCCAGACATTCCCAGTGCTAAAGTGATGTAGGTTGGTAGGTTTGAGATACTTTCCAGTCGACTTTTCATGTGAAGAGTCACACGAATAGTCAGCTCTGTGAGAAAGCGTCGCCGTGCGTTGGTGAATCTTACATGAGTGATGCTGAGTCAAAATGACCTCCTGATGCTGCATCAGATGTGTAAATGCCACAGTAAATGTAAACCGACAAGTACAATTGATAAGAATCAAAAGTTCCTGGTGCTTACCCTGAGATTCCATTGGAAACGGTTGGAGTCATTTTTGACCCCACTTATGGAAAAGTGGGGTAGTGATACAAAAGATTTTACAAAATAATTTTTTTAAAGGTATATTTACAAATTTTTAAATGCTATAGCCTCATGTCACAAACAAGTTTGTTGAGGAATACCTGAAACATGAAACTGCGACTACAATTAATTTAAAAGATTTCTCAAAATAACCACACCTGGGGTCATGTTTGACACCACTTATGCATCTAAGGGTTAAACAATCTTTAAAATCCACTTATCTGAGCAGATTTCCTTGTCGTGTTTTGGAAAGAGCGAGAAAGAAACAATTCTGAAATTCACTTAAATTAAAGTGCAACAACTTTGTGTTTTAGAATGTTGCATTGGTAGTTCAACACAAATGGTAAATTACTCAAGAATATCCATCAACTCAATTTTTACAATATTTCAGGCACATCTAGCAAAACCTCAAAGCACAATCGCGTTTGAAATTCCAAAAAGACCCATCCACTTGTGCGACAGAAGAATGCATATGTGTGTGTCGGTGTGTGTGCTGTGTAGTGTTGACAGCAGCCTCCACAGTGCCACAGCGTCACTCAGAGACAAATGCAGCTCCAAAGGGCAGAACCTTCACACCCTCGCACTCCCAGCTGACTCCATGACACTCCTGGTTCAGATGCGGACACTGCAGGGACCGGCAAACTGGAACCAACTGTTACGCATCCCAACACAACAGCACCACAAAGCCTGGTATATCTGAATGGAAGCTTAGTTAGTCAAAGCTTTATTAAAGGTAGAAGTGATTAACTCTTTTACTGCCAGCCCTGTTCTTGCTTTGTTCCTAAACATACTCAACAATGTCTTTCGTTCAAGATATTTTTCCTGTATTTCGTTTGAAAAGAAATCTAGCTTCTAGACGCAGCTGATCATGTAAAGAGAGCTGATTATGCTGCTGGGTAAATGAAAACAAGGTGCAAAAAATATAATAATAATAATAACAAAAAAACTACACCAGATATTTAACTGTAGACAGAGAGCCCAACATCGCTGCGTAAAATAAAAATCCAATGACGGAAATTAACATCACTGGCAGAGTTCATTTGTAAATCAAACGTTGTCACATTTTACAAATTAAGCACTGAGTATTTTTTTTCTTCTTTCTTTCTTTATTTAACAGGACATTGTACAGTTACATATTGCCAAAAAAAAAAAACCCCGCAAAGATGCTTCTACCAGATTATAGCTAGAAAGCTAATTTCCATCTGCAGTCCTGAGAAAAGGCAGTAATAAACAGTACACACTCACACATCCTCCAGCTTTTAGCTGACACTCACATTCATTCATCACTATTTAACATAGTATTGCCTAATGCCTAAAAACTGTTCACAATTACAATACAATACAATATACAAGATACTAGCAGCACAATATTCTACAAGGGACTTTAAAGGGTCTTTCACACCAAGCCGAGGGTCGCCCGTCTGAACCAGTTTGGCAACTTTTGCCGACAGGCGGCTCACGTGTGTTTGGTGTAAATGGGTTTGTCGGGGTCAGAGGAGAGCGGAGCACGTCGTGGAGGCGGGTTTTTGAAGACTTGCAAGTAAAGTCGGTGTCGCCAGTTGCCGCAAATGCAGCTGTTTGATTGGTCCGTGGCCACAGGAGAAGCAGTGAATCAGTGCGCAGGAATATAGTGCAGGAAACCGAAAATGACGCTTACGAAAAACAGTATTTAACCGAGCATGGATTGTTATTTACACGGGGTCAAACGGGACGTAACTACGAAGGTGAATGTCTACTATTTGGATGGAGGAAAACACGAGGGAGTTACGGCGAGCGCAGTACGAAGGCTGGACTGTGGAGGGAAATACGAGTTGAGCTTAATCCGTGAGGTAAGATTAGAAACATCTGTTTGCCGTCAAAGTTTGACAACTACTATTCGCGTGCGACTTGTTTCGTCATTTTCGTCAAGCATTACATCACACACATGCTCACTCGGCATTTGTTTGGCGACTGTTGGCTGTTTGGGTCGTGTTTGTCTGAATGTTCTTTCACATCGGTTCGCCCCAAAGAGACGTGAACAGACCCTGCGTTGCTCCTCCCTACTGACTGGGGGTTGTGTTGGTGTGAAATACCCTTAAGAAAAATGTCAGTTAATTTATAATTCTTATCATTTTTAAAATACTTATTATAACTTAATAACATGTCATTTCATTACATTACATCACATCACATCACATCACATAGGTAATAACATTTGTGTTAATGTGTGCATCTCTGGTTTACACTTAACCACTTTTTAACTTCTCTAGAGAAGGTGTAAAAATCATTTTCATTGATCAGCTCAGTGGGTAGTTTGTTCCATTGCTTTGTTGCTTGGTATGAGAGAGCCGATTGGGCCAGGCTTGTTCTACACTTTGGGAGGCTGCATTGTGACTTCTGAAGTCTGATGAATGAACTCTTTAAGAGGGGGCGGAGCCAGATTGTGGATGATCTTATAAACTATTTGAACTTGAGAAAAAGAAAATTGTCGAAACTCTGCGATTTATATGTATCCAGTATATGGCAATGATGATACAATTGTTTTTTTTTTATCAAGAATTTTTAGTGCATGTTGTATATGGATTCTAATGGCTTTAGGGTAGTTTATTTGCTTGTGCCCAGCTGGAGATGCAATATGAGAATTGTGGCAATATTAAAAATGTAGACAGGGGTACTTTGTAAAGCAGATTCAGCAGGACTTTTTCTTTACTAGCAACATTTTTACAAAAGTAACTCAGTCGTGAACTTTTGTGTTCTCTGACTAGTGTTGCTGCTGCAGCGTGTGACAGGCAGCCACGGATCTTTATGTCAGGTGGACGGTGCGCTCATTCTCTCTGTTGATATTGACAAACAAATAATCCCTCAATAGTGTTAGCAACACAGTCTCTGAAGAAATTGTAGATATACAATGAAATGTCAAAAACAAACAATAATTAAGTTTTACAAACTTTTTTTTTAAGGTCAATATGTTACAAAAAGCCAAAACGTAAAAAAAAAAAAAGAAAAAAAAAAGCCACATGGCGACATTTTCTTTGGGTTTAATGAGTAAGTTTAGGCTTCCAATTCTTAAAAGGGATAAGTTTAGGGGCGGGGCTTGGGATTAAAATGTGCGTTAAAATGTACCCTTTAAACTCAAAGAAAACATCACCATGTGTCTTCAACCATATTTCTTAGTTTTTTAACATCTTTGCTTTATCATTTACATATTGACGTGAAAAGCGTGCTTATCGTACGTTTTTGACGTTTTATTGTAAATCTACTAAAGCTTTCAAGCGATTAAAAATTGTAATCACGATTAATCGTGGTGTTATCTAGAGTTAACTTGTGATTAATCACATTTAGTTTCATTTGTTTTATATTTTTTAAAATGTTCTGCATTCTAATAACATATTTAGCTTTCATTCCTGTTTATTCTGTATTTAATTGTAGAAAGTATGACTCTTAAAGTGTAAAATAACGTTTGTAGGCTTTCCTTTAACATTAGGCCAAATCGTGGTATTGACTCTGTGCATTGAAGCTGTTTACTTTCAAATCCTCAGACTTTAGCGTTAGCATTGACAGACAAACACATCTTTTTATAAACACACTTTGGTCCTTTGGTGAAATATTCTCTTCTTTTGTAAAGTATTTAACATGTTTTCAGAGAAAATCACCAACTGCTCACTGTTCACTGCCTGATCTTTAGTATTATACATTTTTTATGCTGAGGCAGTGAAAACCTCATTGAAATGAACTAAACAGGAAATGAACCTGCCGGCAAGATGTTAGCATTTTTGAAAAAAAAAACAAAAAAAAAAAAAAAAACCTCTCACACAGTCAATTAAGATGTCTCATTCATTCCTAGCATTTATTACACTTCTCTTTCACAATAAAGCTTTTTCTACAGCTGGAGATTATGAGGCTTTTATTGTGTAGGAGTCACAGGAAGTGTTAGTTAGAACTAGCGAAGCCAAAAGTAGAACTTCAGAAGTTTTGATGAACTGTTCTGGATACTGGATATTTTCAACAACTTGAGTGGACAAACATTTAGTTACCACGGACCGTTACTTTATCAGGCCCGAGAAGGAAGAAACAGCCTCCTCCCCATCAGCTGATCGAGCTGCTCATGGATGGAGCTGAGGTAAACAAACACACATCCCCGCTCTGAAAAGTTACCAAAGTCTACAAAAGTGAGCCAGGGTTAGGGTTAAAAAAAAAAAAAGGTTGTGAAAATAGTTTTGCGTTAACGCGATAAAAACGTGATAAACTGACAGCCCTATTATCTACATATTCTTCTGAGACTGAGCCGAATGCTAAACATAATAAAAACTTAAAAAATAATAATAATAATTTGTAAAGATGTAACAGACAGCATTCATACAGCCTTTTCTAAACTCTTCTCTTTCATATAGCTGGTTTTGAACATTGGTAGACGTGAACAAGTGTCTCCGTTCGTCCGTCCCGCTGTCGAGCAGGTGGGACCGGGGTGATGGCGGGGTGCTGGTTTGGTCTTTGAATCCCGGCGGGGCAGCCTCATAACGGGGAGGAGGGGGTAGTCTTGGCTGGGATCTCGCTCAGCCTGCCGACAGCGTATGGAGAGACATAAAAGCCTGCTCCGTGACCTCCGAGACACCAATACATATCTGGCCTTTCGTCACCGCCGCGGTCACATATTGCATTAGCGGCCAGGAAGCAGAGCGCCCCGGAAACCTTCCACTCCAGCCGGGGAACGCTCCACGAGGTCGACTGAGTTCTATATTATATCTAATATCTTGAAAATTGCCGGTTTGTTGTCACGGTAAAAGAATTGTTAAGTTGTACCTTTGTAAAAAGCTCACGTCCAGACAGAATTCCATATGTCACCATCACCTTTATGGGAAGTGATTTTAGAAATACTTGACATTTTACTAAAGCTACCAATATTGGACTTTATTATGTGTCGGCGGAAATGGGTAAGATTGTAGTTAACTTACAGTTCTTGTCGAAGTCATTGTTTCCTAGACTTTTTTGAGTCACGGCACACTTTTTTGGTTGAATTTTTTTTGAGGAACACCACTGAAATATGGCCAGATCAAACAAAATAATATTATCGTCTAAAAGATTTAAAGGCGTACTTTGTAACTTTTTGAGCTTTTTGCATTGTTGTGCTTGAATCCTCTCAAAGTTTTTGGAAAAGTTACATAGTGCATCTTAAGTTTGCTTTCATTCTTGATGAAAATGATTCAATTAAATCTGCTTCATTTTATTTCATAGATTTAATTTTAGAAATTGGTAGCTTTTTTCAAGGAACACCAAGGCACACTAGTGTTCCTCGGCACACTGTTGAAATCACTGGTCTAAGTCATTCAGGTATTTGACAAATTCTTTTGCGCATTTTTCTTGTTTTAAGGCCTAGCACTTTGAAATAGGGCTGGGCAATGTATAAAAAACACCTAATTTAGCTTTTTTTTTTTTTTAATGATTGCCGGGGGCCAAATGCGGCCCACTAAGCAGTTTGTTTGGGCCCAGCATGATGAAATGTAGGACATGGACCGAATCATATTGCTAGATAAGCTGAGTTTGTTGTTGTTAGTGCCCATTGTTCAGGTTAGCTCGGTTTTTCAGTAGCCTATGCAACATTTAATCCAAATTCTGTTAGGCCATTTAAATGGATAAAGTGTGTATAACAAGTTTTTACAATTTGCCAAGTTTAACTTAAATTGTTAGAGTAATGCCTGTTGTAAGTATAAATGACAACTTTACATGAGTCAAGAACAAGTTTGTGAAGAAAAGTTAGAAAATATGTTGGAGAAAACAGGAAGTTGAGCAGTGATGATATCACGCTAGGGAGACAAGGACATTTTCAATTTCCTCACGATAAATACATTTGTATGAGCACTAAACATGAATATAACAGTAAAAACAGTGTCCTAGTGTTTAATGTCTCAAGTTGTAAAATTCTGTTACATTTGAGTAGCTTTTCCCAATTTATTATATGGTTACTAGGCAACTCCCTAGCATGATGTCATCATCTATGAACAGGAAGTAAATTTTGAATCCTATAAAATTGGCTAAACTGGGATAAACTTTGCAAAATGTTTAGTCAAATCTTTAAAATACAACTTTGTTTTAATGAAATGAGTAGTTCAACCTGTCATAGGCACTTTAAGGCCTTATTCTGTACTCTTGATAGTGAAGTAGTCAAGTCGCACTCATCGAAACCAAGATTTTTCTGAAGCCACATTGTCACAAGACCGAGCCGAGACCAACACCACCAACATCAAGACTAAATCTTTGTAATTTTCTACATTCATCAGCGTCTTCATGATCAAACTGTACAGTGCTTATGGCAAACGGTGCACAGGTAATTGCACTGTGGAATGAACTCCTGAGTGTGGTGGTAATTAAATGTGGTCTCAGTGTCAGACCCAAAGTCCAAGCAACCTTGAGGTCAAGACAAGACTGAGTCCAAATGTGCTCGAGTCTGACTCAACCAAGACTTTAAAAAAAGGTCGACTGGTCTTAAGATCGACCTTTAGTACACACTAGTCTCACCTCGGCACAGGTTTTGACGCCCATCCTTGTTCAAAATGTAATTTGACTCTTTAAGCTAATTGAGCTAGTGATTCTGTAAATATGTCAAGTTGAAAAAAGGCTATTCAACATATCTAAAGTCACAACTTAAAGCATGAAAAATGAGGAAATAATGCAATTAGTTGTGATTAACAAGGGTATGCAATTAAACGCTATGATTTTATTTTGCTAGATGTTTTTTCTGTTGTTGTTTCATAAATCAAGCCTGAAAAATGGCTCAAATTCACTTCTTTTCTGACATGAAAGTGCAGCCCAAAAAACACAACCTTCACAATGCCTAAGAGACTTTGAAAAAAGAAGCCCAAAGTTGATATAAAGAAGTGGACTTGGCAACTCTGAGACTAAGGGAAGAAGGTTGAAAATATAGTTTGTATTTCAACAGACAGATGAATTAAACAGAATACTGGGATATTACAATATGATGATTTCATCCAAAAAGCTCATTGTCACAGAGATAAACTAACGATTAATTGATCACAATATTGCCCAGTCTTACTTTGCAGTGACATACACAAGTGGATAAAACCCCTCTGTTAATGCAAGAAAAAACTCACAATGATCGCTCAAATCAAATTTGCAAAAATGTATGTAAACAACCACAAAGCTTCTGGGAAAATGTCTTTTGGACAGATGAGACAAAGCTGGAGCTTTTTGGTAAATCAGCTCTATGTTCATAGAAGCAATAATCAAGAACACTGTCCTACTGTGAAACATGGAGGAGGCTCAGTTATGTTCTGCTGTTTTGTGTCATCTGGCACAGGGGGTCCTGAATCTTTGCAAGGTACAAATGAATCTCAAGACTATCAGGGCATTTTGGAGAGAAATGTACTGCATAGAGTCATAAAGCTTGGTCTCAGTTGCAGGTCATGGGTCTTCCAACAGGATAATGACCCAAAACAGCCAAAAACAGTCAAGAATGTATCAGAGAAAAGCTTTGGACTATGGAGCCCAGATCTCAGTCCCATTGAACATGTGGAAGAAGCTGAAACATGCGTCTGGAGAAGACTCTTGAAACATGAAACAACTGGAGTGGTTTTTTGTTGTGGGACAAAACACCTGTGACAGGTGCACAAGTCTCATAGTACAGAAATAGTTTGAGATGATTGTTACAAAAGTTGTGCAACAAAATATTAAGTTATGGAGAACATCATTTTTGTCCAGGCTAGTTTCATGAGATTTTTGTTGTTGTTGTTGTTTATGTATACTTCTGGTGATAAACAAAGTCATGGCTGATTTGGGTTGTTAAATTTACAATACATTTTTATTTCTTGTAACTTTTGTATGTCTTTCAGTGACCATTGTGAGATTTTCTTTCATTAACAGAAAGGTACAATTTTGTCCACGTGCTAAAAAGATGTTGCAAAGTCATGCTTTTTAGCATTTACTTAGAGCAATATTTAACGTTATTAGTTTAAAATAACAGTCATCTATGATTATTCTACAAAACTCATCAAAGAATTAGAGATTACAGTTTTTCTCATTCCAAAGAGTTTCGATATCTGTCACAATTTTCTAAACTAAGCTAAACGCCTATAGGTTTATTTTTTCTTATACAAAGACAAACTAGAGAAGGATTTACAGAAAGACATACTGCTGCATCAACACAGAAATTCCCTTTTTCTCCTCATCGTCCGTGCGTCTTTGATAGAGTCGGGGGTCCATCGATTTGTTTCGCCTAAAGATCCTTCAAGTTGAGTGGGATTGGTGACAAAGCCTGGGTTCTGTTAATATGGGCCCCCGCTGACCTGCTGTATTTGAACTGCCCTCCGGAGTGATGATAAGAACGGGCTCCGTGTTGGAATCGCCGGCGTCGGAGAACGGGTTAAGACCGCCGAAGTCCATCAGGGCCAAGCCGTCAACACACCCGAGGATCTGCGCTGTCAAACCCTGTTAAAGTCACCTCTCAGACGGACAATTGGAAATATCAATCAATCATTACCCACGGCCCGACGCGCAATCACGGCAAATCCAGACCGTAAACATGTTTTGTTTCAAAAATAAAGAGAGAGGTCTTAAAGGGACGGTGTCAAAGATAGTATAGATTCTTTTCTACTAGCAACGTGATCTATTAAAGAAGACTTATTATGTAAAATCTGTTAGCAATGTTAGAAGAGTGTGAGACTAGCTTCATTAGTTTACACAAAGTTGTTACAGCAGTGATTTTACCAATGAATCTATGGGCAAGAATCCTGAAATTTAGATTTTCTGGTTATTTTTTGGCAATAAATTAGGTTGTAAGTGAAAGTAAATCTTAAAAAAAACAACAAAGCAAATTAAACATTAACAACTATTTTGTGGCCCCAATAAATTTGACATGAGTTTAAAAGCATAAACCAGGTTCTGAATCTATCATTTCCATTCATCTGATTCACTTTTACTCCTTCTTATATCTTTAAAATGTCTCCCTGATGATGTTTGTGAAACATATTTGACTCTAAAGCCCTGGACATATAATGTTTACTCAGACTGACCATTGAAACAATCTGCTCTGGAGACAAAAGTGAAAACATGTTGTGCTGCGACTAATGTGAAGCTTTTGTACATGACAGAAGCTCAGTCTCTCATGCCATTGTGATAAACACTTGAAAATCATTTTGGTTTAGCATTGGTTCACTTGGATTAACTTTAGTTTGTGCTTTTCTTAATTCAAAGACTGATTTGAAAGGCATTTGCTATTCTTTTCTTGCCTGGGATCCAGAATGACATTTCTCTGTATTTTTACACAGAGAAAATGTCAGCCTAGTCGCCCTCCCCTCCAAGGGCGTTTCCCTCGAAATCCAGATCGTACCGTGCAATGAAAATCGTTTATTTCAGTCACGTGGTTTTTGCTAACAAAGTCCTTGCTGTGCGCAGCGCGCATGGATCTAGGCAGCGCGCATGGATCTAGGCAGCGCGGCGGAAGGATAAACAACATGGTGCACCGGAAACCCCAGAGTTTGTTCTATTCACCAGTAAATGCCGTTTTAAATTACCAAAAAGACATCGCGTCAATAGTTGTGTTCAAGATGGTCAAGGCAGTGCAGTCTGCTCGAGCCGGTAAGGGGAACGCCCTTACCGGCAGATGACAGCGAGAGAAATCCCAACAGCTTACGGCACTAGAAGCCTTTATGCTCTTCTCTGATTGGTTTCCTCCGCTGTCTGTTAGGTGAGCTTTGTTCCGCCCTAGAAATCCAGTTGGCTCGGGGGGCGACCAGACTCCTCCGCTGGTACAGTGGTGAGGCTGGATTCTCCAGGCAAATTGTTTTCTTCTTACACTACTCTCTGCTTATATGATAAACTAATTAAACATGGAATGGAAAATTACACAATCGAAAAAACAATTTTAAATGGTTTTAAGAGAACAGCTATGTTATTAATCAAATTAAAAGACAAATCAATACATCTTCATCTAATGGATGTATGTCTTGACTCACTTCTAGTCGGTTTAGCTGCAGAATAGTCAAAAGTCTTTGATAATGTGTAAATTCCAGTGTGGAAAAATAATAAAAATAATCTATATTTTGCAAAACTCCATGAAGTTTGATAATCCCAGTCGCTGCCGTTGAACTCAATAGAATTGTGACTGCCGACCCGAGGATGCACAGTGCCTGCTGGAATAGTGTGATTATTCATTTTGTACAAAAAAAAAAAAATCTTAATATCTTGTACATTACTTTTAGTTGGTCAGTTTGTTCATGCTCTGAGCCTAAATATTAAATATTGTATTTTCACAAATGTTGAGCTAATATTTAGCAATGAACATACTTATAAGGTAAATGATAACTATAGCAAATTCCAAGATGTTTATTCCTCGTATGTGTTGCCATGCACAGAGACCAACATTTATAAGCTTGTGCCAGCCCAGTCTCTGAAGAAAATGTAGATAGACAATGCAATGTCAAAAACCTTTGATGAGCATGTTTTCATGCCTGCGTAAATATGTTACGAAAAGACAAAACATAAAATAACCACAAAATTCAGTTGAAGCCACATGCCGACATTTTCTTTAGATTTAACAGATAAATCTTAATCCACCCCATGCCCCAGTCCTAAACTTACCCATTTTAGGAACTTGAAGCCCAAACTTACTCACTAAACCTGAGGAAAATGTCGCCAAGTGGCTTCAACCAAAATTCGTAACATAAAAATAAAAAGCATGAAAACGTGCTAATGCATTTTAGACATTTTCTTCAGGGACTGTGTTAGCGTAAGCAGAAATTTCTGGGCATGAAATTTTGACTCAAATTGGGAAATGACAGGGGTCCCAGCCAAGCCACATGCATTGAAGCTAGTCTCATTTTAAACCTGCTTTAGTCCAACATTTTGGCCTGTTGGTTCTTGGTCAAATGCTATGCTAGTGTGAAACGTTTTGTGTGATACCTGGTTTAAAAATGTAAAACTAAATGTGGTTAATATGGTAGGCTAATACAGCACTTTTAATTGATCTAGTGATATTCACCGGTGAAATAAGCTGCATACACTTGGAAACGTCAGAAAAGTGGTCACTAATGTGTGTATTAAAGTTAGTGTTCCTTGATAAAATGGCTTTGCCTGAACGCTGTTCTGGAGTGAGTCCACACAGTCTTGTTCCTTTGCTTTAGGCCCTGCCAGTGAAAACACTTAGCCATAATAAATCTGCCGTCACGCTTTATTTGAACCTAAAGTTATACATGGTGCCAAAAAAGCACTCAGACATGTTCCTAATGGTGGAATCTGGTTTGATCAGTTCAATGGCAAAACTTCATCACAAAATCTACTGTTTTATAGAAACAATGCTTTTTCTGGGCGTGTCTTTACTTCCGCAAACTTGTTTCATGTTTCATCTTTTCAATAAAGTTATACATATGAATGAGAACATACTGTATGAATCACTCTTAAATCCTTATTAATCTCTTGTTTATACAGACTGGACTCTTCAGACTGTGTCTCATTCTTAAGAAAGACCTGCTGACCATAATACACTGGAGACAATTTACTCATCAAGTATAGAAATAGTTTAGTTCATTGATAGGAGGTATTTTGTAGGCATGTTGTGCTTTTTTTTAAATTTTAACATAGATTAAAAATATTTAATAATAAATACTGTTTGTTAATAATAATATTAGAAATTCCTGGTCAGATTCAGTGTTTGTTTAGACCAGGAGTGGAAGTCGATCCCAAAGCCACGTCTTTAGCAGTTTTATACACACATTGTATCTACAATAAAATACAAAAGGGTTTGTAAACTCAATAATAACTTGTAACAAGGCTCTGACCTTCGCTAAATGTGGTCAGTAGGTTTGTACCAGCTGACATGCTCTGGAGCTTTCATAACTTGCATTTTTTTGAGGGCCAATGCAAACGGCTATAAGAAAACAAACAAGGGAACGCTCCAAACTAGCTCAAATCTTACCGGACTAGCTCAGACGCTAACTGTTCAAAAGCATCAGAGTTGAACTGCTTGTCTTCTAATTATATGTCAGCAAACCACGACTCTCTTTTTTAACCCCTTCCACCTTTCAATTACCAAAATTCAGCTCCAACAAATATCATAGTTAATACCATGATGATTACACCTCTGATTTCTGCCTTTACAGCTCACAAACCAGTCATCAGCACTTTTGTTCCTGTCCTATTACCTATTAAATAAATATATAGACAAACACATCCACCACACACACACACACCTACACAATACACATACCCCCCCCCCCCCCCTTTTTTTTTTTTTTTACTTTATAATTTCTCTTTGCCATTGATATATATCTTGCATTTTTTGTTTTTGTCTGTATTGTACACTTGGTGATTAAATAATAAAAAAAAAATAATAATAATTATATGTCTATGGTTTGAAGTGCTACATGAGGTGATGACAGACTAAAATTAGTAATAACTTTTTTTTTGTAGCTGCAAAAGTATTTTCAAATGTGTTAGATTGTAGCAACTTTAAAACTTACTTTTCAAATAAATACTATTACACTATTAAAGAATGTCTATACAGGCCTAGTCTAAAAATAAAAATGTTCCACATTGTTGATTAAATGAAATAACATAAATCTGTAGTTAGATCTTCATGCTGTGCAGAGTCTAAAAGCGTCTTGTGAGCTGAAACATGTTTAGACAGTAGGTGTGTGTTTTCAGGTATTTGGTTAGAACTTTGACATATGTAGGTTGGCACTTTAAGTTTTATTTAATGCAAACACTTAATGTATCTTAAAAATATTAACTGGTTTGGTAGCACTTTGGTAATAACATGGTAATATCAGCTAGCATAGAAACAAAAACATAGGGTAACACACAGGGTAATGCATGAATTTATGGCGAATCCATGATGTATTCATGCATTTGTTCACCATGAGTCAGCAAGAACTATCATGATTTCACTTTGAAATTTCATGAATTTAGTTGTTTTTTATGAATGAATTAATTAATTAATGACACCATTAATTCATGAACTAACATGGAAGTCATGTTAGTTAACCATCAATTTTAAACCTACTATTAATCCAAGGAATTTACATGTTTTAAGGATAGTTGAACCAAAAATAGTAATTCATCATGACTTTTGAAAGTCCTGCATGAACATCATGAGTCATCATGAAATTCTTTCACCAAAGATTAAAACTTAGTTGTGAATAAACTAAAAGGCTAGATTATGTCTAGTTTAAATCTTTGGTGAAGGAAACTCATGATGACTCCTGATGTCCATGCAGGACTTTCAAAAGTCATGATGAATTAATATATTTGGTTCAACTACCTTTTGAACATGTGACTTCCCTGCTTTCATATAGCATAAAACTCACGGTTAACTGATTTTCATGTTAGTATTAGATGAATTAATGGTGGAATTCATGAATTCATTGACTATACACCTGTGACAGTTGGGTAACAACAGCCTTGCATCAGAGCCAAGTGCTGTTAGTATTTAGTAGAATTTGGACGACAAAATACACATCTACCTGTTTTTATCTTTTTATTGAAATTCAAGCACAAAACAAACTTAGTAATGCTTAATCAATAGTATGTCTCCTTTAAAATCATTGAATCTCCTATAGAGCTACCAGTGTAGTTTATTAAATCATCAAATTCTCAAACGCTAACCTATTCTGGATAGACTACATCTTTCAAACTAATCTCCATTAGCATCAGTTCATACCTTTGCATCTCATTCAGATATTTTAATGCCTGAATAGAAGATTAAACGGCTGATTAAGTGATTGAAATCAAACCTGTGTGGCATACGTTTAGCAGAGTGGACGCTGGAACCAGATATAACCTTCCTAATTACATCTATCATCAGGCAGGGCTTTCACGTCAATGTCAATGTGTTTCCCGTTAGCTTAGCGCTGCCCGCGACATCCCTGCTATTAATTGAAACATAAGAGAGAGCGGGAATGCTCTGGGGCGGCTCTGGCCTTGGCCGGCGTCGCAAAGCCGTTAGCCTAGCGTGTGGCGTGAGGGGTTAGCTTCATGGCTATCGCTAACCCAGGAAGTGGCCACTCAGCATTAGCGCCGAGATGAGGTGACGAAAGCTAACACGGAACTCCCCCTCAGGATAAGTAGCACTGGGTTCTTCAGGGGTATCAAAGGTGAAACGGAGAAGCTAATTTGGGGTGTTAGCAAGATTTATTGGTTTGTTTATGTGTAGATAATATTCCACCTAATCTACTAAAGCAGTGGTTCTCAAAGTGTGGTGCTGGGGTTTAACCAAGCCTCATCAAGATCGAAGTCATTTCACTTTGACCATGTTTTACCTTCTCTAAAATCACTTGACTTAGCATAACAAGAATATAAAAAAAAAACAGGAATAAAATGAGCTAGCATATACACCAATCTTACACAGTCCAAAATCAAAAGGGCAGTGTTGGAGGAAAAGTATTGAATAGATATTTTTAAGAATACTTACTGCTTTTTAAGTTTTATTTTTTGGCATTTAAAAACAGATAAACAATTGAGGCTCTAATGAATTAAAATCAACAATAGCAATGATACTCGTAGTATCCAGCCATAGTGTAAAATAAATACAGCTAATTGGAGTTTTTCCATGGAACCAAACAGAAGGAGGCCTATCCAGAACAAATAATTGTCCATTTTGTGGCCACGCAAGCCTGCTCAAAGTAAAGACTTAAATTTTGAGTATGTTTTAAGTGCAAAAAAGAAGTTTAAATGATAAAATATGTTGTCTGTGTTGATTTTTGGTTAAGAAGCTACACCAGCACCTTTTGTGTATAATCTGTGTAATTGCACTTATTGTAATGTTATTGCTATGTTTTATTTTAGATGGACCCCTTGAAAACAAGATGGGACATCTCAAAAAGCATTTCATAAATAAACTGAAATTTAAAAGTGGGCAAACACTTGCTTTGCATCCAGAGCCCGCACACACACGCCCTCTCATCTACATTTCAGATCAACTCCCACAATGTACCGGGTATCAAATGAGTTTATTGGCCTGACGCACATGAAACAAAGAAGCTGATTGATCGTTTGTCATTTAGACTAAAATCTAGATTCACTCACCTCACATAAAAATTTTCACACATCTCACATTTTTTTTTGCTTCGCTCTTGTTTTTCAATTCCACTTGATATTTTGTCCATGTTTTTCATTGTATTTTTTCATTGTAAGGAGCCATGTTGGTTTTCATACCGGAAACGATGCACCTCCCCTGATTGGCTAATTAATCTGCCAATCACGCCCACTGAAATTCGAAAAAGGGACACGGTGACCAGACGATGTGCTTGCATTTGAAAGACCAAATGAACCTTCTTAAGCTAATTTCAGAAGCCTCTACCTCATATAACTGTTAACAAAAAGCTCTAAAAGTTGTTTGCTTCGCTGGTCAATCCACACCTTTACTCTTATAATCGAAAAGACAGATTTAATAACAACTCGGATGGAAAACCCCGCTCCTCCACATCCACTGAAGCCAAGCTGAGGTGGCATATCTCACGATAAAGTTTCCCTGGAAGAACTACTGTATCTCTATCAACTCTCCTGAGAATGACTTTGGATCCACTCGTCTGGCCATCTTTTCTTAGACTTCTGCCGTGAATATGAAAGAATATGACGGATGTTCTTCTTGAATTTCGTGCCAAGTCAGAAGTATCATCACAGCATTAGCCGGGAGATCATGCGAAGAACGATGCTGTTTTTACGACACGTGCATTACCGGCGCTATTTAAGAGCAGATACCCAAGCTAGGACAGTATAACGGCCACCTCTAATTTCGGACTTTCTTTTGATTTACGGACGTGTTTATTTGGAGGCATTGGGCCGAAGGGTGAAGTTCAAAACAACCAATAACCCCAATGACACATGCGGGCTTTGAGCGCACATATATTCCCCCTAAATCTCCTTGTGTCGAGTGGATATTAGACACACATAAGAATAGCCGGCCGCGTGCACGTACAGTATGCTCCTAATAAATTACCCTTGTCAAGCAGTCATCTTAAACACGGTCTAAATTTAGCCACGGGGCATGTAACGTTTGTGTCTTTTCCAAGTTCTTTTGTCGTTTTAACATTGGGGCAGGACCGAATATAGCAACGCGCCTCATCTCTCCCATTGTGCGACCGCTCCGTTTGTGGCATTACAATGGAAACTGGTGGTCTGACATTCACCGCATGCCAGGGGTCACCAAACTCCCGTGTCACTCAAAACGCCGCACTTGGAAACAATCTTAAGCATTATTTATGAGGCCGGCAAGTGCCACAACAATGAACTATGACATCACCCCGGCTTTAGACCATTAGGCATTTATTCGAAGCAATGTGGCACCTCACTCATCAAAGCTGTCCGCCCGATATATGCGCCCGCACCTCGGACAGGCTCGGGGCTAATTGTTGGGAGAACAGGGTTGCGCAAGGAAAGGTTTTGGGGGGTAGCTGGGGAGACGGTAAGCGTGGCCCGCGATGGCGATAACAACAGCTGCTGTGCCCTTGAGTAACGCGCTAAAGTGAAACAACTGGTGCTGGTCGCGGGCAACAACTGGGCCACTTTTGAGCAGTCTACAGTAAGGAGGTTTGAAACGAATGGGCTGCCGGTAACAGACAACAGGGGTTAGGCACATGCTTAAGACTATAAATATCAGACCAAGCTAGCAGCCCATCAGTGTTAGCCCGGTGAGAAAACCATGGGAATTGCTGATAAGGTCGCAATTAAAAAGCATCTATCTAATACTAAATATGCCAAGTGAAGTGTATTGGAGATATGTTTTACTTTGCCTTGAAATTTCCTTCACTATAACATTGTGCATTACCATTATGTTGTAAGAGTCAGATCTGTGGAGACACAGTCTTACTTATTTTTTTGGTATTTGTGAGCCTAAAAACAATTTGAATCATTAAAAAAAAAAAAAAAATTTGGTTATTTTTTCGGTAAGCACTGGCCTGTATGTTTCCTAATCTTTGTTTATTTCGACTTGAGACATGGTTTGTGACTTTTTGAGACCAGATTTGAGTGTAGATTATTCTTTGTTTGCTTATTGGTTGACAAAGCAAATGTGAAAGTATAGAGTAATGTTCACTAAATGTTTTGTATTTTGTTTTTCTACAACATTCTAATGCAGGTGTTGTTTTGCAGTGTTAAGACGTATCTCATTTTGTGTGACCCCAAAAATGTGCTAAAAATGCTTGACAACAAATATTGCCATAAAAAACAAAGTTGAATAGCTCTGTTTTAAGATATGTGCTAAAAGCCATGTGGAACAGAGTGTTGACAACAGAAAAGTGACGTGTCATTTTTGTATCAGTCATTCTCAAACAAGAAGTTTCAAGGATGAGAAATGTCTGGTTTAGACCAACTAAAGTGTACAGTGTAACTTTCTGATCAGGGTCAACCACTTATTTGTGTCTATAGAGAATGATATTGCTTTGCCTGAATATTTGGCATTTACATTCTAGATTGTGACGAGTCAGAAGGTCCTGGTGGAGGGCAAGAGACATGTTTTTTTTTTCTTAAAAAAACAACAAAAAAACAACAACACACTAATAGGAAAAAACAAACAAACATGGTAATACTAGCTTGCCAAAGTCAAATCTCAGAAGCTAAGCAAGTTGTGCCTGGGCAGTACTTGGATGGGGGATCATTGCAGGAATCCCAGGAGCTACAGTGGGACGAACAGAGGAGAAACTCGTCGTTGTGTCCTTAGGCAAGATGCTTCACCTAACTTGCCTAGTTTAGGTCTGGTGTGAGTGTGAATAGTTATTGGTGGTCAGAGGGGCCGGTGGCTCAAAATGGCAGCCTCGTTTCCTTCAGTCTGCCCCAAGACAGCTGTGGCCACAATAGTAGCACTACCGAGTGTGGAGTTAATGAATAATACATAATATGAAGCATCTTTGGGCGTCAGGAAAAGTACTGTATAAATTCAATGCATTATTATTTATATTATGTGACTTTAAACATTTTTGGTCAGTGTAGGATTTGAGGTGCTTGATGAACTAAATTTGTGACATGATTGTCAAACCGCTTTGACTTCTTTGATCTATTAATATCCACCGTAATGTTACATTGCAACAAAATATTTATTATGTAATACTGGCACTTTCATTATGTCAGTTCGCAACACAAAGGGCAATACAAAGTTTGTTGTTAGTTTTGCATAGACTAGCTGTTTTCAGTGGCCCAAACTACCCATAGTTCGCAATATGTGAGTTCTAATTGTGATTTTGAAATGCAGTGTAGCTAAAGCTTGGTAGCAGTAACATGTAACACCAAAGAAAATACACATCAGACAGCACAACTCTTTTTTTATTGGCAGAAATCACCAATCGAGTGAATTCAAACTGCAAGTCCAGTTTACAGCCATTCCCTGGATCCACTTCCGTCCGCAACAATCTTTCCACTATTGCTTTAGCCTCCTCATAATCAACATAATGAAGCTACTTGTTATCTGAGCACCATATAGGCATAGCATCTTTACGACATGTTAGCCCAGGGAGCTAACAGATTAACTGAGTGTGTAGCACTTTATAATGCCCCCCGTGTTCAGCATACGGAGGGTCAAACTGTGCCCACATGCTGTCCTCTGGGACTACTATCAGATCTGTATCAGCTTACTTTAAGAGCTGTCAAACTCTTTTGTAACCACATATCGGCCTGTGTGTGAGGGGCCAAGGAACATCATTTATATTTAGCTACAACCGAAGACCTATTTTGATTGAGAGAAAGTAGTCAAGCCTCACGGAGTGGTCGTTGTAGTAGCAGTATAAATAGTGTCACAAAATGGAAAAGAAAGAAATATATACATACATATATACAGTATAAGGTAAATGAAAAGTGAGTTATTGACGGCATTGTATGTGGGTAAGAATAACGCTGTTTGAATACTTAGGTCTCCTTGTCTACCTGTTTGAGTGACTGCTGACATTTAATTCAGAATTACTTTGCATTCAGTTGGTTTTCATAAAATAGCTAAAATAGCCAACCTGTCCTGGGTCTTCCTCGAGGTCTCCTCCCATCAATCTATGTTTGAACCCTCCCTGGTGAGGAGTAGATAAGGCATCCGGTGTTCTGATCTGACGAGTTGTCCTGGCTTCTACAAAACATACTACAGCTGTTCTAAACTGTTATTTTTTTTTTTTTTTAATCTTACCTCTTACTAAACCCTTTTCTTACACTTACCCATTATCCTAAAAAAACAAAAACAAATCTTGCAATATTTGTCAATTCACAAACTTGAGATGATCCAAATGGCCATCCACCAGCTCCATGGGTTAGTACCCAATCACATTGCAGCAGGGCAAGTTAAGGGGGGTTGGTAGCAATGAAGTAGCGCCCAAATCAAGCAAAACAACCATGGCAGATTTCGTGGATGTACGTATTTCTGCTGCCATTGCTTCTATTTTAGCAGAACAGATTCCAACGTCCACTCAGACATTCAATACGCCATTACAATTTGCTGATGTGATTGGTTAAGCACAAATAAGGTAGGCCGCTCACCCAATCAGCTCGATGTATTTTATTAAACGTCCCACCTTTTCCCAAAAGCTTTCAGCTAGTAAAGCTTCAGATGGATATTGTGAAAGAACTCAAATCGGAGTTCAACACAGATCCATCTGAAGTGAGCCAGGTTAATTACCCAAAACTTAGTATATTGTGTTGTACGTAGTGTGGGACTTGGTAGGAAATCTCAGCGGGCAGAAAGAGTATCGCAACAGTTGCTCAGACTCCTCTCGACGTGGAGGAGCAGCGGCACAACTCTAAGTTCTTTTTGTTTGACATTATAAGCTACACACAATTGCACAATTGTTCAATGGCCTCAAAAGTTGAAGGCTAAAGCTAACAACCAATATAGCAATTTGCTTTGATCACTCGGAGCTTGGTTTGTATCTGCTTAGCAATGAACTTAATCATTGTTTACTTCTATGTTTTTCCACTATGCATGGAACTCTATTGTTTCTATGGAGACACGCAGTTGCCAGTAAAAGTTCCACAGTCCATCTTAAAATACAGGACTCACTATTGTCTCCCTGTAGCAGGTTTTACGTTAGAAGTACCTCCAAGATATCAGAGGCAGTTTCTCTTATTTACGAGCCGCTGACAGGAGCAAACAGGACGGTTCAGGAAGCTCCGCGACAGGTGCCTGGAGGAAACTTTCTTTGTGCCAAAAATAAGCAGATCCTCAGAGCTTACGTGGCCTCCTCATCCCCACGCGGGTCTCATCACGGCAGAACAAAGCACGGAGCTATTTTTAGACCTGCAGGACAACAGTACAGAGGATTGGTGTTATAGTGCAAGGGTTCAAAGAAATGTGTGTATATCATGTTTAGAAGCATGTCTTTTCAATAGTATGTTCGCAACTTTCATCATGGGCAGTGGAAAAGTAGAATTAGTAGAGCTTTTATTTTACACCAATGCTACAAAAAGCTAAACTTATTACTTTTTTAAGTTAATACAGGTCCCCAAATTATTTTTTAAGGAAAATAGTTCTAGCTTTTATAAAGGGGGAGTTGTCAAAACCCAAATTATACCAAACGTGTTGTCGTTCTGGCCCAGACTAGTGACACCAGCTATACTGCTTCTTATTTTTATCAAGGAAATGAATGTTCTTTTGTGCTCAAGCAAGCAATGTAAGAAACACTACAAGATTTTCAGAACAAGGTGACAGAGTGATCAACGAGAAATACTTCAAAAGTCAATAGAGGGATTGTCGGTCGATGTCACTTTCGGCCTTACTGCGCATGCGTTGTGCCGAAAGAGCCGCTCTCCATCTGCTTAGCTGGTGAAACTTTTTTTAATAAAACAACGAAACGGGACGTGAGCAGCTGTTAGGATCCTGAAACTTGAGACAGTGTTTTTTCTCTCACCTGAGTCTTTTTTTACAACCTGTTACTCTTGTTGCCATTTTGTTTTATCATTATTTTTTTTTTTTTGAAGTCTCTTTTAGACTGTGCTTTTAAGTCATAAAAGGAATGAATTAGAGCAATTTTTCAGGTTTGATTTATTAGAATATATCTATTTATATGACTGAAACATGGCTTTTTAAAATGTTTTTACGGCTAAAAGTAATATTAATGTAAGAAAAACACAAGATATGGCAAAGTCCCTGACAGTTGTTTTGCAGCAACACACAATGTTCAAATTAATCAATTCTTTTATTAGCTTTTTCTTGAAGTTTGCTTGTTTCTCTCTGAAAATCTGGCAACCCTGGTCAACTTTTAAAAGCTGTATTTAGTTATTGATAGTGAATTGTATTTACTTCAAAGACAATACAAAAAAACAAAAAACAAAAACTGTCTACAAGAATTGTGATAAAAACAAATTTGTCATCTGGCTCCAAGAAAGCTGTTTTTTTTGTTTTTTGTTTTTTTTTGCCATATCACCCCTACTTATCACTTCATTCTTAACATTCCCAACATTACCCAGCATTCCGTGTGGTTCCATACACCCATGCTTTCACCCAAACCTCCCTCTCAGAATACTGATGAACCGGCAGCCTAAACGTGCGCCGAGGGTCGCGTCCTCTTTGTGTTGTGGGAAATCAAAGACTAGCGCTGGTGCCAAATGGTGAATATGTATAGGTTTAATCCCCCTCATCCTGCTGTTAGGCCCAGGTCTCTGCTATAATAGTGTGCAATGAGCAGCCTGAGTAAACACAATCAATGGAAGACACTAGCGCCGCGCCGCAGAGACCCGCTCAGCTCTCCTCGGATCCCGAGCCGTCGTGATGGGATCTGTCCAATCCAGAGTCAGACAATGGGACTAATGCTGCTTTACAGGTGGAATGAGTAATAGGCTGTGCACATTACTATACTGTGACAATTTGCTAAATATGTTTATGAGTGAGTAAGGTGTAGCTTTTGACTCTTCCAGTACAGGCCAAGTTGTTGCTTTGACCCTCCTTCCCTGCTAGACCTTTTTGCAAATTTTAAACAGTACTCACAGCTCCGCAAAAAATCTATGTGCAGCTGGAATCATGTTGTACACCAAGTGACACCTACAAGTGTCTACATTCATTACAAAAAAATAAAAAATATATATATGTATATATATATATAAATATATATAATATATATATATAATATATATATATATATATATATATATATTATATATATATATATATATATATATATATATATATATATATATATATACTTTTTTTTTTTTCTAGGTTTCAGAATTTGAAGATATACTTTGGAGAAAACATATACTTTTTCTACAAACGTCATGTCAGTGTTTACTTTTGGTGAAAGAATATGAGCCACTATGATGAAATAATGTCTTTAGGATGAAAATACAAGGTTTGCATGATTAAAACAATGAGGACGAGTGTCTTTTTCATCTTTAAACCAACAAAACCTGTGCTACAGACGAGAAGGCAGCAGCACTTTTCTACTTTCTGATGCAGATTCTATAGATTCAACATAGATTATATTTAACCCTCCAAATCCAGTAGTTTTACTTCCACTGACACTTCACTCACTCACTGAAGAGAACGTTTCTAGACTTGCTGCATGTGCCGTTCTCCTCAGAGTCCTAGTCCAGTAGGATCGTCTTTTCTTCATCTTAAAGATCAAATATCTGCTCTAAACTTACTCACCTATGTTTTTAGTTCAAGATGTTTTGCCTGTAATCTGTTTGAAAAGAAATCCGCCTCTTTAGAAGCAGCTGATTATGTAAATGTATGAGACACACGACGCAGTCCCAGTTCATTTCTATGGTGGTTGTAAATATGTGTTACTATTTATGTATGTTTTCCAAAATCCTTAGCCCTAAACTTATGCACTTTAGTAACTTGAGGCCTAAACTTACCCGTTAAATCTGAAAAAAAAAAATAATAATAAATAAATCTCCTTGTGACTTAATAATCTTGTGCAATATCTGCAGCATGACATATTCCCATAATTCCTCTTTGGCAGGATAAGAGTTAATACCTGTGTTGCAGAGATGTTCAAAAGTCTTTAGCTGAAAGCCCAAGTCAAGTTTCAAATCTTTGCCCACGAGTTCAAGTCAAGTCTTGGACTTACCTGTTGAACGCTGCACATTTATTTGGTTTGAATAGGTAAGTTCAACCCAAGTTATTAAATTGAAGTTACTAAAATTGGTAAGTTTAAGAGTGGGGCTATGGGTAGGTTAAGCTTTACCCATCACACCCAAAGAATATGTCGCTCAACTAAACTTACTAAAACTCGTGGTTATTTTACTTTTGGCTGTTCATTACATATTGGCGTAAAAAAACAAACAAAAAAAAAAACATGGAAGCATGCTCTTCATACGTTTCTGACATTTTATTGTATATCTACGTTTTCTTTGAAGATAGGATGCCAGATTATATGAAAAGTTTGCCGTTTTCAAACTGTAGAGGTCAGATTCTATATGTACAGTCATTTTTTTCCAGATAAAGTGTTTGTGCTGGTCCTAATAAAGCTTTGCAGAACTCGCTGTCATTCACCCTGCTGTGTTTTGAACTGGAGTAAATCACTTTCTGCCCCCAATTAACGTTTTGTGCCTCGTCCAGGTCATGTGAGTGAAATCCAGCTATTTGTATGCTACATGCTTTTGTTTCATTGTTTTTCTCTGTATTTATTTTTGTTAGGGTTAGGGTTGTTGTTTTATAGAATGAAAGCTAAAAAGAACAACATTCACATTCAGTTTGTGGTTTAAAGCTTCACTATCTGATTTTCAAAGCAGCAGGTAAATCTGTCCAACAACGTCTTCGCTCTCACAAATCCTTTGGCAGATGGCTAAAGTCCACATGCATTCATTTTGGCTGCAAATACGGCTTAAGAACATCTTTTTACAGACAGCAAAGTGAATCTGAAGAGGACCACCCAAGCACAGCCAATCACAGCCATTCTTCGGTTCAGACAGATCACAGCTGGTCTAGAGTGCTGCTTTTACAATCTACTTTTTGTGGAATAGACAAAGTATATTTATTTACAACAAAAAAGTCAAGTATCTATGCTTTAATGGGGAAAAAATGTATATAGAGGTTATGCATTGACACCATTTTATTTGAAAAAAAAAAAAAAAAAAAGCTTCTAAATATTCTGACGGAGTGGCAACTTTGTGGGCAACACAATAGAAAAAAAAAGCTTTTTACGGACTAATTTCATCTCTAAAGGTCTTGTATTACACAAATTAATAGTTCCATGACAAAATGCAAACTCACTATAATTTTATGTTAATTTTTGCCAACAGTATAGTGCTTCACTAATTTTTTTTGTCATTATAACCATAGACACTAAATTAATGGACGCACGATGCCAGTTGCACTTTTATGTATAAAACAGGCTTTAAAAAAATGCAATTTCAACAAATCCATGAGCAAAACAGGTGGTCAAACATGTCTTATGAAGCTTTATTAAACAACATTGTCAATAGGGATGCACTTATTCGATCGGGTATCGGCTCCACAGTATTGAATCAGCTGATATCATAATTGTGTCTTTCATTAGACATAATGAGATTAATTTATTGAATGGGGTTGATCCAGAACATCTCACATTATTGGACATTTTATTGAGATTAAGTTTTTAAGTTGTGGGTTAAGTTGTGGGTTGCACTATTGCTTATGTGACATATGTGACAAAATGTCTAATATTTTCATCAGAAAGAAAAGTAATTTATTTGGTATCGGGTATCTGCAGATACTTAAAGACAATGTGTCGGAATCGGTATCAAAACTGAAAAAGCTGAATCGGTGCATCACTAATTGGCAATGTTATATTGTGTTTTTTCTAAACTGATACATTCATAGGTAGACAATGCTTTTCTCACACATCGCTTCTTTCTCTATTTTGATTTTATTTTGAGCTCTTACAAGCGAAAATGCCATTTGTCTCCAATGACTCTCATGTATTTCTTGCCACTCAGACCTCACATTTAGAATGCTGTGATGTCACCCGCAGAATCTCTATAGCAGTAATAGTTTTGTCCAAATGTACACCCTAACCACTATATGTGGAGCACCGATGGTCACTAGAATCGTTAATAAAGACCACAATGCATTGCATGAGTCGTCACACTAAAACAAACAACATCAGAACTTTAACTGGAAATAATAATACATACTGGAAATAATACAACTGAATGACAGATGATAGCATAACATAAAATCAGATACGCACAGCTTTGGAGCGTCCAATTTTAAGTCAAAGTCGTGAGGCGTCCAGCGAATTTGCGGTGCGAATTAGCGTCTAGTGCATTGAAAGTCGCCTGTTCGGGTGTCTGCTGACACCGCGTCTTGCGAAGTAGACGCTCCAACTTGTGGTGGACGCTTTGGCTTAAGTGCGCAAGTTTGGCTCTGTTGAACTTTCAAGTGTTGAACGCCTATGTCCACTAATCAGACATGACTCTCCTGTGAAGTAGTGGCATTTTATTCTCCTCTCACATCAAGAGGAAAGAAGGATTGTTTACTGAAGTCTTTTAATAACTTTTATTGACCAAAGGTTGCTTGTTTTGAGGCTTTTTTCAAAGGCTTGGTCGCTTATTGCTCTGAAAATCTGGCGACAGTGCAAAACATAGAACACAGGACATGATGGACTGACAATGCGCTCACATGGATCTATTAAAAATGCTCGTTGGCGTGTTTAAACCACTGCGGTACGACATAGCAATGGAGGAGGTTAAAGACTGCAACTGCCTGGAGGAGGAGAAAGTTGTGTTATAGGAGAAGCTGTTTTACAAAGGCAACAAGCCTCTATGTCTATCTCTCCCTCCTTCTCTCTCTCAACCTAATCTTTCTCCCTGCAAAGAAAGCCTTTAGCAATAAAAGCAAGAGTCGCAAAGAAGCGCGTCAGGGCGTAAAAAGTGTCCTTATATTCCCCAAACTTTGTAAATATTCTGCATCAAAATTCGCTTTAATGTGCAAAATTAGATGCTTCGACGCTGTCTGAACGGAGCATAAAACAAGTATTTGAATGTCCTCTTTTCCATTTTTTTTAAGCATTGGCGATGTAGCAGCAGTTCAAACGCTGAGTGTGACGCTCCAGCCTCCTCTGTCTCCTCTCCTCTGCTGCTCTCGTGCTCCTGGATTACAATCTCTTCATCCATTATTAATGAAGTTAAACTACTAGTGGCATGCTGAATGTGCTGCATGGGAGATTTGTAGCTAATCCAGCGCAAAACAGCCCCAGTCACATAATGAAGGGAAAAAAGCACAAATGTCAACAGTTTCACACAGGGACTGGATTAGAACACCCCCACCCCTCACACACACACACACACACGGTCACATGACACTAGCTCAGCTCACATCTGGAGTTGTGTCCTCGCGCAAGACATCTCGGCTTTAGAAGTGTTATGTCGGGGTTCTATGCTTAAGTGGTGGGCCAATAGTCTTTTTGGTGCATTTTATAGAAGAGCGTAGATTCTCACTGTGATGTCATGACGTGTTTTTACATAATGAACTATGAACTGCTGGTGAATTGCTGATCTGCATATGTCATAGTTCATGAGACATGGAAAAAAACACAAAACACACTAGATCGCCTACATCAGCTAAAACACACATATTTTTTAAATATCCAAGTAAAAAAAAAATATATTGCACATCTAGATTGGTAAAAATTCAAACTATCCCTATAGTTTTAGCTTCTGATAACCAACAGGCTCTAATCAGAAGTTAAAACTTTCAAAAAAAAACAAGAAAAACAGAATCTACTTTCCACCTACATTTTTTGGGGATGTAGATTTAAAGATCTACAATGACACTAGAGTTGGCATGTTTGGGGTTGTAACCATTCCTCTACAAAATCTGTAGGTAATTGAGGTAAAAATGAATATTAGGACCTACAATTACTCAAAAAATGTAGTCTGAGCCAAAACAAAAATCCTATACATTTTTTTTTTAATTTTGGAGGACATTTTTTATTTGTCAGTTTACAGTAGAAACTGCGTCTGATTCGTCCCAGGGGCTGATTTGACTCTTTAACTTTTCCAGGTGGTTCATAGTTTGTTTTTATCAGATACTGAACAGAAAGGAATTTTTCAAGAAAAAGTGTGATGGCCCTTGGAAGGGACGTCGGAATGAGAAAGGGTTAAAAGTTACACAACGGGTAAAGTACTTGATTTTGTGGGAAGTAGATATTTAGATCTGTACTTTCTCGCTGTAACAAATCCTTCAGCACACGGTTTATATGCAATTGAATTCATTTGTGGCTGTAGCTATGACGTAAGACGTAAGTCCTCTACAGACAGCAAAGTGAAACTGAAGACGACCAAGCACAGACAGTCAGAGCTGTTGATGAGACCTAAAATACGTTATGCAGAAAGAGCAGCACTCCATCTGCTTAGCTGGGGAAACTTCTTTGAATAAAGCAACAAAACGGGACGAGAGCAGCTGTTTCATTTAGGTATGAACCGGTCTGACAGACGTTTGTCTCCTGAAGCTTGAGACAGTGTTTTTCTCGCTATTTTTTCACCTGAATGTAACTTGTAAGTGTCGTAGGGTTAAATTTCATTCACAAATGTTGATTTAGCAGCAGAACTTTTGTTTTTTCACAGATAACTCTTGTAGTTAGTTGACACTGGAGCTTTTTCAACTTGTTTCCACTGTTTGTGTGTATGAGTGGAGGCTCTTTCTTCATAACAAGTGCATGCGCATCACTCTTGTTGAAAACAAAAATCCCTCTATAACATTCAGATTTTGTCAAAAAGTAATGCATTTACCCTATACTATTTGATGAAAGACATCACATTTACAACAACAAAAAGTTACGGATACCTATAGGAAACAAAACATGTTAAATAACTTAAATACATTTTGATAAGACTTCACGTAAATTCAAAAGTTTTGTTAATATTCATAAATGAACATTGAATGAACACTCTTCTAACATGGCTAAAACCTAGATTCTGTTTCATTCTTTTTTTTAAATCTGACTGTAAAACATGCCAGACAAAGCATTTACAGACAATTCCAAAAAGCTGCATTGTGTATTGTTTTGTGAAACTAATTCAAGAGGTTCCAATGCTTGGCCCTGTTTACACACCTGAGCAGGGACAAGGGTGCTTTCCGCTCAAGCTACTCTTTTAGTTGAAAAGGTCATTATTGCCTCCATAGCTGATCCTTGCATTGTCCATAGCACTTTATACCATCTCTACCTCAGCCCAGGCGGTGCTCCGTGTCTGCAGGTCCTTTGTGTTGGTCAGACTCAGAGTGACGGGAGCGTGAAGACCCAGAGCTGTGTAAAAAAGCACAAAGTATCATAAACCACTGGAACTAATCACCACACAGGGAACAGAGCGAGCATCCTGATGTGGATTAGACATGTCTGCTCACCACACCTCTCCCTCCTGCACACAAGTCATCTACCTCCATCTCAAACATGCTCTATGGTGTTTGTTCTCATTTCTGACTGAATCATGAGGAATGTTAAACTGCTTTGCTCTGAATGTTTGGTTCATGCCAGACATATCTGTTATAAAAACTGTTCAAGCTTGATTTGCGTTTGCTGCATCAACAAAGATGTCCACATAGAACTTTATAGGTTGTATGGAGGATTTTTCATTGAAAGACAAATTCAGACACTGTTTTTTTGTTGTTGTTTTTTTTAGGTTTACAACAAACTTGCTATTAGTGCCTGCAACAAGTTCCTCAGTTGGTGTTAAGAATGGAAAACTCGCTTGGAGCAAGCCAACCAAAAGCAACTTTTCGGTGTTACAGCTTTCATGGACCTGATCACATTGATCATGTGATCAGTAAAATGGATCAAAAGGTATTCAGACTTGGTACAATCACTGGCAATATGACTCTTGGAATACTGCTCTATCGTATGACCAGTTTGTTTAGACTTCAGGTTATCCAAAACAAGGCAGCTCATTTTGTCCTATCATTTCCAAACTCCACTCGTGTCATGAACATTTGTTTCTACCTTGACTGTTTTGTACAAAGCCAACTTTGCTTTGTTTAAACATTGAAATCAACAATACAAGTTGCTTTTGTATTTAAAGTTATTAATAATTAATGTCCTGTTATATTGTATCTTTGGTGACAATGTAAATGTTTATTATTAAAGATAAACTAAACAGAATCAACTTTATTTCACTATCAAACTGTATATTTGGTCAAAATTGAAATGTCTACTGTTTCCAGACCATTTTTGAAAATTTTATGCAAGCTTGTTTATTTTGCAGTTATGAGTGCAAAAAATGTGACTGCGCTGCCACGATGGTCAAACACTGTCAACGCATTTTAAGTACTCACCCACATCACATCGAGTTGACGCGACAGACGAGCCGCCCAGATGATAAATAAAAACTCCTCCTTCTGACCCCGCTGCTAAGGCAAGTTGGAAATCTGTCATTTGGCTCAGCTAGATAAACATGTGGTGCGAGGTGTGAAAGTTCATAAGTTCAATCCTCGTTTTGGTGTTTAATTTTTCTCATTTTCAATTTGAGTAAATACTCACATGTTCACATCATGAGCTCATGTGCTTGTGTAGGCTAGAGCAAAGTCTTCATACATATGTCTGCAAAGTTAATAAAAAAGAATCTTGACGTACAAGTAAAAAACTAGACCTGTGCACAGCCTCAGAGCTGTGAACTTCTCCGCACGTCAGGATCGCTCCCACACAAAACTGACATCACTCACAAGCTTGCTGTCCATATTTGGTGCTGTCAGTTAATGTCTGTTCACACCGACTGGGCGTCCCTTAAAAGGCTTAAAGTCTCCCACTTTTGCGAGTCTGTTTGAGGTGCAGTTGTGGGCAGAATCAGCCTCTGATTGCATGTTTAGCCTTACTTTAAGTTGGATTCTGGGAAGACCAGCAACCACTTCAGTGGAAGCTAATAAAATGAAAAATAGCACAGCAGAAAAAGAATTTGATATGATACAATGATGAGCAAAGACCATTGAACCTAAAATATTAGAACTGTTACTGACATTTGGATTACAACAGTTTAAACTCTCACTATTAATTCTGCATAGGCTGTGAATTGGAAACTGACTTTGTTGCAGCAATTTTTCTCATTTTGCTGGTCAATGCATTCATCTCAAATATAATGGACAGAAATACTTTGAGACATCATATAATGAACTTATGTCTATTTTAGCATTTCTTCTGCTAATCACATGCTGCATTAGAGTTACTTGAATTAGCACACCAAGGGAAAGCTAGTCTCCTCTTTGCACAAGTGCTTGTTTAAAAGCTAACACAAACTATGCAATTGTTTGTTTTTGTTGTTAGAGATGTAGTTTTACTCAAACAGCCATATTTCCATTAAGTGAAATACATCTCAAAAGAAGCATTTTCAGCACACACACACACACACACACACTCACCATTTGCCAATTAGCACGTCTACTTCTGCCTCCTCTGACCTCTGGGTGCTCGCGGTCTCTGCTGACATTAGCGTTAGCGTGTTAGCCGCACTGTTTTACATGTTATCGACGGCCCGCCAGGCATCATAGTCATTTTATCAGACCAATTTCATTCTTGGCCGATTTCCCCTTAGGCGGGTTAGTGGCAGCTTCCCATTGATTTTTGGTGTAATTGATCAGAGAGTGGCCGGATGAGTCCCGCACCTGCGATTATGGCCCGGGCTGTTTATGCATGCGGCGGTACGGCTGTGTGGGGCACCGCGGGGATGTCAAAGAGGGACGTACGCGTGTGGTGCGAGGCATACGGGACGCTTTTAATCAGGCCTGACCAGCACCTGCCATGTCCAAAGTCACAGGGAGAAGGACACCTGCTCGCAACAAGGAAGTGACAGCGCATTTCAAGGAGCTGAGAATATAGGTTCTGCTCACGTTCTAGAATTCAAGGATATAATAAGGCCATTACTATTACAAGAATATAAACACAGCTGTGGTTGTATGTTTTGCTCACTAATGCATTATGAGAACATGAATGTAACTACAATATCTGTGACAATGTCTGATGTGGTGTACATCTGCTGCCAAATAGTCGAGTGGATAGCGCGCCTGACTTTATTGTCCTGATCAGAACCAGGAAGTACGATCACAGTAGTTGTGTGCTTAGGTCTTTGGACTGGCTTCCATTGGCTCAGAGAATAGACTTTAAAACAGCTCTGCTTGTGTTTAAGTCTCTCCATGGACTAGCACCAAAGTACATCTCTGACATGTTAGTGTTTTATGAACCATCTCAGACTCTGAGGACCTCAGGGACCGGCCTCCTGCTGGTGCCCAGAGTCAGGACTAAACGTGGACCAGAGTCAGGACTAAATGAAGACCAGTGTCAGGACTAAACACGGACCAGAGTCAGAACTAAACACAGACCAGAGTCAGGACTAAACATGAACCAGAGTCAGGACTAAACGTGGACCAGAGTCAGGACCAAACGTGGACCAGAGTCAGGACTAAACATGGACCAGTCAGGACTAAACAAGGACCAGAGTCAGGACTAAAAATGGACCAGAGTCAGGACAAAAAATGGACCAGAGTCAGGACTAAACATGAACCAGAGTCAGGACTAAATGTAGACCAGAGTCATGACTAAACATAGACCAGAGTCAGGACTAAACGTGGACCAGAGTCAGGACTAAACATGGACCAGAGCCAGGACTAAACATGGACCAGAACCAGGACTAAACGTGGACCAGAGTAAGGACTAAACGCGGACAAGAGTCAGAAATAAACATGAACCAGAGTCAGGACTAAACGTGGACCAGGGTCAGGACTAAATGTAGACCAGAGTCAGGACTAAACATGGACCAGAGTCAGAACTAAACATGAACCAGAGTCAGGACTAAACATGGACCAGAGTCAGGACTAAACATGGACCAGAGTCAGGACTAAACGTGGACCAGAGTCAGGACTAAACGTGGACCAGAGTCAGGATTAAACATGGACCAGAGTCAGGACTAAATGTAGACCAGAGTCAGGACTAAACATGGACCAGAGTCAGGACTAAACAAGGACCAGAGTCAGGACTAAACGTGGACCAGAGTCAGGATTAAACATGGACCAGAGTCAGGACTAAATGTAGACCAGAGTCAGGACTAAACATGGACCAGAGTCAGGATTAAACATGGACCAGAGTCAGGACTAAATGTGGGGTTTAAGTTTTCTGCAGCTGAGATCTTCCTGAAGATGTAAGACAGGCCTTGACTGTTTTTTCTTCATTCATTTTTTCATTCATTTTCTACCGCTTAATCCCGTTAGGGGTCGCGGGTGACTGGAGCCTATCCCAGTGACTTTGGGCCTTAGGCGGGGAACACCCTGGACAGTGGCCAACTTGCCGCAGGGTTAGACAGACAAACATTCACTCTCTCATTCATTCACAGGGAAATTTACAGTGATGCCCAATTAACCTAAACATGCATGTTTTTGGAGGTGGGAGGAAACCGGAGTACCCGGAGGAAACCCATGGTGACACGGGGAGAACATGCAAACTCCACCCAGAGAGATCGTGAGATGTTGATATGGTCCGACCCGGGAGTCGAACCCATGACCTCCTTAATGGGAAGCCAGAGCTCTAACCACTCTGCTACCGTGCACCTTGACTGTAACAATATTTAAATCTCAGCTCAAAACATTTTTGTTTGTCTGTGCATATGACTGAAAGAGTTTTGTCTGCACTCTTTTGTTTTCTTTTAAAGTCAATTTTATGATGATAATTTATATTTTTTAGTGTAACTGTGATGCATCTTTTCCGGCCTTGTAAAACACTTTGAATTGCTTTATGTATGAATTATACAAATACATTAGCCTTGCTTATACTCATGTGGAAAAGTTGAGAATATCATGATATGATTGCATGTGCACCACAGCTCATTTTGTAACCCTGGCGAACAGAAATTGTGACTAATTCCCAGTGTTGCCAGATTTTCAGAGATTAATAAGCGACAAGTACAATTTGTGCTCCATGTTTCAACCAATAGTGATAGTTTTTCATGGATCAATCTTGAAAAGCAGCTAAAATTCGTAACTCTTGACGGTCAAAATTCATAAGCGACTTTCCAAATAAAGAAACCCCAAGTTCCTATAAAGATGTAGACTTAGCAACTCTTGGCAATTTTCATCTGATCTCTAAAACCTTGAACAAAAGTAACGTATGCCCAGATAGTGGACCCTCTATAGAGGCTAAAACACAAATGATGAAAGAAGTAAAATTTGGTGTTTGAAAGAGGAACTTGCACTGTCACTAAAACAGCCTGAAACACAAAATATAACAAAGATAAACGCTATATCGCATAGGCATATCGTCAACTATATCGTTACCACAAATGTTCTCTTGTATACCATGATAAAACTGCTGTCCAGGAATCGAACCTCCAACATTTTGTGCCACCACCAGACACTACAGCCAAACAACACGTCTTCCAATTCAAAAACAGCAGCCTCATTTCACTTTTCTCTCTCTCTGGCTGATTTGGAGGCGCTTCATGCGTGGGATTAATGGCAGGGGTGGCCAAAACCTCAATGACATCAGCTGAGCGTTTTCTTTGGATGCGATCGGAGGGATAATTACAGAAGCCCAGACAAAGACGGAGAGCTGAGTGCTTTTTAAGTATACAGCTCGCAGGTCCGGGCAGCACAAGTGAAGAGCTTCTGTCATGTAAGTCTTCTACGACCTGGCACGAGGCTCCGAGAAACCACCAGACAGAAACGTCTGGTTCAGAGGCGGGGCTTCAACTTTGACGTAGAAATGTAGATTATTTGAGGAGAGGTTTGTTTGTTGAGTTAAGATAAAGATGATCTATACTTTTACGAAAAATAATCTCTCTGTCTTTCAGGATACAGCAGATTATTGTTTTTCCCTTCCCCTACAGCAGACCTGGGCAAACTGCGGCCCGGGAGCCAGATGCGGCCCTCGGACAATTTCAATGTGGCCCTTGGCACATTTTTGAGAATAAGTTACTTAGTTTTTATCCTTCTTTTATTCAACTGGCTTGGCTATAGAGCACTTATCATTGATTATTGTTCTATTATTATCACAAAAAATTGCCCTGGAAAAAATAAATAATTGCCCACCCCTGCTCTATAGCCTTGTCAAGACTGAATTATGGTTTTTGACGTATGAAACCAAATTTTGGTCAGAACTGTCATCAACAAGCAAAGGTCCAGATTATCAGAATATTTTTTTTATGAATATCAATGTATAACAATAGAAGAAGGAAAAAAAGGCTTTGGGCCCAAAACTGAACCTTGTGGAACTCAACAAACTAGACTTGTAATTAAATATATTTTCTATTATTATGATTTATTTAATTATGTATTATTTACCAAGTGCACAATATCTACAATATTTAAAATCAACATTTACAAATGACCCAAAAACAGAAACCCCAAAACATGCAGACAACCTGGACAAACGATATAGAGACATTTTCAGTCGACGTCGCTGCCCATGCGTTATGCAGAAAGACCAGATGTCCGTATAATTACATGGGGAAACTTCTTTGAATAAAACAACGAAACAGGACGAGAGCAGCTGTTTGGATCAGGTCTGAATCGGTCTGACAGACGTCTGTCATCCCACAGTTTTTTTTAGCAGCAGAACTTTTGTTTTCACACAGTGATAAACTCTTGTAGTTAGCTGACAACTGTGCTTTTTTGACTTGTTTCCACTGTTGTGTGTATGAGCGGCGGCTCATTCTGGTGGCTGGGAGCGCGCATCGCCCGTGTCTATAAACAAAAAAATCCCTCTAAAGGACAAGACAAACAATTAGAAATAATTCATGACAAAACATGTACAGATTGTTTATAACAAGACAAAGGAGGTGCGTATAAATGTGGACGGGTGGGTGGGTGGATGTGTGAGTGTGTGTGGAGGTGCGTGTGGGTGACACAAATTGGACAACTGAAAGCTTGAACTTAAGAGGAGGCTGTAATTTAGCTTGTAAAAAAAAAATAATTAAATAAATAAAACTACCTATGCCATTCCTCCCAATAATAAATAAATAAAATTAAGACAAAGTACTGATTGCCATAGATCATCTTTCTAAAGTCTGGTTTGCTGAAAATGTAATGAAGAGTTCCACAAGGTTCAGCTTTGGGCCCAAAGTTTTTTCTTTAATATACTTATAATTATAAAACAACCTATTGATCTACATGTAATTTTGTTTTCAGTTGATACTGCATTGCCCAAATATTCAGCAATTATTGCATAAACTAAGGAAGTGGTTTGAATATATTTTAATTAGCTGCTGCCTTTTAGAGAGAGAGGTATTTTTAGTGAAGGTGTAGGTAATCTTTAAACAATTCTTTAATTTGCTTCCTTACATAATGTATTAATGTGCTGTCAAGTGAATGCAACCTACTTGACATAGATACCACAATAACCATGGCAACATCTCATACTGACCACGCCCACTGGCTCCAGACTTCAGCGAGTCCCCAGCCCCACCACCAGCAGCAGCAGGTCGTAGGAGTGCTTATCCGCCTGCACTGCCTCTGCCACTGCGACGGAGGCCCAGATACGACGGAGGATCAGACACAAAGCCGCTCAACAAGCTCAAGAGCCTAGCCAAGAGCCCCCCTTTTAATTTGCTTCATTTAGAGCCCGAGAACGCACTAATAACACTCCACGACCAAAGCCAAACAGAAACAGGATCATTCCGCCTAAAGCCTGCTAACGTCTTGCTTAGTCGCGTAGTTTCTTTTGTTTTTTTTTTTTCTGTTGGTAAAGCGTATCAGTGACGTGTTAGCTCATTTGCTTAAAGAACATGTGACAGGTTTTATCAAATGTTGAGTTGATTTGGTGGATTATTACTAAATAGTGTCAATCGAGGGTAAAGTTTGAGAAGAAAAGGACTAGACCAGAACTAAATCATTATTCAACAAAGAAGATGCACATTTTGTTTGTCAAATGAAACCTAACGTGTTCAATGTCCCTCATGGTTGCTCGTATTTTTTTGTCTTGTGAAAAAACAAAAAAAAAAAAAAACAGCAGGTACAAGTACACGTAATGTAAATATGTGACTGGGATAAAATGTGCTAAAAGTGTGTATTTATCAGAGTACACAAGGATTTGCTTTCTACAATTTGCCTTTTAGTGTCTGTCTTTTATTTTAAATTAAGATATTTTGATATGTACCATAAATTGGCAGAGTTTGAGGTGGTGCATGTTTATTTGTGGAAGACGCTACATATGCATCCACCGCTCACAAAAAGCAGAGGCATTTTTTTTCACCTTGTATAAATGTTTTATAAATGTGACAAGAACCCATCAACGTTGACTGTCGAGATTTTGCACTTGAACAAGCCTGTTGTGAGGTGTGGAGGTTCGTTGTCTTTGGTTGCCATGCGGCACGCCAACACGATAAAGTTGGGTTGGTTAGGTTAAGAGTAATTAAACAATATCAACTTGTCAAAGACTCATCCCATTAAATCTCAAAGCTAAGCAGGTTGACCCTGGGTGGTACTTGGTCGGAGACCGCTGGAACCTGGATGACAGTAGGAGAAACTTGTCATTGTATCATTAGGCAAGACGCTTCATCCATATTTAGGGATGCACTGGTATCCAGCTTTTTCAGTTTTGATACCTATTTCGATAAGGTGGCTTTAAGTATGTGCCTATATCCGACCGATACCTGTGGTGAAACTAAAAATGGCTTTTTATTTGCTCCTTGTGAAACTCATTTAACTTGATATAAAATGGATTACATAGTGTTATGTAGCTTTCATTTTTGTGCAAATATCAACTTTGTGTGACTAAAATTTTATTATTATGAGACACATGGGGAAACAGAAGTCATCAAATAAATCTTACTGTTTTTTTGTTTTTTTTTTTTGTACATTGGTTTTGGATGGAAATTTGTGACAGGTTCTATTTAATACATTTGACACTCCTGTTGACCTTGCCTGATTATCTTCATGTAATCTGTGGTGTATCTTGTATCAAATAACTATACATTTATTTTGCTTGTTTTTTTAAAAGTGCAACTGCATCCACTATATCTAGTCAAGGACAACCACTGCACACAGATGGGATTTCACCTGGCTACAGTCTCGTTTTATTAAACTCTGCACCACACATTAGGCATAAATTGTGGGTTATAATGTCCAACATATTATAATACACTAAACCTAAGTTAGCTGACATTTTCATTGTCTGCTGTGTACTGTCTGAATGGCAGTTTTCTGATTGGTTGTACTTGGATGGTCCACTCCAGTTTCACTTTGCTGTAAAAAGTCCACTGCAGAGACAGATGAATGCATGTTTATAATACATCACAGCCTCCGAAGAAAACAGAGATATGCCACAAAATGTCAAAAACGTACGATGAGCACGTTTTTACGACTTTTTTCACGCCAATATGTTACGAAAAGCCAACAAAAAAAAATAAAAATTTTTGATTGAAGCTACATTTTCTTTGGATTTATTGGCTAAGCTTAGGCTTCAAATTACTACAGTAAAATTGGAATAGGACTCGGGCAGGCTAAGATTTATCCATTAAACCCCCAAAAAATGTCACCATGTAGCTTCAACCAAAGGTGTGAAAACGTGCTTTTTGTATGTTTTTGACATTTCGTTGTATATACGTTTTCTTCAGAGACTGGGTTGTTATATCTACTGATAGATTCGTAAAGGCTAGCATGAGTTAATGAGATTTAAACACCTACTTCCTGTTCTTTAGCATGAAAATCAGGTCCGCGATCTTTAAAATGTTTCCCCAATCGTCCACTGCGCTGTTGTCTTCCCATAATATCTACATAATATATTTCTGGGTCTAAATCAGGCCTCATGATGCGACGTCCAAAGGGAACGAGCAGTGTTTCGTGCATTTTATTATGTCGGGATTCTTTGGGGAAATCAACCCTAAGACTATATTATGAGACTGATATTCAGATATGAAAATACGAGCGCTCTTAAACGCACCACGAGGGACTGGAACTTTGCATGGAGTGGCATAACGCTCAGTCTGAGGTAGGGCTGAAATCAACCATTGTTTTAGGGGGTCAGATTGGTATTTTTTTGATTAGTCAATGGTCAAATTATGATTAGTTGGTAAATATTTTCCTATGCTTGATGGTTAACAATCTTGTTGTCACTTGGTCAAACTGTTTTTGTTATGGATTTGTCGAGTAGCCAGGGAAATATTTTAGGAATTAGTCGACTAGTCAGATATTTTTTTTGACTAGTTGATGGTCAAACTATTATTTACAGATTAGTTTCATTGCAAATCAATAGTCAACCAGATAATTCACCAATAAGTGAGTGAAAACTATTTGCAATTGCCAAACTGTTAATGTAGCAATTAGTTGATGATCAAAACTAGTATTTTACAAATTCGTTGACTAATTAGTGACTATATTTGTGATTAGTCAGTGGTCAAACATTTATGATTCTTGTCAGTGAAAAGCCACATTATTTTTTACTGATTAGTCGATGGTCATATTGTTAACTTACCAATGAATCAATGGTCAGTCGATGGTCAAATGATTATTTTGCAGATTTATAGTTGATAAATACTTTTCAATTCTCAATGGTCAAGCAATTTTGTTGTCAATTAGTCCAGTGGTTCTCAACCTTTTTCAGTCGCGACCCCCAACATAACAATTGTAGGCATCGCGACCCCCAAACACAAAATGTAGGCTACCCACAATGTGATAAACTAATCTTTAGTGCAAAGTTTGATATTTATAAGCCTTAAGCCTAGATAAATTCATTATTAGGTTTGTAAATAGGAATCTACAATGATCATCACAATAAAAAGAAGTCAAACCTTGTTTAAGATATCAATGTTATTCTTCACACATCAGGGGACCCTCAGAAATCCTCCCGCCACCCCCATGGGGGTCCCAACCCCCAGGTTGAGAACCACTGAATTAGTCGATAGCCAAACTGTTATTTTACAAATGACTTACCTATAGTCAGATGATTTTTTTATTACTAGTTGATGGTGAAACTATTATTTTACTATTGCTGAACCCATTTGTCAATTTATAAGTGATTTATTTATTTATTTTTTTTACTACATATCGATCGGTCAACCAGTTACCTCATCAATAAGTGAGTGAAAACATTTTTTCCCACATTTTCAATGGCTAAACTATTATATTAGCATTTAGTTGGCGATCAAAACTAATATTTTTTGTGAGTATAAAAGAGTGGAAACTAGACTGGCATTAAAAAAAAAAAACAACTAAAAAACAAAAACACTGTATCTACGTCCAGAGCCTAGTGCACATGTGTCAAACACAAGGCCCGGGGTCCAGATGCGACCCCTCACATCATTTTATGCGGCCTCGAGGTCTTATAAGGTCTTAGTTTAATTGTATATTAGTGCCAGGCTTATTCTGGGTGTATTAACCTAATGAAAAGATTTGTCTGAAAGAGAAACACAGATGTAATGCAGATCGTCACCTCAATAAATCAACAAAAAACGGAGACTATTATTTGTAGTTTGTCAAAGATCAGTAAGGTTGATTTTAGTTACAACCGGCCCTTCGAGGACAACCACGATGCCAATGTGGCCCTTCGTGAAAATGAGTTCGACACCCCTGGCCTAGTGGTTCCCAAGCCTGATTCCTTAGGCTTGGGGTGGTACAGTATGGTCCCGTTTCCACTGCAAAAAGCCACACATTCTGCCCCACTTGGTGGTCCAAAGTGTGCCCCAAATGGTCCTACTTTCACAGCGAACCCTGGAGCACACCCTCTCACGACTCACTTTGGTAACAGATGACAGATAAATTTAGGCTTCAAGTTACTAAAATGGGTCAGTTTAGCACTGGGGCTTGGTCAAAGTTAACATTTTAAGCGTTAAAGTAGCATTTCTGCACCAACTTAGACTTCATATTCTGTGTTTTTGATTAGTTTCAGAGGCTTGAAAAATACCAAAGGCAACTCTGCACCAGCGATTTTATGAACTCATACTTAGAAATATTAGTTTGATTCTCCAGGTGAAGGTTTTAAGACTTTATATTTCCAGAAATGTTGTTTAGCTGAAAAACTCTGGAGCCTAAAGGTTAAGATTTGCCCAAAGACCAAACCCAAACCAAAAGAAAATGTCCTTAGGGTTAGGGTAGGGTAGGGTTAGGGTTAGGGTTTTTAACAGTTTGTTGTACTGAATATCTATGTTTTCTTCGAAGGCTGGGCTGGTAAATTTCAAAATACGACTGAATGGAACAGAACACTTACACTTTTGGGAAAATGAAGACCACCTAAAAGCAGGATATCGTGAAAACATGTGAATTAAAAAAAACAACTTTGAGGATGTTTCTGGTAAATGAACAGCATAATAACATGACTAAAATTACTTAAATTTTAATTCTGCTTAATGTGGGACCTTGCATGTTCATGTTACAGCCTATAGACCGTGGATGAAAGCCTCCAGACTCCCGCCCTGAATGCAGCACGAGCACAAGAGCAGCGCACGGGGAGAATAAAAAGTTGAGATGTCCAAGCCCTGTCTGTCTGTCTGCCTGCCTGCCTGCGCCTCTGACGGTTTCTCCGGCTCGTTAAGACGCGGAGCAGGTCACCCCCGAGTCGTTTCTCACATCACAGCCCCATCACAAATTCTTTCAAGTGTCCTCCTGCGTCGCCGAAGATGACAACGGCGAATCGATAAGCGCTTGAAATGAAAAGGAGCCGTCGGTTTGGCCCCCGAGGCGAGAGATTTCTTCACAAGCAGCAGCAGCCTCTCCCTCCTTCTCTCTTCTTTCTTTCTCTCTCTTTCTCTCTCTCTCTGAACTTGCACCTTTCCGCGTGAGAAAATCCAGATTCCACGCTACATTTTTAAGAGGGAAAGTAAGAGGGGCACGTGTGGCTGCGTTCGTGCAACTTGCCAAAGCTCTGCGTCGGTGAGGGTTCGGATGGGGATGGAATGTGTGCGTAACGGTGCCCGTAATTGCCAGTGAATGTGTAATTGGGCGGGTTAATTCAAACATCAGAGTTAGCATTAAGAATGTAGATTGACACACAATATTAACGACCATAAAATCTTTTCAATTCAACCTTCAATTTCAGTACAGTCTAACAGAAATGCATATGACTTGTACATTTAAATATATGTGTCTAGGTGTGTGTCAGTTTTTGCGAGCCTATGATACTCGTTGCTGGCCCAGGTTCATTACTATGGTAGATGTAAAGATGTGTCATTATTTATGAATATTAACTGAATCCTAATCTTAACCAGCTCCAAACCCCAGACCTAAATGTACCTATTTTTGTAACTTCCGACCAATAAAACCCTGGCGTTCCTTCAAAGGGACGTCCCACTTTTTCTCCAAATTCCATTTTGTTCAGTGTCTGAAAAAAGCATACCATGAAGCACCTGGAAAGGTTAAATTTAAAAATACCATTACATGTATATCCCTTTTATTTAGAGCAAAATAATCCATTCTGGGAAGATTCAGACTGTAAACCTCCAAATAAAATAAGCCCCCAAACATTGTAATATGACTTTTGTATTGATCTGTCTAAATTTTTTTTTGTAATTTTGGGTCCCTGAAACTCATTTTTACCTCAATTACCCAAAATAGGCCAAATCTAGTGTCATTTATGTATCAGCTGTTAACACAAGCTATTGTATCCCTTATATTTACCAAAAAAATGTAGGCAGAATTTAGATTCTGTTTTTCTTTTGCTTAAGTTCTCACTTCTGATCAGAGCCTCTTGTACATCAGAAGTCAAAACTACAAGGATACAACTTTTAAAAGACCCCGACCATTTGCCTATGATCCAAAGGGTTAAGAAACAGTTTTAGACGATTTTTGTCAGACGTGTGAGGGAAAATAGGCCGGAATGAGAAGGGGTAGAAAATGTCCCCACGTGGCTTCAACCAAAACACCAGATGATAATAGTGTCTTTATTTGAAAAGAGACGCTGCGTAAAAGACACACAAAAAAGATGTAGAAAGGCGGTTGTGATGCAGCATTAACATGTCATATACATACGCGTTTCTATGAGAACAGAAACTACTACTGTATAATTTGGACAATTTAGCATTTTACTATTTATTTTCACATCAGTCAATTACAAACTATGATATACTGGATGTTTTTGTTGGTATGGGAAATTAGGGTGCCCAGAGGAAATCTACGCAGACACTGGGAGAACATGAAAACATCACATAAAACCTTGATCCCAGAACCTTCTGGTTATGAAGCCATGAGGACTAACGACTGTGCCACCGTGTCAATCACACGGAATTGTTTACAAAGTAGTCAACGTTCAAAGATAAGTTAAGCTTTATTTGTCCCACGATAGGTAAATTCTAGATTGTTTTACTGATTGTGCTCATTAAATTAAACATTGAGAACATAGACTGTATGCATTTATCACAATAGCAACGACTGTATAACCTCCCTAAAACTCAACCTTGATGGATGTTACTTACTAGTGTATAATTTGCCTAATTTTAAAGATATTATTATTATATTATATAGATACTATTCGATAGACAAACAACTATGTCGCCGTTTAGTTGAATCAAGATTGTTTTACGTTTGACAATCAATTATGCCATGCTTTGCCATTTAAACTATTAATTCAGTAAGTAGTAGAGATGCAGCTTTTCTGTTCCGATACCAATTTCGATACTTTGGCTTAAGTATTTGCCGATACCCGATATCAACCGATACTAGTGTAAGGACTGAAATACCTTATTTTTCTTATCAAAGCATAAGACATATGTTTATGTAATGTTATGTAACTATTGTTTATTGTGCAAGTCACAATTTAACAACTTAATCTGAACAAAATGTCAAACATTATGACAAGTTCTGAATCAACACCAGCCAGTAGATTTGTCTCATTATGTCCAATTAAAGGCATAACAATGGTATCGAGTGAACCGATATCATAGAGCCGATACCGATCCAGCAAAATTACCTGGATCGGCACCGATATCCGATCCCAGTATCGGATCGGTGCATCCCATTTAGTGAACAGTCAGTTTGTTTGTGTTGATATATGTGTTTAGTAGTTGGGTAAAACAAGTATTATACACTGCAAAAAGATAGACAAGTTAAAGTTTTTTGATTCTAGGATTTAAACCTAATGTCAAGCACTTTAAACTTTCATTGTTTCCAAGTGTTTTAAACTGATTTCAAGACATTGCTTTTGATTTCAAGACAAATTATTTAACAGTGGGTTAAGGAAACTGTTCTTACCTCACTGGCAAATGTGTTGTTCTTGTTTTAAGCCAAATTATTTCATAACCAGTTAAAAAAAATAGCTGAAACTAGTGAAATTTTCTACATTACACGAAAAAAATAAATATTTAAAGCTCAAATCTGGATTAAAATTCTCATACCAAGTCATTTTAAGCAAGTCTAGCTATGTACTTTTTCCAGTGTACTTAATGTTGGCCTAAATCTATATGTCAAGATACTGACAACAAGCCAAAACTGATGACACTAATCAAATAACACGACACGTTTATGTATTACAATTGTTCAAATCTGTGGCTTTAATAATCAAAAACATGATTGCCCCACCATCTCCATCTTGCGCGCGTAAATCCAACATTACGCACGCATTTGTCGGCTGCTTTTTTGATGGATCGCAATAAACCCTCTCCAGGTATAGAGCTCACAGTGTGACACCAAACCTGGCGTTTCTGCTCGGCCTGGCTCCTAATGTAACAAAAACACCGTCCCCACGCCGCAGAAGTCGTCTGAATCGCACCATTTTTACGCATGACTTCAGTTTGTTTCTCTCTGCGCCCCCTCCCTCCCTCTCTCCATCCTTCTCTCCTTCCCTCTCCTCTCTTCGTCTCTCTCACGGAGGAAATTCCCATGTGGACCCCGCATTAATTAGCGCTTTGATGGGAGTATGACTAAAAATGTAAACTCGGGATTACGAAGGCGGGCCTGCTCACGTGCGCGCCGGACCGGTCTAACGGAGCTCGGAATCGGGATGCGTGAAGAGGAAGAAGCATTTGCATCGGTGCCAGCTGTGCACTTTGAACCCAACAGTATACATCACAGATCACGTTATATATATATAGAATTGTAAATGTTTAAGATTAGGCCAATTATCGCACGACTGAGAACGAAGCTAATTTTGCAAATACAATGATGTTAGTCTGTTATGTCAATAGGTTTTTGATGATATTGTTACAAATGTACAGCGTCATGTGTGTCATTATACTGCACAATGAATATTATATGACACGGATTAGGAGATATGATTCGTCGAAAGGGTTTATCATAAAATATCAGATGTATTTCACGTGGATGTATTATAGGCCTGTAATTGAATTTCAAAACCTTGCTGTGTATGGAATAAATTCCCAGTGAAATGATGCTCTATGTGATTTTTGTAATGGGTGTTTTTGTGAGAATAGTGAATATGTTTTCTTTTTGGAGCCACTTTGATGCCTAAGAAACAATAATTGGGAATTGATTATAAAAAATAAAAAATAAATGTAGTTTTATGACCATAGCTGTTATCTGGACTGTGCAGACTCTAAATCAGATACATAAAATACATTTTATAGCAAAGACAGCAACACTATGCGATAAAAAAGAGACATTTTAAAATGTAGATATACAACGAAAGGTCAAAAATGTATGATGAGCACGTTTTCACGCCTTTTTTACGTAAATATGTTACGAAAAGCTACAATGCAGTAAAATTTTCTTTGGGTTTAACAGGTTAGTTTAGGCTTTAAGTTACTAAAGTTGGTAAGTTTAGGGCTGGGGGGTTAAACCCAAAGAAATACTGCCACGTGGCTTCAACCAAAATGCGTGGCTATTTTACGTTTTGACCTTTCGTAACATACTTACGTAAAAAGGCGTGGAAAACGGGTCCATCGTACGTTTTGTGACGTGTCGTTTTTCAAAAGTTGTTTTATCAGTAACCCTAAAAAAGAAAAAAAAAAAAAAAGTCACGGCACTAGTTTTTTTCCAAATAATTTAATTTCATTATTCATGCATGTTCATATTTTTTCCTATAATTTTTTATGACACTTTTTCATTTCTAATATTTCCATAATCTTGTCTAAAATACCTCTTTTTATGGATTTCAAATTGATGATTTACCCTAATATCATAACCTGGCTGTGTCTAAACTAAAATAAAGATGAAATCCTAACACACTCCATTCCCTGTACCAGTTTAATCATGCGCATTTTTGTATCTTAGCTTATCTCCTTCTTCCGCGTTTTTGTTTTAAGATGTCACTTTGTTTGTTTGATTGCTGCCGCTGCTGGTGCTGCTGCTGTTGAAAGTTGATCCAGTCTAGCGTCACGCACGCACGCAAGCGAGCACACACACTCACGCACGCCCACGCAAACACACACTCACTCGGGCCACATACAGCAGCAGCAGAAGCAGCAGTGATCGCGCACAGACAACAAACACACCCCCTTTAGGAAAGCCGGGGTCCCTCTCTCTTCTTTAGCTGCTGCTCCGCTTCTCTAAAAGCCAGCGAGGCAAAAATGCGCCAGTCTCGGTGCGTCTTTCAAGAAGGGAAAAGTTAACCGGGCGAATCTCGAGCTAAGACACCGAGAAAACACAACTCACGACACCAGAAGTACAGAAGTAGAAGTGAGAGCGTATTTTTCCCTCTTTTTTGGATCCATTACGCAGCGAGGAGTCCTGTTTACGCACCTCTTTTGGACTTCTCCTTAAAAAAAAAAGTCTTGGGATTTAAACATTTTCCGACTTGACAAGAGAAGTGGGAAAAAAAGTGGAGCAGCTTTTCTTTTTTTTTGGAGAGGTAAGTTCAGTAGGGCTTGAGTAAAGTGAGATGTGACTTTACGCGGGTGGAGGAATTGGTTACGCTGCGGGTTTTTTTTCTCTTTCCTCCCTCCGTCGTGACTTTCAAAGCGTTCTGCGGCAAAAGAAGCGTGGCGAGATGTGAGGGCAGGGTTCGGCCCGTAATGATGTATCGTTAGCGGTGAAGGATGGAGTGGAACGCCGGCTGTCTGCTGTGGGAACGGGGCGATGATCCGTGCGCGCTTTGGCCAGGGTCCTGTGCGTCATGACATTGGAATTAGAGTTATAATAAATGTTTCTAAATGCTTTCAAATAGTTTATTTCAGTATAAAAGAGGCGACGTGACGTGTATCAAGTGTCATGCGCGTTTCAAATACGAATGTGTCATGTTAATGGAGTTACTTTACTGTAGTTGGATACAAACGCAAAATACGACTATTTTTGAAGAAAATTACAGCAGGTTTCTTAATGTGGAATGTTTAGCTTGCTTAAAACGTTGGCTCTTTTAATTACACGTGTGTTATTTGTTCTTAATCTATATAATTTAACATTCAAACATAAAGGTCTATAGAAAAAATTAACACGTGTCTAACAATAGAAAGCTTCTCTTGATTTCTACGATATAAATTCGTCATATTTACGCACGCTATAGTTACTCTGCTGTACCTAAATATTTTTACTCTCAAACTGAAAAATATGACGACGTTTTATAGAAAACTGGAGCACGTTTCTGCATGTTTAAGATTTATCTTTGCAATGCGCATTTATGGGAATAATATGTCATTTTTACGCACGTAATGTGAGTGTTTTAATACTCTTGCCTCTCAGTCAGGATTCATCAACTTGTAAAGCTTTTTTTTCTTCATCAAGACACCAAAATGTTTAAACTTTGGAATATATATTTTTTGTAGAATAGGAATGTTAATCTTGCTTAGTCACATGCGTAAAATATATGCCGCATTTGTCTTTTGTCGGAGTCCAAGGCTGCGTTTTGCACACTTCTGATTTAGTCCTGTTTTAGCCCGTTTCAGCCTTGATTTAGACTTGATTTAGACCTCTTCTAATCTCGGTTTAATCTTGTGTGTGCGGCCTTAAATCTACACCAACCAGTCACTTCACTTTTTTTCACTTTCTGACTCTTTTAAGAAACATCCAGTGTCAAAGTGTCCATGAAAAATCCACCGCGTCATGAATCCAAAACACATGGAGACTACGGCGCGTTAATTTCCCAAAAAGCGTGTCCCGTGCCAGCTTTCTGTCTTCGCTGGGCCCGGTGCCATTAGCTCTACGACTCGGTGCGACTCGGTATCACGGCTCCCGCTGCTGATCTGTTGTGCCATAAGTGAGGACGCATGGACGCACGGGATTAGCGAGACACGGCCAGGCACTGTACACTCGCGCGTTTGGGAGCGAGGGGGGTTTGGAGAGACTTTGGATGCACAGCGAAAAGAGGAGTTTTGAATTAAGAGTTGGTTCTGGTGCGATTACTACGCGTGTGGGAATATGACAAAGGCGTCATTTTAGTGTCTAAACTCATTGACACTTATGGGGTTTTGAGTGTCACGTGACTTCAGAAGTTGATTAGCTTCTTTGAATTATATTTTATTAAATATTATCATTGCTGTTTGCCATTTCCCTCTTTTAGGAAAATATTTTTAGGCTGACTGTTTACGTAATGTCTGCATCCATTTTAATGTTTAATGAAAGACACAAGCTGCTGTTACTACTGTTTTCTACTACTACTACTACGACTACAACTACCACTAGTACTACACTCTCATTAATACCAATAGGCCTGCTTAATCTTTCTCAATCTCTGCTCATTTTACGCATTACGCAATTCTCCAATTACGCACAATGCATTTCCCAAACAAAACACCAAAAACATTGACCTACTGTTACTTCTACTACTACTACTACTACTACTACTACTACTACTACTACTACTACTACTACTACTACTACTTTCTACTACTACTACTACTAGACCTATTCCCAGTCGTACAATCACTATAATACTACTCTTAATGTTACTGTGCCATTTTACCCACAAAGGGTTTTAAAATAAAAATAAAAATGCTACAATAGACCTAGTATTACCACCACTACTACTACTACTACTACTACTACTACTACTACTACTACTACTACTACTACTACTGCTGCTACTACTACTACTACTACTACTACTACTACTACTACTACTACTACTACTGTTGTAATATGAATACAAGTAGTAGTTGTAATATGCCTACAAGTGGCAATAAGGGTTCTAATCTATTTACGCAATAGCCTACTTGTTAAGGCCTATCCATTTTACGCACGAACATTTCACAAAATACAACTAAAGGTAGGCAGGCCTATTGTCACTGTTAATGGCTAATAATCCAACTAATAATAAGTATATTCATAATACTCATCATTATCTAGTGGTCCTGTTTATGCATCAATTACGCACAAAAATCGCTAGAATAAAGAACATTTTAATATATATATATATATATATATATATATATATATATATATATATATATATATATATATATATATATATATATATATATATATATTTTTTTTTTTTTTTTTTTTGATTTATTGTGCAAAACTAGTCTATTAGTAGTGGTGACAATATTATGTATAACTAATTAAAAAAATAATAATTAGACAGATGTTTGTCATGTATTTTGGTTATGTTTTACGCATATACTGTGCCATTTACGCACATTGCCTTTCAAAATCAAAATAGGTTATGACTGCAATAATGTAGCCTATAATTAACAACAATTTTACTCAATGATTAGTTACTTTAACAGAATTTTCCTCCACAATCACAGTTACTCAGTTTGTCAAATGCACGTGTCAACTGTAAAACCTTTACGACAAGTTTGCATGCTTCCCAAGTGCCTCGAGTGAAAGTCAAACCATCCAGAACACAAATAAATCAGCTGGGATGTGACAATGCCAAGGTCCAAACAATAAAACGGCGCAAAAACAACCCGCAGCAGTGCGCGAAGGCCTCGGGAGCTGAGTTATTGGAAGACCTCGTTAAAGTGCAGTGATTAGATAACACGCTGTAACCTTCCGCCCGGGGGAGCCTGACCCGCACTATTTCACCCAGGTACGGTCCGTGTCAAACTTAACCTTCTCGTCTACAGAAAGAAAAAAAGCGATGTAGAGCAGCAGAACAGGTGAAAAAAAGAAGGAGAGATTGTGGAGGAAAATGGTTAACAGCGCTGGTACTGCACATGCAAATTTCCCCTCCATCCTTCCTTCCTTTCGCGTCGAATTATCATAAGCAAACAGCGTGAGCCTGGGCTAATAAAACCCCCATCTGTGTAACTTCATATCGAGGCGCTGCGATAATGAATTTTGTAATATCCCTCCGACAGACATCTCAATCACACGCTAATCCCTCCGTGATTTTACTCCGGGATCGGCGAGCTGCCTCTTCTTCTCCCCTCTCCTCCTCTCCTCTCTCTCTGCCTTTTCTTTTTCTCTCCTAGACTCTGGATCGGATCAGCTCCTAAACAAGATGACAGCGCGGGTAATAAGATGCTGCAGGTTATAACAAAGCGAGAGCGTTGGTGACAAGAGACGTACCGTTTTTACGCACCATTGGCTGTTTCATGGATGGGTTGCAGAAGCATATCCAAGCATCCTTTATGTTGCCTACACAGTTTGAAACATAAATTCCTGTTTGTTCAATAAAATACGGAGCTGATTGATGTTAAGGTTTTACAATTCCACATCAAACTGAAAATTCCCCAAAAATAAAAATAAAGGAACCGAAATATAGCCTTTGTTTTAAATGTAAAATGGAGCATATCCCTTGAGATGCTTTTTACGCATGACTGCTACGTTCATTTGTTTGAATTTTTTTAAGGCTGTTTGCGTGATTTTGTCGGTCCACAAATGTTCCAATAATAATTTACCTTGTCGAACGTGTGTTGAAGCTGAATTTGAGATTAAACAGTGAATTAAGTCGTCTTAAATGACAACATCTCTTGTAGCAATTTTACGCACGACTGTTACGTCCATTTGTTTTGCGTAATTTTGTTGGTCAACACATTTTCTAATAAAATGACCTTGTCCAATGTGTGTTGTTGATGAATGAATGATGAATTTGATAGTAAACACGAGTAATGAATGAATGAATCCAAAAGACAGCATCTTTACTGTGACACTTTTACGCACAAATGTTTCATGCATTTATTTAAATATGTTAAGACTATTTTGCGTAATTTATTTGATCAACACATTTCCTCATAAAATTATCGTGTCAAACGCGTGTGGATGAAATAATGAATTGAACTTGAAAGTAAACAGTGGATAATGTATCATTAGTCCAAATTACAGCCTCCTATGGCGCTTTTACGCACGCATTTGTTTGTTTTCGCCGTTTTGAGTAATATTGTTTGTCAACAAAATTTCTCAAAATACTTTACTTTGTCAAAAGTTTTGATGAATAAATGATACATTGAATTTGATGTTAGACTGTAAAAAAAGTCGTCTTTGTCCAAATATCTGTTCCGAATAGCCTACTCCACATAACTCCATCACCTGTTTATCCATTTTTACCTGTATTACACTGTCTAGTTTTTTTTGTTTTGTATTGTTTTTATTGTCTGTTTTTATCCTTTGTATTGTACGGTGTCCTTGAGTGCCAAGAAAGGCGCCTTGAAATAAAATGTATTATTATTATTATTACTAATGACAGTATCAATTTTGTTGGAATTTTACGCACGACTGTTAACATTCATTTGTAGGATTTTTTAGGCTGCTTTGCGTAATTCTGTTTGTCAACACATACTTTTAAAATAATTGATCTCATCAAAATTATGCAGATGAATGAAAAATAAATTGACTTTATATTAAACAGTGAATAAGTCCAAATGACAGCAGTTACGTACTGCTCACAGTTTTGAGCAACATCGTAAATAAATGTTGTAATAAAACATGTGTGCTTAAAATGTCTAAATCCATATTTGTACGATCACACGTTATAACTATTGCAAGTAAATCAATAAACAGTAGGCTAATAATTAAGTGTTGTCATTTCTTTCCACAGATTTCCAAAAAAAAAACTGCACTGATGGAGTCCCACTGCCGCAAATTGGCGTCGACGTGCGCACAGATCGGTGAGTAATGACGCACTCAAGTCACTCAAATGACCTTATATTTGAATTGTGTTAAAGACAATTGAACCAATACTTTAGCTTAGTTACTTGTTAAACTTAAATTACACTTTTTTAATGCGTAAAGGACGTTACGCAACACATTTGGCTCCAACTGATGAATACTTTTTATTTAATGTGGTTCATGTTAAAGATTTTTGGAGACGACAATTATTTTCTTTTGTTGATATATTCATTATGCATTTGATAGGTGTGTTTTTACAAATGCACGTGTGTATCTGCATGTCCTGTCTACAAACGAAGTTCCTAAAGGATAATTCAAGTTATTTTGATTTGATCTGAAGAATAAACACATGAGCTATAACATATCTATTTAAGACGATTCAAATGAATTAATTTACATCTGTTTTAACATTATTTCTTGTGAATGAATACTGCTTCTTTACTGAAGAATATTAACAGGTTCCATGCAAAATTCTATTTAGTGTGCTTATTTACTTTACGCGTGTTTGCTTGTGTCGCTTGAAAAGGCCTGACAGAAGTTATCGGTGTTAGAGAGACCCCTGCTGCTCAAAGTAGTCATTGCAACTTCAGATTTATTTACATTCAATCTACTTGTTTACAATTATGGCAGTTCACATAATAAAAGTAATATCTATATTTGCATTCTCTTTTTTTATACGCAAATATATCAGATACTGGTTTTATCGTTGTCGGAAACTTGACAACAATTTCTGTATTTTAACATTTTGACTTTTTTAAAACAACTTTTTACCAACCACAAACTGCATCGCTTTGATTATATTTTCCCAACTCGTTACGGAAACCACCTCATATTCTTTTATCACCTCCTCAACGAATATCCAATTTGTCTCATTTGCCTCCATGATGTCGCCATTGACGGAATCCATTGCGTTTTCTCGCTCCATCGCTGTTGACATCGATTCAAAACAAACCCCAAACCCACTTTTTTTTTTTTTTTTGGTCCGTAATCTTTGCCTCGAGGGAAAGCAACTTAAACGTGTAATGGATGCCTCTCCGTGCGCAGGAATATACTAATAGAGGAATGGCTTTAATCCTATGTAAAAAAAAAAAAAAAAAAAAAAAAAAAAAGCCTTTGTGTCGCCGCTGCTGTATTGACTGAATTGCTAATTAATGGCCCTCTATGGCGGAGGAGGCCTAATCCGCACAAGAGAGATAAAGCATTCGAGAAATGAAGAGGAAAGCGATAATCCACTTCAAGTTTGGTTTAATACGGAGAAAGGAGCAGCGCGGGGTTAGGCCCAGACGAAGCCGGGTTAGAGGTGTGGCTTTAATGGGGCCACAAAAGTCTACATTCATTTTTTACTGACAGGTGTTTCTATAGGTTTGTTGTTGGCTGTGTTTGGGTCACAAATAAAAGAAATATTCTGGATGAACAAGTTCTTTGAGATGTATCCGGGTACATTTGGCACCGCTTCTGATCACAACTTAATTAGCCCTAATAAAGCGCGAACAAAGAGTGAATTCATTATGAAATAATTCAGGTTTCATCGCTGCAAAAAATAATTATATAACCTAGATAACATTGCTTGAATTGAGCATATGTATCTTAGTATCTAAAAAAAAACCTATTGAGATTATTTGACTCGTTTTAGAAATCTGATTAATGTTACTAAAATAACTACACCTTAATTACCCTTAGCAAAGCCTTAATAATTATATTTTCATTAACAAAATAATAATATTGAATGAAAAATGTTATTAAGACTTATTACTGCTTATTTAATGAGCTATGGTTAGGATTTAGGATGGACTTGTTGTAATGAGGATGTTAATAAGCCCTAATACACTTAATGATTCATTAAAATTGTCATTTGCTCATAATTGACTTACGTTTGTATTTATGCTTTTTATTAAGACTAATTTATATAGTGTCACTGAAGTAACTTCTAGATATAATGTTTTGCCCTATTTTTTTTTCCTTTCTTTTTGATGGGCTTTTTTGCAGTGACAAACTTCAGCTTTATCATTAAATTAGCCTGATTAATCCCATGCTTAATTGAGATATTTAAAATGTAGTTATTATAAAGTGTGGTAACACTTTATAATAACTACATCTTAATTAGCCTTACTAAACTCTTAATAAATCGTTAATTCATCATGAACAAATGAGAAATTAATGGACAAAAACATTTATTAAGGTATAATAAAAACATAATTACCACAAACCCTACTCCTCAACCCTAAATCCTAACCTTAGTTCGTTAAGTAAGTAGTAACTAAGCCTTAATACAAATTTTTATTCATTAATTGATTATTTGTTAATGAATTATTAACTCTATACTCATGTTTTATTAAGGTTTTACTAAGGCTAATTAAGGTGTAGTTATTATAAAGTGGTACCTAAAGTGTTGCTATATTGTTAATGTACAATCGGTGCTAATTTTTGAGTAACTTTTATCCGTCATCTAAAGTATTTTGCTTACATTTTGAGGATTCAAAAGTAAAAAAAAATATGACATTCAGTCATGTATCTTTAACCAGTGGGCGTAATAAGGTGTCATACAGTCAGTTGGTTCAGGTATTGCCAGGTGTGTCTCGACAAAAAACAAACAAAAAAACACTATTTAAAAATATTTGGATAACTTGTCTTTATTTAAAGCTAAAAGCCGTGTTGAAACGCCATATTGGGTCATATAGCACAAAAATACGCCAAGACTTAAAAGGGTGGAAGACGAGTTTCATCAATTAAAAATGGTCCAGCCTTGATCCCAAAAACAGCGAGATAATCTAGTCTTAATCTGAAATGAATCCACTTTATTGTGACATTATTATTCAACAACAAACTGTTGTTAAAATTGTCTGTAATTTGATCTTTTCTTCTTTTAAATCTATGACTTTCCTCTAAACCTTAACTATTTCAAATCTTATTATCGCTTTCATCTGATACAGTCGCATTTTAAAGCCAAATCCAACGCACAGTTTATGTTCATGTCCGTGCGTAAAGCCACACTTTTACGCGCCGATTACGCACGGGCACACCAGCTCCATTTCTAGACTTGGGGGGATTTCTGAGTTGGCCTCTAGTGCCTTAACTCCTGTGCTCAACGTATAAAGCCCTGGTGGTGCTGTGTTTATAAATGACGGACTTTGAGAGAGGATAAACTTCTGTAAAGCGCCAAATCCAGACGCAATCCTCCCGGCTCACCGTAATTACGACTTTTTAAGGCCAATTAATAGCATTAGACTTTGTGTTTTGCATCCAGGGCGTGGTTGAATGTTTTAGTTGAGATTTCAAAATGTATTTTTCAACATCAAGACGTCTATATCATTATATATTTGCGCACACCAAACAAGACCAAATGTGAACGCATCCTTAGACCAAGATTTAGTTCTGATTATTTGTTATTTAGCCTTTTAGTGCACAGTGTACTAAGCCAGTTGCGTCCTCTTGTCCCGGTTCAACCTCGGAAATCCACCCAGTTTGGCGTTTACTTTGGATATCAACGGGGAATTAAACAGAAAAGACCCGACAAATTGGCTCAAATGATTAAAAGTCCTCCTTCAGAAAAATTCTTAGGCAAATGAGAGACTTATCAGATTAAAAATAAGGCCAGATGAGTGGTTGTTGGCGAGGAGGAGGACGCCCAGCAGCAGCAGTTAAGCGCCCTGATCAGCTAATCCGTCGTCAACAAACCCAAGTGTCCGCGGCGCTTACGCTCTGGTGGCGGCTCCGGTGGGGCTCGTTTTAACGGACACTTGAAGCGTGTCCGCCGGGGTCACGCGGGGAGCGGGTACTGGACTGAGGAGAGGCTTTACTCTAGTCACAATGGGATCGAGGATCAGATATCATACACACGCATGGCTTATTGAAGATGATGTGAAAGTCATTTGGCCATTTGTAAAAACAGCTCGGACTATAGTGATTATATTGGGGGAAATGTATGGAATGCACAACACATTTAACTGTTAAATCGTTTAAATGGAGGTGGCAGGTACATTCTTTTGCACAAATTCATTTCACTGTGGGTTTTTGGTCATGTCTGGCCTGTGTTTGACAAGTGCGCATTGCCTCGCCCCACGCTCTTGGATAACAGTCCGTTTTTCCGCCTTATTTATTTTCATACAAGCTTTGTGCCGCGGTGTTTGATATTCAGACTTCTTCAATAAAAGCCTTTATCCGCGCGGTGCCCCTGAGTAAACTGCGGTGACAGCGAATGTGTCCGTATCAATAGAAGCGCGCGCTTCACTGGGCCACCGGACGCAGCTCATAAAGCGAGGCCAAACTCTGTTATTTTCATTTTATTTGGTCTTGGGCCGCTGCTGCTGCCGCGGTGCCATCTCTGTACACGCTTTTATTTGGAGACTGGCATTGGTGGACACGCTCCGCGCGCTGCGGTTGGCTGGACGCGGCGTCATCTCCACGCACGAGGATGTGATAGAAGAGGCACACGAGCACGAGCGAGGCTGTGAGTGAAGGGTGCACGAGCACGAGCGAGTCTGTGAGAAAGGAGGGGCGGGGCGGTGACGTGAGCTGCGGTGGAGAGGCGCGGCGGGGCTCGGGCGGCAGCAGTGTGAGGACGCCTCTGGATCTACTATCACCTGCCTGCTCCTGTCACTCTGTGTAGCCGCATGGCAGCTCTCAATGGCTCGAGCTGACCACCTCTGCCTTTTACGCACAAAGGACTTGTGTCTCCGCACATTCCACTCACGGACTTGCTTTTCTTTCCGCTTCTAAAGGGACTTACGCACGCCGTTTCTGTTTCCTCATGAACTCTATGAGGGACCCGATCAGCCTCGAGCCGCAGCACATATCTGGGACTAAACTGGGCTCCTCTTCGCACCACGCGGCACTGGCCATGGCCTCGAGCCTGCAGCCGCTGCAGCGCGCGGTGGACGTCAAACACCGGCTTGAGGTGCACACAGTGTCGGACACGTCCAGCCCCGAGTCCGTGGGTAAGAGCAGCGTGCGCGCGCTCCCATCTGGACTGCATCTGGCAACACACACCACTCAAACCTGTGTGCAGTTCTCCACCGCCTTTGCTCCATTTTTATGGATATAAGAAACTATAGGCTATAAAAATAGGCCTATAAACAAAAGTGACAAAATGAACATCGGAAAACCGCAGGTTTATGCAAATGTGCGGCTATTCAAATATCTACAGTGGAGTAACGTGGCCGTTAATAAAGCGTTAGAACAGTTTCCATGTTTCACAACGTGTGTAGAGCGAATATTTTTGCGCATTCGTTTTATTTAAGTATTTTTTTCTTAAGCGTATTTTTTTATTATTATTATTTATTTATTTTTTAATGTGCGTGCCAAATTGTGAAAAGGGATTTTATGATTTATAAACGTGTACTGTGTGTATTTGTTATATAACAATTAAACAAGTATTTCAGACAATTTTTTGTTTATTTGATGGAAAATATAACAGTAAAATTGAAGGTTACAGAATGAACTCAAAATTAAGTAACACAAATACGGGCCAAAGCAAAAAATTCCTCACATTCCATACAGGCTTTCTATCGACTTAACTTGCCACAAATCCTTCCCAAGTCTTTTGCCCAAACGTAACTCATGTGTGCTCCAACAGAGAAGGAGAAGGTCCTGAACAAAGCCGACGACTCCTCCGATGACCCGTCCAAGAAGAAGCGTCAGCGGCGGCAGAGGACGCACTTCACCAGCCAGCAGCTGCAGGAGCTGGAGGCCACCTTCCAGAGGAACCGCTACCCGGACATGAGCACCCGGGAGGAGATCGCCGTGTGGACCAACCTGACGGAGGCCCGCGTCAGGGTAAGAGCAGGAGAGAGAGGACCCCTGGGAGCGAACACAACACCGTATTAGAGCCAGTTTGGATTTTACGCACTGACGCCAAAGGATACACATTCAGACGGACACACTGCAAAATAAATAATTAGACCCGACTGCAACTAATGTATGTTTTTAACTCTTTTTATCAACTACTCAGCTTGTTAGTTAAATACATTTACAGATGCTGGACGAAAAATAAGTTACTTATGTTAAAGATTACGCATTCAGACTGATATATTTGCTCAGTGCAAACCAATTATCTTACAAGAACAATAGGCTACAATCACGTATTACGCTGACTCCAATGTAGGCTACATTTTTAATTCGTAGATGATACAAAAAAAAAAAAAAAATTTTAGTTATACAAAAGACAAAAAATGTAGTCAAAGTTTGGCAAAAATAATAATTAGAAAAAAATATATTTTTAAAGTAAATTCATAAAACGCCAAGAAAGCGTAACATCTCTTGTTTTTGATAAATAATTTTGCAAATTTCAACAAACGTTGCTGATTTAATAACTCAAAGTAGTTAATAGCATGAATATTAATAATTCATTTGCGTTTGAATTTAGATATTTTAGGCAACACGTTAAAGCTAATGAACGTGCAGATTCAAATCTTACGTAAAGAAACGCATTTGATAATTATGCAAATGTAATGTTCCGCTGAAGTAGACTATGATACCTAAAAAAGCTATTTTAATTTCACAAGTTAGGCCTAACCTAGTTTCCTCCACAATCTATTAGGCTGAACAAATGAAGTCGTTACGCAGTGCACTCGTGCGTAAAAAGAACACATTTTCAATTACGCGCGCACCGCTTCAACATCATTAGACCCACATACACGCATTGTTAAACAAATTCTGACTAAACCTCTTTTTTTTTAACGACACCTCCTGTTGTTCGCGCGCGCACCGACGACGTAATTACGCATTAATGATCTCGTTAACATTACAGGCTATTGACATGTTTCGGTGCCAGATACCAGCCGCGTGTGAAAGAGGTGCAAAGCTCGGATTTTGCGATTGTCGCCTATGTTGTGTTGTGTTGCGTGTGTCTGTGAGAGTGACTGTGTGAGCGAGTGTGTGTTTGTGTGTGATCCCGAGGTCAGCCCAATCCACATCCAGGGCGAGGAGAGCGAGCACACGCCGGGACAAGAGTGTGTATTCCGGGTTGAAAGATAATAAGGCTGGAGAGAAGGAGACGAGAGCGTACTTGTTTTTTTTTTTTTTTGTTTGTTTTTTTCTATAGACTTCCTTTGATAGCCTGCAGGTTATTAGATTGCCCAATATTGTTTTTTTTTTTTTAATTATTTGTAATTATGACGCATTGTTAGATATTTGCTAAAGCACGTAGCGTAACTTGGAAACATGAATAAGATATAGTTGTCAAAATGTAGAATGCATAGGCTCGCGATGCAATGCTATTTAAGCAGCCTACTGTTTGCACGTTTGTTTATTTGCAAAGAACAATAAATGTGTAGATCTATAGCCTACAACGTAAGGAACGAATAATGATACAATAAACACGAAACAAATGTATATAAAATGTAGATTTATTGATCATTGTTTACTTTGCCTGTACTTTATTTTCCCAACATGTTCTAAGCTCATAAACAACTGGCCTACGTTTAAAATTAGGCTACTAAATAAAACAAATTCATCCCAAATTTAGGTCATTTAGGTTTACGAAGAAAATTAATTAAAAAAACAAACATTGTTTTGCTACTTTGCCTGTATTTCTTTATTTCCCTACAGCTCACAAACAATACAACACATTAAAACATATTAGATTAGGTTGTTCTTTAGGGTTAAATGCATAGGCTTATAACAATGGAATAGCCTACTTTTTATGTTTTTTTTTGCTTAAATAAACGAATCTTGTAATTTGACATTACTCTAAGAATGTAGCGCCTGCATTTACCGTTTTAATGCTTTGTTATGTTTACGTAACGACGCTAGTAGCGCGCTAAACCAATTTTGTTTACATTGCGAGGAACGAGCGTGTTTTATTTTAGCTTACTGTTTTACGTCACTACACGAGAAAAAAAAAATAATAATAAAAAAAACTATACGTAGCTTTGCTTAAGATGACTTTGATTAAGGAATTTTAATCCGTTTTAAAATTTTATTGTTTACGTAATTTAGAATGTTTATTTGGATTCATGGCGTTTCAGATCGTTTCTAAGTTAACTGGCCTTAAGAAAACATGAATGAATGGGATAAGTCAAATTAGCTCATTAGCAAATATTTGGGGTCAAAGTAAGAATATTTAAATACATCATTACGGTTAAACAAGCAATTTTACCTCGTCCTGAAATTCACTTTTTGTGGCGTGTATTTGAGACTCACCGTAACATTCACCGTCTTCTCCCGCAGGTATGGTTCAAGAACAGGCGAGCCAAGTGGAGGAAACGCGAGCGTAACCAGCAGGCCGAGCTGTGCAAGAACGGCTTCGGCCCGCAGTTCAACGGACTCATGCAGCCGTACGACGACATGTACCCGAGCTACACGTACAACAACTGGGCCGCCAAGGGTCTCACGTCGGCGTCGCTGTCCACCAAGAGCTTCCCCTTCTTCAACTCCATGAACGTCAACCCGCTGTCGTCGCAGACCATGTTTTCGCCCCGAACTCCATCTCCTCCATGACGTCCAGCATGGTTCCGTCGGCGGTCACGGGGGTGCCGGGTTCGAGCCTCAACAGCCTCAACAACTTGAATAACCTCAGTAACCCGTCGCTCAACTCCGGAGTGCCCACGCCGACTTGCCCGTACGCTCCGCCCACGCCGCCCTACGTGTACCGGGACACTTGTAACTCCAGTCTGGCCAGCCTCAGACTCAAAGCGAAGCAGCACTCGAGCTTCGGGTACGCCAGCGTGCAAACCCGGCCACTAATCTGAGCGCGTGCCAGTACGCCGTGGATAGACCGGTGTAGTGTAATGTAGCGAAGAGATGCACTGTAAAAAAAAATAATGCTAATGTCAACAAAAAATGGCCGCCAGTGTCGTTACGTAAAGAGTGAAAGAAAGAAAGCAGCTTCGAAGAAATCTCTTTAAGTTTAGAACATTCGGGAAAGATGTGAATGCATAAATAGCTCTAATTTTCAGATTCTAAACATGGATGTCATACTACCAGAGTGTTTTTTTGTATAGGTTCTGTTCACAACATTGCAAAAAAAACAATAAAAGTTAGTAACGTAATCCGATAATTTCAATCAGCGTGCTAACTCTATCCTTTAACGTCTCTGTATAACCTTACACTAAAAATGCTCAAAACGGCATGATGTCTTAGCCAAAAGTCGGTTCATCGGTGATCCAAACTTAGTCGAAATCCAACAAAACACTATTTCTATTGCAATATTGTTTAAAATGACACTAATGACGTATACTTTATTGCTTAGCCATATATGACTTAGCATTTAGGGCTAATTTGTTTCTGAAAATGAGACTACTTTATCCAGTAGCCTATTATGTCTGCACTTTTCTCAATGCTATGAAATGATAACAGTAAATCGTTGCTGTATGTGACAAATTAATGGAGAAGTAACGCGCAGTGCCAAGTTTTGAGTGGTTCAAAGTGTGGAGGGTAAAACGCTCACTTGCACTTACAGTATGTAGGCGTATCATACCTATATGTTCCCATTGTGGTTTTACTACAAATGGTCAATAAAACTCAGCAAAATCCTTTCAAAACTGTTCAAAGAAATAAAGTTTACATCTTTCTAGACATTCAAACGCAAAGCTTATAGTTGCTGTAGATGAAATAAATTCCTCCACAACTTAAAACTTGACTGGCGAATTGATTGATCGACTTAGCAAAACAAAAGCTCATAAAATTAGTTAATATCTCGAGGGAAATGCTAAACACATGCTAACAGACACAGTAGTACACAGGAGTACCTGCATTTTCTCACAAAAACATTTTGATATTAAATCTTTCTATCTACTTCCTAAAGTTAAAAAAAAATATTCAGCACTTAAGTTTAACATTCATTTTTGGCAGTAGTTATTGCTTAAACATGGTTTTATAGAAAGGGAAAGTGAAACTGGAGTGGACCACCCAAGTTTAGCCAGAGCGCAGAACTATATCACTTTAAATTCAGATAGTAGACAAAGTAAATCTTATGTTGACATAATGTGCTATGTGTGCGATTAACCTTTTAGTGCTGAAGACAAACAATTTACAGCAACACAAAATCAGGTACCTCAGCTTTAAAAAAGAAAAAAAAAGTTACTTTCCCAACTACATGGCTGCAGCAATTTGTTATTATTGATTTTGCATTTGTTTTTGCAATGATAGAAACATGTAAAGTCAAACAACAGAAATGAGATGTAAATATGGGTGAGAATGAATCAAAGTTGCTAATGGTCCTATAATTTACTTATCACTTGATTCCGCCCCGCCCACTTTTGTTGGAAGCACGGTTCCTGTTTAGCTGTGGTTAGCTTGTGGAATTAGGTTTATGTGAACTACCTTTATCTATGAAAGCTTCAGACAGACAATCTCACACCTTCACAGAGATAAACAGGAAGTGCACCGCCAGCAAAAGTGGAAATGGCAGAATAAGGTCAATAAGGACATGAGTAGAAATGTGAAGAAAATAAAATTCAGCATTGCCAGATGTATGATAAGTTCACCTCCTATCCGATCAATAGTTCTAAGTCACTGTAAAAGTCTTGGTAAATGTACGATAATTTCAAAGCGCCAGGCTTTTTCTTTGTTGTAACTAACTTGAGTTCATCTAAATGACCTAAAAACTGATCCAGAATCAACAAACATTTACCACAGTGTGCGCTTTAGTGGTATTTTACTTGTAATAAAGTATGATTTGGTTCTAGTGATATTAATTTAAATCAAACTGAGGTTCTGGTGCGATAATTCAACATTTCCCGTCTGGCAACACTGCCCAGATTACATGAAACTACGTCATTTTCTCAAGACAAATGATACAAGTCTTGCGAGTTAAAAACTAATTATGACACCGGCTTAAGTTTTGGCAGTCTTAATTAAATTCTACTAAGTTAAATACATTTTGGTATTTAAATAAGAAAAAAATTTCTGCATACGGTTCTGTGTGTACGACCAAACCATTAGCCGATATAATAAGCTGCAATGTGAATGCAGCATTGCCTAAGCTAGCACTTTTCCGAAGCACTCTGAATACATCCATGCACTGCCCTTTTCCAAACATGCAGACTTGGATCTGATGGTAGAGTCGATACGATGTGCTTTGTGGACAACATACTCATGTGTTAAAGGCACAATTTGCAAATTTACAACAAAAAATCAGTTACCTCAGTTTTAAAAAAAGACAAAATTGCTCTCTCAACTCCAACCTTGATATTAGTATCCACTAGGCTTCAATTTAAAATAGCTTTGAATCGTTGCATAGTGATGTTTCAGTTTGGATGTTGGGTTCGAGCTTCATGCGTCCCTCCATAGCTCATTTTTGTGGGGTTTGTGGGGTTGTAATTTCTCAGTCAAAGGAAGTAAACGACAGCTTAATGTCATTAAGCCATGTCATTCTTATCGAGATGAATTTTGTCATTCTGCCTTTTTATAAATTCTCAAGCTACTGCTCAAAACTACGCTAAACATAATATTGTTAGCCTATTTATGGAAAGCCATGTTTTAATTGGCATATTCACAAAAAAGATAGTTTGTTCTTATGAGGCTAGGGCTGGGCGATATAGCAGAAAATTAATATCACAATTTTCTTGGAGCCAGATCACGATTTCAATTTTATCACGATTCTTGTAAACTGTCTATTTTCAAATTACTTTTGAGGTAAATACAATCATCTGCTAATTTAGAAAGTTCCTTCTCCACGGTCAGTATCTAGATCCAGCCGTCATAGGCTGGTCAGTGTTGCCAGATATTCAGAAAAGAAAACGAGCGACCAATCCCAAAACAAGTGACCTCAACTCTTCAATAACAAAAATATTAAACATAATCATCATCAAACATATTCAGTGTGCCTCCCCTCTCCCTCCCCAGGACTGCAGATGTAAATTAGCTGTAAAAGCTAGAATTAAATTAATTCAATTGTAATTGCATTTCATTTAATTTAATCAAAACGTTGTGAATCTCCACAAATGTTCTGGCCGTTTTTAACATTAAAAATGACTTTTAGACATGAATATATGCTAAAAGGTAATTATATATGTTTTAACTCAGACCCAAAAAATTGCTAAAATCCCCCTTTTTTTTTTTTTTTTACTTGAATGTGCAGCCCATAAAATACAACCTTCAAATGAGACCTAAAAAACAAAAACAAAAAACAGCCCAATATTGAAAACTAAAAAGAGAAGAAAACTTGGCAACTCTGCGGCTGAGAAAAGTAGGTTGGGGTAAAAAAAGTCTGTATTTGAACAGATTCCATAAAAAATCAGATTGTCACAAGGATAAGCTTACAATTCACAATTCCAAAAAAAAAAAAAAAAAAAAAAAAGACCAGATTCATAACCATGTATCGAGACAAGAATCGAACGGTCACCAAACCGAACCGTCCCATTCATAGACAAACTTCAACAATTAGCTGCAAAGTCAATGCATCTCTGCCTAAGCTAGCACTTTTTTTTGTTTTGTTTTTTTTTCTCGAAGCACTCAGAACTCACTGCCCTTTTCAAAAACTCGGGTGGAACGTCACGACATCTGGCCGGCCATTTTTGCAGTGTGCGAAACCGGGCATCCGCAGGAACAAAAGACTACTACCACTACTATTTTTATTTGTATTTTTTTTGGTGTTCGAATTGCAAAAAGGAGGGTCAAACGTGCCAAACCTGCTGGATGGATGGATGGAACTCTTCCCGGAGAATATTTTGCCTGTTCGGACGCTGTATAAACTGATCCAAAAGGAAAGCAGCAGGGTTTTTTTTTTTTCCGTTCACTTCACGGACTATTATTGACCTCCCCAAAATGGTTGTACATATATATATATATTTGAGTTGAATGCCTCCGGTCTGTTCTCTCTTTCCTCTTTCAAACGTATCAAAACGCATGTGGATTTGAAAAAAAAAAAAAAAAAAAAAAAAAAACAGAATTTTGCTTGCAAACAAAGGGAATGTACATACAAAACGCACTGACTGTGTGTTTCTGACATATTATAAATTTATTATCAATGTCTGTGTGAGTTTAGACTAGCCATTCTGGATTTTAAAAAGAAACTAAATGGTCCTATGCGACGTTTTTTTTTTCTCTGTGTATACTTTGGTACAGTTTTTTCTTTTCTTTCTTTTACAACAGCCCCAAAAAACAATTGTGCTTTATTTAATGGAAGTAAATATATTGTTCCCAAACTTGTCGTGTTATGTAATCTTTGGAAAGAGAGTGGTGTCTATAGGTTTGTTTCACAGTGTCGTGGCTAGGCTAGTTCTAGTCTGAAAATACCTGCGGATAGTCCCTTCTCGTCCATTTATTCCATATGAAGAACTGGCTGAACGGCTTAAAATAATATTTATTTAAATGTGGAGTAGCTGATTTTTACATTGCAATCACAATTTATGTTTTAAATCTGACAACTTTCTCTCATAAATCCACGTTTTCTTTTTTTGGTTGTAATGATGGTAAATTAACGTCTTTTTAGAGGCAATAAAGTGAAACTGGAGTGACCACCCCAGGCTCAGCCAATCAGAACACAGCTTTCGGCTCTTAATTAGAACTAAAGCTCTACATTATGGTTCCGTAAGAGTTTTGCCCCATGTTATAGTGCCATAGGCTTTTCGAAAATTCAATTTTAAGAGTTTAAAGAAATACCGCGGGCTATCCAGCTATGTGCTAACTCAGATCCATAGCGCGGATGTTTTTAGTCTAAAAAGCACAACTATAACTTAAAATTCAACAAAATGTCGTAATAACTTCGTAGTTTACAAAGCTGAAGCTTTAAACAAAAATGTAGGTCTTATGCTCGTGACTCACCACAGAGCTGCTTAGCCCCAAGGACGTTTCCAAACTTTTAATATAATTTTTTATCAAATTCCCTATGGCAATTTAACATGGGGTCCGAGATTTTGGAACCAGGAAGTGGGCGGTCACTGTTGAGCTCCATTACATTCAGACAGCACTCAATGGTCTCATTTTTTCACAAAGTGCTGCATTTATCATCTGCTTTTTAGTGGAAACCACAAAATGCACAGATTTACAACTAAAAAAGTCAATTACCCCAGCTTTAATTAACACAAAGGTGACACAAGTTACAATCAGATAATCATATGCAGCATGTTCAGACCTTGACATATGAGCTACACATTTCACCAGAGAAAACCCACGTGTTTATAAAATGTGCCGTTTGTGCCTCAAAGCTAATGTCAGCCTATAGACGTTTTCACACATGAAGGTACCAAGAACTATACGTTTAGTCAGAGAAACTACCCTGTCCCCATGTTTGCATTAGTATAGATGATTTAACAAAATCAAAGAAATCTAACAAAATCAAGAAAATCTAATTTTAAGTTGATTAAGTGAATCGTCCCATCCCTAATCGTCCCATCCCTAGTTTAGATGTGTTTGTGCTGTCTTATTTCAGTCCTATTGTGCAGAAATGTTAGAAAATTAACAAAATAATGTTAAGTTTTGATTTAGTAAGCTATAATTACACAAGAATGAGATTAAGAACTACTGCTGAAGTTGCTTAGTTCTGCTTTCATTTATGCATTGGATTTATGAACTAATTTCTAGACATTTACCTATAGCATTATTCGTTCATTTCATACACTGTGGTAGTAAGCTACTATTGTAGCCATAGCTGCCCTGGGGCTGGCAGAAGCAAGGCTGCTATTTTGCACTATCTGCCTCTCTGACCACTTGCTTACATTCACACTCACACCAGATCCAGACTAGGCAATGTGTCTCTCCTGAGGACACGGTCTCCCATCCAAGTACTGCCCAGACCCAACCTGCTTAGCTTCAGATCAGGTTAAAATACACACTTTTATAAACAATAAGTCTTTCCCTGTGAAGTATTTGACATTTGCTTTATAATAGACACAAAAAGGATTAGAAACATCCTCATGATAGGGTATTAACATGTCGTAAAAGAGATACGTATTTCAGTGAGACTGTGTTGGAAAACTACACATTAGAGGTTTTGCAGGTGACATGACAGCATTCTAACTGTGAGTGCTGAGTGGCAACAATGCATGAGAGTCAATGGAGGGAAAGGACATTTTCTCTTGTAAGAGTTCAATAAACAGCTAAAACAGGAAAAATAAACTACAGTTTGAGAACAAGTTCAACCCACAACAAGTCTACTGAGCACTGGGTTTGTAACTGACATGTAAAAAGAGAAAATCAAGTCAACAGTTGTAGCAAAGCAGATAAACAACAAGACTTTAGCTTCTCGTTGAAATCACACACAGTTGAACTTAAAAAAGTCCTAAATCATCAAGCATTTTTGGAATAAAAAGATGTCAGTGCAGATTCAGACCCTGGAAAAGTTTAGGATTTTTACTTGTTATGGAAAAAAAATTGAAAATATTTTGAAACAATTACTAAAACAAAGAATAAAACTGGATCCAATTAAACTGAATTGCATTGTACATCAAATTACACTGATCAAACTAAAAATAAACCCAAATTACAGTATTTTGTTCTATTTAAAGCTTTAATTTTTAGAAAGTGCTAAGTCAGACAAATTAAGAACTGATGAATAAAAAATACATTTACTGTATTTTGGTTTTGTCTTTTTGGGTTAAGTTAAAAATGCTATACCCAGTTTTTATAAAAGTAGATTGTTGATTTTAAGCTTCTTCTTCTTCTTCTGCTTATTAACCTAATGTATTCAACAACAACAACAGACAAACTTAGTAGATTTTGGTGAACAAATGAGATTAATCAGTCCAGTTTCCGGAGAAAACGTAGATATACAGTGAAATGTCAAAACCGTACCCAAAGAAAATGTCGCTATATGTGGCTACAACAAAAAAACAAAAACATATTTTATGTTTTGGCTTCTTGTAAATCAACAATATGTGTTTATATCTACATTTTCTCTGAAGTCACTAGTAGTCATGTTATTTGTGATTCCACCAAAAACTATTGTTTCTAATGGTGTTTTTACTCAGATTTGACTTATTTAACCATAACTTAGGCACAAAATAACAAGAAACAAATACAGTCATTATATGAGACCAGTTTTAGGCAATATTTGTCTGTTAATTGCAGATGTTGGAAATATATTTCATCGTACAGTTTTAGTGAAGAAAAACAAACATTTTGAGTTTGTACCATAAAACCTGATCCTATTTGATGTTAACGTTTAAAACATGAGTATGGATGTACTAAGGATGTGCAAAAATGAATACAAAAAGATCACTTCTAGAGACATTTTAAGTACGTGTCAGAATCAGTTCAAATCTTTGCCATACTTGCTTGTCAAAGCCTGATCCACCAGATCTCAGAAGCTAAGCAAGTTAGGGCCTGGTTAGTACTTGGATGGGAGACTGTTAGAACACCAGGTGCCATAGTGGGACGACAAGAGTTTGTCGTGTCCTTGGGCAAGACTTAACCTATTGCCTCAGTGTCTGCGTACACTTGGTGAGTGGATCCCTGACTGTAAAGCGCTTTGAGTGCCTGGAAAGGTGGAAAAGTGCTATTTAAATAAAGACCATTTACGATTTACAAGGCACTTCTTCTGTCAGAACATTAACAACGTTTTACTTTGTTTTGAACAAGAACTTAATAACTTTTATAAAAAAGAAAATTAGGAAACCTGAGTAAAGTTGAAAAACTGCCATTTTGGAAATGTCACATGACCAGGACCATGCTGCATCAGGAGGTTCATCAGGAGCCACTCTGGGACTGGAGAAGGTCTAAACCAGGGTGTCAAACTCATTTTGCCAAAGGGACACATTGGCATCGAGGTAGTCTCCGAAGGGCCAGTTGTAACTAAAATGAACCTTACTAATCTTTTTGTATTTGATTCTTATATAATAATTAAAGTGACAATTACTGAATATATGTTGAATATACGTCTGAAAAATGACTTACTCTTTAAGTTTCAGACAAATCCTTTTATTAGGTTTAGACACCCAGATTACTCCTGGCACTAATATAAAATTAAAGAAAACCTTATAAGACCTTGAGGGCCGCATAAAATGAGGTGGCGGCCCGCATCCGGCCCCCGGGCCTTGACTTTGACATACGTATGTGGTCTAAACTGTGAATAAAATAATGTATAGAAGCTTCCAGAGCAGTCGAAGTGGCTGTTACTACAATTGTGCCACTTGTGTCGACTAATACAAATGTTGGTCGACAAAAAAAGCTTCGACCGATTAACTGACTAAACGGCTAAAGGACAACAGTACCAATATTTTATTATTACTTTCTCAACAGTTTTTCTCCAACACCTTCCACCGGTGCTGTCCAGTCTACAGACGTGTTTCCACTTCCACTACACATACAGCCAGAGTCCGACCTGCTGAATACACATCCCTGCCTGAACTCTGGTGGTGGTGGTCGCTGAGGCTTGAAATAACACAAACACAAAGTACAGACCACACCACAAAAACCACGCTCCATTAAGACAAAGATTTAAGAAGCGTCTGAAGTCAGGTCTAAACATTACACTTGTTTATTTATGCCCAACACGCTGAGGAAAGTTCATTTTACGCACCGGATCTCGTACAAATTGGACGTGCGGGTGTTTTCATAATAATAATGAAACTTGTGTGGAGGTTATTTGACGCAGTTTTGCTCTGTGGATTCTTTTTTTTTTTAGCATTTGTTTAGAAGCGAGTTTAGATGCATGAGAGTTAGAATCATGTTAAAGAATCAACCTTTTTGGGATGAATCAGACTCAGTTGGTACTTTACACTTATAAATAAGACAAATTCACAAACATTTTAACAGGATTATTATATGGGTACTGACTAAAATTTATTGTGTGTTATATTCAAATCATCAAATCAAATCAATGTATTTTTGTATAGCCCAAAATCACAACAACTTTAGTCTCTGAGGACTTCCCAAGAGTGTTAATTTAGCAAAACATTACCTTCAGCTTTTGAAGAGGAATTGTCCAAACCCAGAAATGCCAAATCTGGAGTCATTCCAACACACTATTACAGTAAAGCGTAAAAAAACAAAACAAAAAACAAACAAACAAAAAAACCTGACAACTGGACATTTTTTTTAGGTTTAACGGTTAAGTTTAGGCTTCAAGTTACTAAAATTATTAGTTTAGGACTGGGACTTGGAGTAGATTAAGATTAGGATAAGGATTTAGTAAAATAAACATAAATAATAACACGTCTTTACAACCACAGAAATGAACTGGAGCTGCAACGATTTATGCAAAAAAAGTGTGAATTTAGGCTAAAAATAAGCTTTTGAGATGTTCTCTTATGTCATGGTGTATTCTTTCTTGTAAGATCGAGTTGATTATGGCAGCGGATACTAGCATCCACAGCCATTGACGCACAGCACCCGCCGTGTTTGATCACTGGGGTTTGGTCTGCACCAGTGTTCTTAAAAAATAACAATAAAAGGACAATAACAGATTAAAATGATTTATATTTTGTAATAATGACAATTTGTTACACCAATGACTGGTCCGGCTAACCTAACTTCAAACAAAACAATGTATCTAGTGTGACTAGTGTATCCAGTGTGTTTTACACTATAAACTATTGTGTGTTTTTGACGCTTTTGTATAACAATAATAACGTAGCGTAGCATATACACACAAAAAAGGCGTGAGGTCCTGCTCATTATACGCTCTTTATGTGTTGTGGCATGTACACTTTCTTGTGAGACTGTGATGGACGAGCTCAAGCTGAGTAAAGTCACAAGCTCAGGTCTGACCACTGGACCAATCAGAGCAGGAGTTACAAAGCGAGCAGCAGTAGCCAAAGCTACAGCTTAAAAAAGTCGTTTTATACTAAACTAAACCTTTTGAACCAGAAAAACAGTTTATGATGTGAAAATAGGTAAGAATTACAACAGGAGCCGACTGTTCTTTATGCTGTAGATGCTGTTTCTGCCGAACACAAGCAGTTTTTGTTTCTAATGCTTTCTATAAAAAAATAATGCTGTCTTTAGACATTTTCCCACTGCAGTAACAATGGAGCAGCCACTGCAGCTGATTTACAACGGCTAAGGGCTAACGATAATCCAGATATTGTAATAGATCCATGGTTCATACACATGTTCCATAGATAAGTAAATAACAAAAAAAAATAATAAATAATAATAATAATTCTAATAATAAAAAAAAATATGCAGAACATGTCTTCTTAAAAAGGAATCATGGACCTGATCTGGCCTCCAGGCACAGTTTGCCTGGGCTATGCTAGAAGCTTTTCATGGTCAAACATGAATATTTATTGGCATATTCACGCATGAAAGTACCAAGAACTACGTCCCAACATTGCTCCAGCCCCTGTTTAGTCATAAGAACTTCCCAGTCCCCATGTCAACAAGAGACTCTAACTGGCTTTAGCATTAGCTTTTGTTTAGTCAGGAACATTTAAATAAGTCATTAAGTGGTGTTAGGAAAACTAGTCCACAAAAAAAAAAAAAAAAACTAGATGTACAAATCACACTGAAATTAGCTACAAAACAAAATCCATGTAAGTTCTATATTACACATGTATTAGGAACTGAAAAAATGTTCCTAGATTGAGAAAAGGCCTCATTTAGTTGACAATATATTATAAAAGAAATCAACACATTTAAAGTCGACTACTTCAATTGTTTTTTTACTGCTGTATTCCGATCTCCAACTGCTCGTAATAATCTGATGTAATTTGTGAAGTCTTCCAAATCCCTGCCGCTGTAAGATCGGGTTCAAAAGACAAACAAACTCTTGGACACGGTAATAGGGGAAGCTCCGGGATGTTATGTTTGAACAGGTCACCTCTCAAGGGAGTCTTATTGTCAAAAGAAATAAATCAGTGCGCGCCCTAATGCTGTTTTCACCTACTTGGCTAAATATATAACCGCCGCATCAAAAGCCGGGCCTGCTTTTATCCCACGGCTCTTTGAAGGATTCCCGGTTGTCCAAAAGCAGTGTGGAGATGATGCGGTCTCCTGCACACACAGCCCGGGTAATCAGCTGACACAGGATAAGCCTGCAGGACGGACGGGGGCTAATACACAAGTCTGGGCTCCAATACACATCCAATCCACATGTGTGCGGCTGGACTGGGACGTCAGAGTGTCTCCTGTGATCACTGAGGGGAAAGGCAAGTTTGCACACACACGGTTAAAAGAATACAAGGGCAGTTTAGTGTAAAAATGCAAGTGTAATTTCAGTGAATGTCAGTTAAACGATGTCTGTTAGTTGCTTTTTCCACTCTCTCTTTCAGTCTCAATTTTCTTCTTTCTCTTGCTTCTCTCTTTCACCTCTCTCCTCTCTCAGTCTTTCTCTTCTCTTGCTCTCTTTCATTTCTCACTTTTTCCCCCTCTCACTTTGTCTCGTTCTCTCTCACTTCTCTCTCTTGTTCTTGCTTTCTCTCTCTCTCTTTCTCTCTCTCTCTCTCTCTCTCTCAGATTTTGATCAATAAACCAACTGGACGACCGCACTCTCAGACTTGTCAAGACTGAATTAATCATAACATATATAACTTGTAATATGTAGACAATTGATGGAACAGCAATGTGCTGTTATAGTGCGATGTAATTACAACCTTTTACCGGCAGCTTTAAATGACATTGTGTGTGAATGTGAGCGCTGCAATCAATGTTATAGCCAAACAAAAAACTTTACAGCGACAAATATACATAACCAGTAGTGCTCACACCTGACCACCAGTGAGGCTGTTGATCCAAGTAGTGATTGTTCCAACTGTGACACATGTTTCAAATTAAATGGTCTCTTTATATAGCACTTTTCTGCCTTTCCATCACTCAAAGCACTTCTAGTATCTATTAATAAGCATTTTTGAAACAATATGAAAAAACAGTACTTTTGCTTATTTGTGCACAGCGTCATGGGCATAATGCAGACTGATGAGAGCGCAAACATTTACAATTCACAACATGACAGAATCACACCGAGAACTTGAACAACAAAGCCACTGACTTCTAAAGTACTTTGGGTGCTCTTGGCCGTATGTGCTCATCTGAGCACTGGTCTCTCTGGCATCATGACTGAGCGCTCTTTAGGTCACAAGCCTCTTTTGATCCAGAGCTCGCTCATGTTTCGTCGTCTCTTCCTCTCTTCCTTTTCTCTCTGTCTGTCTCTCTCTACTAAATACATAATACTGTTCCTTGTCCACTGTTAGCTACATGCCTGATATTTGCTCTTCATCTGGTGCTTTATTTTAGTCCTCACTGTGGCACCAGCAGGAGGCCGGTCCATGCTTAGTCCTGACTATAGAGTGATATGGTGGCGCAGCGGTTAGCGCTCTGGCCTCATAGCTAAAAGGTCCAGGGTTTGACCCCTGGGTGTCCTGGGGCCTTTATATGTGTGCATGTTCTCTCCATGTCTGCATAGGTTTCCTCCGGCAAATAAAACATGTCCAAAGGGCCTTCCCTTTCCCTTCTCCCCAGGGACTACAAAATTTGCTGTAAGCATTAGCTACAAGCATTGTGCTTAATGTAATTGTACATTGTCCTTAATAAACATTATTCTGTTTAGTCCTGACTCTGACACCAGCAGGAAGTTGGTCCATGTTTAGTCCTGACTCTGACACCAACAGGAGACAGGTCCATGTTTAGTCCTGACTCTGACACCAGCAGGAGGACGGACCATGTTTAGTCCTGACTCTGGCACCAGCAGGAGGTTGGTCCATGTTTAGTCCGGACACTAGCACCAGCAAGAGACAGGTCCATGTTTAGTCCTGACTCTGGCACCAGCAGGAGGTCGGTCCATGTTTAATCCTGACTCTGACACCAGCAGGAGACAGGTCCATGTTTAGTCCTGACTCTGACACCAGCAGGAGACAGGTCCATGTTTAGTCCTGACTCTGACACCAACAGGAGGACGGACCATGTTTAGTCCTGACTCTGGCACCAACAGGAGGACGGACCATGTTTAGTCCTGACTCTGGCACCAGCAGGAGGTCGGTCCATGTTTAGTCCAGACTCTGGCACCAGCAGGAGGTCGGTCCATGTTTAGTCCTGACTCTGACACCAGCAGGAGGCCGGTCCATGTTTAGTCCTGACTCTGACACCAGCAGGAGGCCGGTCCATGTTTAGTCCTGACTCTGGCACCAGCAGGAGGACGGACCATGTTTAGTCCTGACTCTGACACCAGCAGGAGGTCGGTCCATGTTTAGTCCTGACTCTGACACCAGCAGGAGGTCGGTCCATGTTTAGTCCTGACTCTGACACCAGCAGGAAGTCGGTCCATGTTTAGTCCTGACTCTGGCACCAGCAGGAGGTCGGTCCATGTTTAGTCCTGACTCTGGCACCAGCAGGAAGTCCGGTCCATGTTTAGTCCTGACTCTGACACCAGCAGGAGACAGGTCCATGTTTAGTCCTGACTCTGACACACAGGAAGTTGGTCCATGTTTAGTCCTGACTCTGACACCAGCAGGAGACAGGTCCATGTTTAGTCCTGACTCTGACACCAGCAGGAGACAGGTCCATGTTTAGTCCTGACTCTGACACCAGCAGGAGACAGGTCCATGTTTAGACCTGACTCTGGCACCAACAGGAGGCCGGTCCATGTTTAGTCCTGACTCTGACACCAGCAGGAAGTCGGTTCATGTTTAGTCCTGACTCTGGCACCAGCAGGAGGTTGGTCCATGTTTAGTCCTTACTCTGACACCAGCAGGAGGTCGGTCCATGTTTAGTCCTGACTCTGGCACCAGCAGGAGGTCGGTCCATGTTTAGTCCTGACTCTGACACCAGCAGGAGGTCGGTCCATGTTTAGTCCTGACTCTGGCACCAGCAGGAGGTCGGTCCATGTTTAGTCCTGACTCTGACACCAGCAGGAGGTCGTTCAATGTTTAGTCCTGACTCTGACACCAACAGGAGACAGGTCCATGTTTAGTCCTGACTCTGACACCAGCAGGAAGTCGGTCCATGTTTAGTCCGGACTCTGGCACCAGCAGGAGACAGGTCCATGTTTAGTCCTGACTCTGACACCAGCAGGAGGCCAGTCCATGTTTAGTTCTGACTCTGACACCAGCAGGAGGACGGACCATGTTTAGTCCTGACTCTGACACCAGCAGTAGGACGGACCATGTTTAGTCCTGACTCTGACACCAGCAGGAGGCCGCTCCATGTTTAGTCCTGACTCTGACACCAGCAGGAGGACGGACCATGTTTAGTCCTGACTCTGACACCAGCAGGAGACAGGTCCATGTTTAGTCCTGACTCTGGCACCAGCAGGAGGTTGGTCCATGTTTAGTCCTGACTCTGGCACCAGCAGGAGGTCGGACCAGGTTTGGTCCAGACTCTGGCACCAGCAGGAGGTTGGTCCATGTTTAGTCCTGATCTGGCACTAGCAGAAGGTCGGTCCATGTTTAGTCCTGACTCTGGCACTAGCAGAAGGTCGGTCCATGTTTAGTCCTGACTCTGGCACTAGCAGAAGGTCGGTCCATGTTTAGTCCTGACTCTGGCACTAGCAGAAGGTCGGTCCATGTTTAGTCCTGACTCTGGCACCAGCAGGAGGTCGGACCATGTTTAGTCCAGACTCTGACACCAGCAGGAGGTCGGTCCACGTTTAGTCCTGACTCTGGCACTAGCAGGAGGTCGGTCCATGTTTAGTCCAGACTCGGAAGGAATTTTAAGCTACTTTATTGTTAAAAAGTTAAGTATAGTTCCTTTAAAAGCAGCAATTACTGATATTTTTCATTAAAATCATTATTGTGCCGTGTTGAGAGTTTATTGTTTGACCACATCACCCAGCCCAACTATTTCCACAATACCTATATATACCTGAATTACTCTAATACATAGACCTACAATCAATAGGACCACAGCAAGTCTAAACTGGGCTCAAACCAGGACATGTCCGAATGCGACTGCGATAAACAAGCGCAGCATTTGACGCATAACAACGAGCTGCACGCAGAAACCACGGCGCGCCCTCTTTGCACATTTGAAATCTGGAATATTTAAATCAGCTTGAGCAAACACGGCAAAGACGGAGAGGTTGTTTCACATTCTTGTTTTTTAACGAGCCGAGTTTTTTTCGGACGCGCGCGGCTTCCATGTTAATATCAGATTGGTTCCGCTTTTGGGTGAAACGTGTGTGTGCGTGTGTGTGTGTGGGGGGGGGGGGGGTATATCAGGGGAGGGGGGGGTAGCTTTACTCTCCGCTGGGAATTCAAATAGAGAGCGCAGGAGGAAGAGCAAATATCAGGCATGTAGCTAACAGGAGACGTGGAAAATGATTAAGTATTCAGGAGAGAGAGAGAGAGAGAGAGAGAAAGAGAGAGGGAAAGAGAGAGAGAGGGACAGTGAGTGAGAGAAAGATAAGAGAAAGCGAGAGGGGGGAGAGAAAGTGACAAGAGGGAGAGAGAGGAAGAGAGAGTTAGAGAGAAGAGACAGAAAGAGAGATTCAGAGAAAGAGAGAGAGATGAGAAAGAGATGGAGGGAGAGAGGAGGGTGAGAAAGAAAGATTGAGTGAGAGAGAGAAAGATGAGAAAGAGGAAGGGAGAGAGGGGGGCAAAAGAGTGAGAGAGAGGAAAGCGAAAGAGAAGAAAAAGAGATGGAGGGAGAGAGAGAAGAGAGAGTGAGGGAGAGAGGTTGAGTAAGAGAGAGAGAAAGAAGAGAACGAGAGGGAGGGAGAGAGGGGGTGAGAGTGAGAGATTGAAGAGAAAGAGGGAGAGTGAGTGAGTGAAAGAGATGAGAAAGAGAGAGGGAGGAGAGAGAGTGACAAGAGGGAGCGAGAGAGATAGAAAGAGAGAGAGGAGAAAGAGAGATGAGAAAGAGATGAAGGGAGAGAGGAGGATGAGAAAGAAAGATTGGGTGAGAGAGAGAAAGATGAGAAAGAGGAAGGGAGAGAGGGGGACAAAAGAGTGAGAGAGAGGAAAGCGAAAGAGAAGAAAAAGAGATGGAGGGTGAGAGAGAAGAGAGAGAGTGAGGGAGAGAGAAAGAAGAGAAAGAGAGGGAGGGAGAGAGGGGGTGAGAGTGAGAGATTGAAGACAAAGAGAGTGAGAGTGAGTGAGTGAGTGAGTGAGAGAAAGAGATGAGAAAGAGAAAGGGGGGAGAGAGAGTGACAAGAGGGAGAGAGAGAGATAGAAGAGAGAGTTAGAGAGAAGAGAGAGACAGAAAGAGAGAGAGATTCAGAAAGAGACGGAGGAGAGAGGAGGGTGAGAGAGAAAGATTGAGTGAGAGAGAGAAAGATGAGAAAGAGGAAGGGAGTGAGGGGGTGCGAGAAAGTGAGAGAGAGGAAAGAGAGAGAGAAGAGAAGGAGAGAGAGAAGAGAGAGTGAGTGAGGGAGAGGGTGGTGAGAGTGAGACATAGAAGGAGAGAGATTGAGTGAGAGTGAGAGCGAGAAGAGAAAGAGAGGGGGAGTGAGTGAGTGAGTGCAAGAGAAGAGAAAGAGAGAGAGGGGGAGAGAGAGAGAAAGAGAAAGAACAGAGAGTTAGAGAGAAGAGAAAGACAGAACGAGAGAGAGTGAGAGATTCAGTGAGAGAGAGAGAGAGGAAAGAGAAAAAGGGAGAGAGGAGGGTGAGAGAGGGAGAGAGAAAGATTGAGCAAGAGAGAGAAAGATGAGAAAGAGGGAGGGAGAGTGAGAGAGTGAGAGAGAGAGAGAAAGAAAGAGGGATAGAGAAAGATTGAGTAAGAGAAAGAAAGATGAGAAAGAGGGAGGGAGAGAGGGGGATGAGAGAGTGAGAGAGAGGAAAGAGAGGGAGAGGGAGAGGGGGAGAGAGAAAGATTGAGTAAGAGAGAAAGATGAAAAAGCGGGAGGGAGAGAGGGGGGATGAGAGAGAGAGAGAGAAGAGAGGGAGAAAGAGAGTAAGACACACACAGAGAGAAAGAGTGACAGGCAGTGAGAGAGGGAGAGAGAGGTAGAGAAAGAGGAAGAGAGAGAAACCGAGCGAGACAAAGAGAGAGAGGGAAGAGAGAGACAGAGACTGGGAGAAAGACAAAAGAGAGAGAGACTTATTTACGCTTTCTCATATCGTGCAATGTATACGACGTAATATATCTTCTCCATAAAGGTGTGAAATCGTGTTCATATAGTTATGGGTTGTGGTATAAATATGTTTTCTTGTTGTTGAAATGCAGCAGAGTCACAAGAGGATTGACAGAAAAGTGAAATAAATGCAAAAAGATGACGATAAACCCAAAGTCTTTACTTGTTTCCACCAGCCTGACTCTCAGACACAAACTTTTTATTTATCTAAGAAAACAAATGTAATGTGTGAGTGACGTCAGACCCTCAAGGGCCTGGGTCTGCAGTAGAAACACTCACCATTTTTCACTCTGTCCCTCTGCCTGACGCACTCTGGCTCTGTCTTCAGTCAAACCTGATGCAGTTTCACAGATTCACCAGCAGAGGAGTGATTAGTGTCAGGACCCAGAAGTCACATGACCAAAAATACATGTGCTATGTTTTCCTTACATAGTACCTCATATTCTTTCACCAAAAAGCTAACTAGTTTACTACTGGAGAAGAGAATGTATGAGAGATGGAGTAGATATTGGTTAAAATATTAATAAATAATAATAATAATAATAAATAATGAAGAGAGAAGTTTCCTGAGTGGGTCTCAAACATGGGTGCAGAAACCCACTATTCTTAACCACTCAACTACCTGCAAAGTCACGTGACCTAACGAACAAATGGGAATTATAATCCAAGAACTTATTTTCCCGGGTTGAAAAATTATCCCAGCGCGCCACTGCGCTGCACTAACAGGCAGGAGGCTGTAAGCCTAAGCCTGGAGCTTTTTCTTTTACATTTTGATGAAGATAGAAGACGAAAGAACTGCCTCCCCTGACCCTTCCCCCAGGGCTCAACCTGCAAAAGAGATTCTGAATCTCAGTGGGACTTCCCTGGTTAAATAAAGGTCAATTAAATTAAATAATATGGCATGAAATGTATTCATTTCCATTTAGAAAGTCTCGAAGTATAGCTTTAACTTTATAATTTTACTGAATTGTGCAGATGACTTTAGGATTTTTGTGTACAATGTGTTAAATAATTATCAATTATCAGTGGAGAAGTAGGCTCACAGTAAACTGCACCTGTGGCATTATTTTGAGCTGATTTCTACAGAAGATTATTGTATAAAAGACTATGGGCTTATACTTACATGTATTTGTTTTCATGGTGATAACTCATTGTTTCTATTGCCTTTAGCGGCTAGCTAATTAGCCCGCAGAAATCACGAGTTATAACGAGTGTAACTGGTGCAAACTCATGGAACACATAAGGAATGGTAAGAGCATCAATAGAAGTCATTGTTGAGTTTTCTAACTGTTCAGTATCGTTAGTACAGCTTACTCATTTTGTATAGAAACTTATGGAGAAACTGTGCGGAGGGCACCAGTGCGGCTCCGCCCCCAAAATGACGTAGGCTCTGAATGGGTCTATGGGCTGGCAGTAAAGAGTTAACGTGAGCAACCCAAACTCCGCTCCAAAGTGAACCGGTCTGATGGAAACACGACTTGTGTGCGGTGTGTGTGCGCAGATCTCCTCATGCCACTGTTTTCTTTGCCTCCACATGAACTTTGCTGGTGTTTGTTGCAGATGGAGACAGATCAGAAGGCACACATGCTGCTGTTTAGACTGCGAGGAGCTTAACCCGGGGAAAAGTTACTACCACACGACGCTACTGTGGTGCTTTTTACTCGGACTGTTGCTATGGGCTTTTCTCAGTTTCTCAATATGGGTAATAGACTTGACAAAAGCATCAGAAATCACTCAATCAATCATATATACCATGACACATAAATAGTGTAGGAAGAGCTCGATTTTAGGCCTTTCTTTTTTGGGTTACGCCGAGGGTTGTACTCACTGTATCAGCATCAGGATAGATCGTAATTTTACATTTCTGAACCTGGACTGCTGCTTTAAGGCTGAAACTATTGAGCTAAAACTTGACTTATTCACAGGACACTTGAATCTAACATTAACAGCAGTGTGAAAAGGCCTGCATTTTGTTATTATACATATTCAAAGTTAACACTGATTTTAGGGAGACCTGTACTTGAAAACATGTTGAAAGCATTTTTACAGGTTGTATACGATACTTTTCTATAGTTTTTTTTTTCTACATTTGATGAGTAAATATATCTGGATTTGCCTCTTATTGAAGGAATTGTATCGGGATCGGAAGGCTCTATGGCAATATCCAGCTCTATGCCGTATATATTGCACATGCACAATATGAAAAGCATGAAATAAACATTTTCTTTAACTTTAACGAGTATGTTTAGGCTTCAAGTTACTTTAAGTTTAGGGCTGGGGCTTGGGGTAAGGATTTTGTAAAATGTATATAAATAACAAAACATCTTTACAACCATCATAGAAATGAACTGGCACTGCAGCTCATGTCATATTTACGCAAAAAAGGCGAGAAATCAGGCTAATGATATACTATTGACGTGTCTGTTATGTTGTTTGTTATATATACACTTTCTTGTAAGATTGGGTTGGATCTTGTAGAGTTCAATAAAAGAACTCCCACTATAACAGTAGGATTAATGGTCGACGTCACTTTCCACTGCACTGCGCATACTCCATGCAGAAAAAGACGCTGTCCATCTGGTTGGCTTGGAAAACTTCTTTGATTAAAGCAACAAAACAGGACAAAACCTGAACGAGTCTGACAGACGTCTGACTCCTGAAGTGTTTTTCTTGCTGTTTTTTCACTCACCTGAATGTAACTTTTAGGGGTCATAAGGTTGAATTTCACTCACAAATGTTGATTTAGCAGCAGAACTTTTGTTTTCACACAATGATAAAGTCTTGTAGTTAGCTGACATTAGCCTGGCTCGCGTGTTTCCACTGTTTGTGTCAATGAGCGGCGGCTCTTTCTGCATAACGGGTGTACGTGCATCGCCCAGGCTGATAAACAATCCCTCAGGATCTTATCCGATAAAGAAAGAGTTGAACATGTGTGTAGAGTTGGACTGTGGAACAGTTCAGAGATGCAAGAAAAAAAAGTACAACAATATGTCAGTTTGATGTGAATTACAAAGAAATATGTTTTTATGGTACAGTAACAAAGAAGTTAATTACATGCATAATTGTTCTGTTGTGTCTGTGTATTTGTGTTTTTCATAACATTGTAATACAAATACAATAACTATGTGTTCAAGTAAATATCAAATATATAAGGTATGACTTATTATTATCTTAATGTTAGAAATTGTTAGAAACTTGATTTGTGAAGACACACAATGTTCTAAATAATTGATTATTTGGTTGATTATTGAAGTAATTTGTTTTGGAATTTATTTCAAAGACTTGGTCACTTGTTTCTCTCAGAAAATCTGGCATCCCTGTCAGCCTTTGACAGTTGAACTTTCTGAAAACACAGATAAATGTATTAGGGTCAGTGACATAGCGAGACATTTTTGTCTCCAGGTGCTTAATGTTTTAGTTCTGGATGGAGAAAGTGATGCAGATTGAATGATTTATGTCACTTTAGTTGTGTTATTATTACATATTTGTAAGTAGAAACCACCATTTATAGATGTGTCCATTCAAATGTTAAAATGTCACTATTAAATGTGCTTATAGAAAACATAAACACATTTTTAGCCTAAGCTACTGGACATGTACTACCCAAGTGAGCCAGCAGAGTGTGCAAAAGGCTCATTACACCAAACAATGCATTTACACTCACACACTCCTCAAGTCTTTTTTTTTTTTTTCTTTCTTTTTTCTTACTATTCATGTCTATAAGTAACAATCTTGGGAAGTCTTCAGAGCCGACTGCTGTTGTGATTTTGGGCTGGACAAAAATAAATTGATTTGATAAAATGCCTTTTTTTCTCATGATAATAAACTTAATATACCTTTTGTGTTTTTTTACATTTATGTGACTAAACTACATTTGTCCAGTTTGACTTCATGACACCATCTGATTCTGCTCCAGCTCAATGTCAACTCTTATATTGTAATGAAACGAGATCATAACCTATTCAAACAAACAGAGTAGAAAAGCCTTCTCTGCGGTGGTGAGTGAGGCAATGGAGCAGACACATGAGATAAATGTGTTTTTGTACGTGCCACCAAGCCCAAACTGTCCAATCCGATAGATTCACGCTTCAGCACTCCACTGGACACTTCTTATTGCCAATGTCACAGCGTCTGAACTCAGAATGGACTGACTCTTCAAGCAGCTGTGCACCATGAAGACTGGGGAATAGGACACGTTCCCTATCAGGGCTAAGGACGGGGTTTTAGCGTTTTGTGTAAGTGTGTTGGACTAAAGACCCTGAATTAGGTAGATACAAGTGAATCCCGACTATATGTACATGTTAATTTAACACTTATGATATAAATGATGCACAAATACCTTGGAACTATTTGTAGTTTTGTTTGTAGAATTATGCTTTTATATAAGTACCATGTAAGTACCAACATGTAAGTACCATAACTATATTTGCAAACAGTACCTCCCACTTTTTTCCCTATTTTTTTTTTTTAATTCTGTAAGTTTTCTAATAAAATAATCTATTTACTTTCTATATACTGTATTTAGAAGAAACAAAGTAGATGTAACCCTCTTAGTTACAGTCGAATCAGTCGTTCTAAAATGGCTCATTGTTTGTTCAAATACACATATGACACAATAATGAACACAATTTTTTTTTAATATATAAATATGTGATAGGACTTTTTAATGGGCTCCGCCTAAACTTTTTAAACTTATTTAAAGTCCCATAAACTCATTTTTAGTTAAATTACCTTCACTTTTTGAAGAGGAATTGTAAAAACCTCAAATTTGCTCAAACTTGTGTCATTCTGGCCCCTTATGGCCACTCAGCCCGATCTCACAAGAAAGCGTACATTTACCACAACATAAAGCAACATGTAAAATACATATGATTAGCACGAGTTCACAGCTGTTTTGTGTAATTATAGTACGCATCACAGTCCCCATTCATTTCAATGGTGGTTGTTAAGACGTGTTCTTATTTATGAATATTAACACAATCCTAAATCTAATCTTAACCTGCCCCAAGCCCCAGACCTAAACTTACACATTTTAGTAACTTTATGCCTAAACTTACCCGTTTCACCTGAAGAAAACGTCCCCACGTGGCTTCAAACAAAACTTGTGGCATTTTTACACCTTTTTCTTATCGTGCTATATGTACGGAGTAACATATACGCAAAAAAGGACTGATATTGTGCTAAAAATACGCTATTTTTGTGTCGTGCTATATGTACGCCTTCTTGTGAGACTGTGTTGGGCCACTAGCTATAGAACTGTTTATATTTTAGTGCTGTCAAGCGATTAAAACATTGAAGAGATTAATTAATTATGATCTGTAATTAATTAATCAAGTTAATCTACAGTATTTTGAATCTCACCTAAAAATTGCAGAAAGAAACACTCAACTTAAGTGTTTTGTTTAGTTTTTATCCATATTAATTAATTACACTATTGTTGCAGATGAGAAATATTAATATATTGCAAAAACTGAAGACTTTAGGAAGTGTTTTGTTGCTAAGTTGTCAAGTCGAACAACACTGATGTCACTTTGCACCTCACATATGGAAACAATGAAGTTAAAGATTTCAAAATAGATGCGATAAAAAAAATAACTTGATTAATATGTCTGTAATTAATGAATCACAATTAATGCACTAATTTGACACACCTGTTATATTTACAAAAAAAAAATTTAGGCAGAAATCATTTTCTGATGTTCACTGTAAAAAATCCAAAGGCCAAAAAGTTAAACTAACTTAAATTTTTATGTTGATGTAACTTGACAATGTGAGTCAAAGATTTTCAACTTTAAGTTATAAAAAGAGAATGGAGAGAAAGACAGAGAGAGAGAGAGAGAGAGGAGAGAGAGAAGAGAGAGAAAGAGAGAGGAGAAAGAGAGAAGAAAGAGAGAGAGGAGAGAGAGAGAAGAGAGAGAGAGGAGAAAGAGAGAAGAGAGAGAGAAAGAGAGAGAGAGGAGAGAGAGAAAGAGAGAGGAGAAAGAGAGAAGAGAGAGAAAGAGAGAGAGGAGAGAGAGAAAGAGAGAGAGGAGAGAGAGAGAGGAGAGAGAGAGAGGAGAAAGAGAGAAGAGAGAGAGGAGAGAGAGAGAAAGAGAGAGAGAGAGGAGAAAGAGAGAAGAGAGAGAAAGAGAGAGAGGAGAGAGAAGAGAGAGAAATAAGAAGAGAAAGGGAGAGCGAGACAAGAGAGAGAGCAAAAAGAGCAAGGGGGTGAGGGAAATTAAGAGAGAGAGAGAGAAAGGAGAGAGAGAATAACTGACAACTCACAAACATGAGTTTAATCAACATAAAACTTGAAGACAGAAATTGTACTCACATTTTTAAGTTAAACCGTCTTATATTTTTTACAGTGTACAGGTATAGTTCTCTTTTATAATTAGAGTCAATTAGACATCAGAAGACAAAACTGTAGAGCCTCAGTTTCACAAAGACCCAGCCTTGTCCTCCAAAGGTTCAGTCATAAATTCACTTTTGTCCGACGTTTTAGTGACAACATGCGGATTCCTTATTAACCCTAGAGCACTATCGCCGGGTGAATTTCACCCGAGCAAATGTATTTACATGATTTTCAATATGTTGCATTTTTCTGAGTGTCATGAGTCCCTGGAGCTTCACCATTGTTTTTGACTTCTGTGAAGGTGCAGGTGTTTCCCTGCCCCAAAGCCCACTTTTATACAGACTTGCTTTCGGGTGATTTTCACCCGGCGATAGTGAAAGAGAGTAATGTACGTTTTGGGTGGATTTCACCAGTGATAGTGTTAGTGTTTAAAATCAAGTGATCCTGCCACATGTCAAGAGTGACAACATTCAGACTCATCATATTTTCACCATATTTACTGTCCCTGGTCAACTCCAGCTCATTCTGTGGCAGGATTAGTGTCTCTGACATCTCACTAGTGAGTAACACAGGTTTGCTTTTGGGTGATTTTCACCCGGCAACAGTGATAGAGGGTAATGTACGTTTACTTTTTTTTTTTTTTTTTGCCAAAAGCTACATTATGTAGTTAGCTATTTATATGAATTATGAATATATATCACAAAGTGGTGTTTTCAAAGTGAATTCTTTTGGTGACAACAATATTTTAATCAAGTGGTCATTTTTACACTGAAAAAATACCACATTTTTGTTCCTCTCTCCTGTAGCTGTTTGTGTGCCCAGGAGTCTGTGTCTTCACCAGGAAGTCTCACATGTCTCAGGAATGGGTCGACCAAAGATCAAGTTTCCTGTTTCAGTATTTTTTTTTTTAGGAATTTTTTGTTCTCAAAATCCAAATTTTTCAGTAATTTTCCAGCATGTTTATAGGATCTTCCTATATTTTTATTTTCCATTTTGTTACACATAGCACAGTTGAAAATAAAAGAAAACCACTGTAATTTATCAAGTGTTGTCATATTTTGATCTATTTTTTTATGACAAGTACTTTTTTTTGGGTATATTATATCGGGTGAAAATTACCCGGCAAAAGTGATGGTGTAACTTTTTATAGCGATAGTGTTCTAGGGTTAAAGGGAACATATTATGCAAAATTCCCTCAAAAACACTGGTCTGAACACCCCTGATCTGTAATGTCCAGAAATCATGCATTTTTGAGTAACATCAGCATTATCGGAGGTGCTCAAGAGCATGTTTTAATCTGTTTTAGAATCAGAAAAGATTTATTACCATTGACAGTGAACAAAACAAAAATTCACAAACTAGGAGCTTGCTACGATGCTAATGTGCAAAAAGTACAAATAAAGAATACAAAATATAAAGCATAAAAATGATCAACTATAATAAAAAATATTTAAGTGACAATGATGATAACAATGGTAATAATGATAATAATAATAATAGTCATGGTGATAAGAATAATAAAGTAAAAAATGATTGAAGTATACTTGCACCAAACCCCATGAATATATAAAATAAAGAAAAAATAAATAAATAAAATTGGAAATTAAAAATGTACCACCCCTTGCCCCTCCCACTATTATTATTTTTTTTTTATGATTATGATTATTTTTATGTCGATGTATGTCTTGTTTTGTATTGTATTGTTTTGTCTCTTGTCTGTGAGAAACTAAAATATAAATAAAAAACAAAAAAATTAAGAAATGTATACAACCAAGTATAAGGGCATGCAAGAAATGAGTACACTATGTAAAACAGCCAATAGAATTAGGCAATAAAAAATATACACAATAATCTGAACAATAGTGCAATTGAAGGACAAGAACAACACAAAATAATGCTTTGTCCTTTAACACAAACATTCATTCAGTCAGTGGCTGTGTGACTATTTTGAACCATACATGCTCAACTAAAAATCAGATTTTATTATTTTTTAATCATAATTACTATAAATACAGACACATGGGCAGGGCTTTTCTGAGCACTTAATCATCCGCTGCAGAACAATACAGGATTATATAGTAACATAGTGACTTTTAATTTGGTGAAATCTTGTGAGTAAAAGTAAAGAAAACACACCTGTTTGTTCATTGCAAAGCCATACCACACTGGTGATAAGTGTATACTGAGAGAATAAGTGTTTCATGAGCTATTAACTGGATGCTGCTGGTGTGGTCTTACGTTTCAGATGTGCTGTTCAGGCTGTGCTTCTCAAGTATGTCCACCAGAGGGCAGCAAAAGCTTCTGGATTACAGACTTTTTAAACATAATGATTAGAACACTCTATAAAGGTTATGCACTGACATCATTTTTTCCCCCAAAAATGCTTAGCAACTTTAAAATTCCTTTAAAGTATTTCTTTGTTGTCATGGCAACGGCTTGTCTGCTAACAACAGTTGATGATTTAGGACATTGTAACTGCAACAAACAGATTCAAAAAGATATTTTTTAATAAGAAAAAGGTAATAAGTTATACTGTGTGTGATTTCAAAGTCTGATAAATGTGAAAGAAGCAAAAGTCTTGTTGTTTATCTGCTTTGCTACAACTGTTGACTTGATAGAACTTGTGCAATAGGACAATATAATTTCTGCAATAGAATTTAATGTGCAATAGGATCTGTGCAGTGCACATGGCACTTTATCTGCATATAGCTTGTTTTTGCTGTTGAACGTTGTTTAAATATGCAATGGCACTTTGTTGATTCAATGTGTTGTAAATTGTGATCTGTGTGACCCTCCTGAGTTTATGTTTGTTTTTGAATCTCTCCTGTCCTTTGTGCCATCAGTTTTTAATGTGTTTTGTATGTCTTGTTGTCTTGTTTGGCACCATCAACCTGTCAAGGGACTACAGATGGAAATTAGCCAATGGCTAAAATCTGGCATATTTACATATGTATATATGTTCATTAATGTGCACTGTCCCTTTCTAAATAAATAAATAAAATTTTCTCTTTTTACATGTCAGTTCCAAACCCAGTGCTCAGTAGACTTGTTGTGGGTTGTATTAGTTATCAAACTGTAGTTAATTGTTCCTGTTTTAGCTGTTTATTGAACTCTTACTAGAGAAAATGTCCTTTCTCTCCATTAACTCACTCAGCATGAACATTTAGAATGCTGCTATGTCACCTGCATAACCTCTACTGACATTTGGAATGACGAAACAAAACCAAATGGGACAGGTCAGATCTGTGGAGAGGCAACCTTGCTCACATTAAGATTGCAAATATTTTTCAAACTATTATGGAGAATCAAGACTAATCTACAACTGAACAAATATGTATTAAACATATTGAACACGTATTTGTTCAACTGGAACATTCCGGTCAAAGTAAAAAAAAAAAAATCTTCACAGGAGCAGAACCTCATGTTGGAAAAGTTACACAATGCACTTTTGACCTTTGGATCACAAGCAAACAGCTGGACGAAGAAGAAGAAGCTCTGCACAAAAGAAAAACAGTATCTAATTCCTATTTTTTAGTGTGTGTATTGTATATTAGAGCTGCAACAAGTTAATCGAATAATCACAACAAACTGGTTATTGAAATAATCGTCAGCTATTTTAGTAATCAAATAAACTTTAACTGACCCTGCAGTGTATAATGGGGGTCGGAACTTTCTCTTCCCTTTTTGCAAACCCTCGTGGCGGGAAAGACTGGCCATCTAATCCAGTGTTTTAAGTGCATTTTAATCCTTATTTCACCTTTATTTTGGTCGTTGAACAAGCTGTACATTTAAGCCCTTACATTGTTCAGATTATTTTATTTATTGACACGAAGAAGTCTGGAAAAATACTGACGCTGTGATGAAGACCGCCTCCAATCGCTCGGCTGTGTCCTGTGGTTCACCCCTGCACCAACAAACATAAACCAGCACACACAACGTAGAAAATAAACACACCAGCCACACATGTACCGAGATTGTTTTTGGATTATAAACACCAGCTTCTACAACTCAGAATGTTCACAATTATTGATGCGCTAAAACAATAACATCAATTAAGCTGACATAAAAAAAGTGCCTGGTCAACAACTTTTTCGTCAACGTTTTTCATTCTTTTTTAAATTTCTCTCTCATATTTTTTCCTGTAAAGAAAGAGAGAAGATTGGCTCTCTTCTCTCTTTCTTTCTGTCTCTTTCTCATTTCTCTTTCTCTTCTTCGTCTGTCCTCCCTTTCTTGCTTTCTCTTTCTCCTCCCTTTCTCTCTGACAGACTGACTCTAGTTTTAAGTGAGATGAAACTCTGGACAAAAGAGCATCAGGTTTTAAAGACTGATGAAGCCTAAAATGAAAATCTAGAATGACACTAGATTTTGTGAAGCTATTTTTGTATTAACATTTGTTTAAGGGACCTGTATTATTATCATTTTTTATTTATTTTTTTAATGATATAACAAAAACTAATTCTGACACATTCCAAATGGTTGATTTGACTGTAAATAAGAGAGTTTCCATTTGATTGTCAGGGAGCTTTTATTGATGAAATTAGGTTTCATATTCATACAATAGATTTCATAGAAAATCAACACAGAAACTTCACTATATTAACCCTAGAACACTTTCCCTATAAAAGTTACACCATCACTTTTGACGGGTAGTTTTTACTCGATATAAAATACTAAAAAAAAAGTACGTGTCATAAAAAATATATCAAAATATGACAACATTTGATAAATTAGAGTGGTTTTCTTTTATTTTCAACTGTGGTATGTTGAACAAAATGGAAAATAGAAATCTCAATCCTACAATCAAATCCTACAAACATTCTCGAAAATTACAAAAAAAAAAAAAAAAAAAGGAATTTGAGAACAAAAACTTCCTAAAAAAATACTGATACAGGAAACTTGGTCTTTGGTCCAGCCATTCCTGAGACATGTGAGACTTCCTGGTGACTCCTGGGCACGCAAACAGCTACAGGAAAGAGGACCACACAAATGTGGTATTTTTTCTTTGTGTAAAAATGACCACATGATTAAAATATTGTTTTCACCATAAGAATTCACTTTGAAAACACCACTTTGTGATATATATTCATAATTCATATAAATAGCTAGCTACATATTGTAGCTTTTAGCAAAAAAAAAAAAAAAAAAAAAAGTAAACGTACATTACCCTCTATCACTGTTGCCGGGTGAAAATCACCCGAAAGCAAACCTGTGTTACTCACTACTGAGATGTCAGAGACACTAATCCTGCCACAGAATGAAGCTGGAGTTGACCAGGGACAGTAAATATGGTGAAAATATGATGAGCCTGAATGTTGTCACCCTTGACTTGTGGCTCGAATCGCCTAAATTTAAACACTAACACTATCACTGGGTGAAATCCACCCAAAAGCAAGTCTCTATAAAAGTGGGCTTTGGAGAAACACCCACACCTTCATAGAGTCAAAAACAATGATGAAGCTCCCAGGGACTCATGACACTCAGAAAAATGCAACATATTGAAAATCATGTAAATACATTTGCTCAGGTGAAATTCACCCAGCGATAGTGCTCTAGGGTTAACAAAATGGAATTACCACAAGGCCAACACCAGAGATCAGAACCACGAGAACTAGACAAGATGAGATTTTGTTAATATTCAAAACACATCTTTACAACCATTATAGAAATGAACTGGGGCTGCAACACATATTAAAAAAACAAAACTAAATATCAAACTAAATAAAACTAAAACTAATCACACACTATTAACATGTCGTGTTATGTCATGGTATATACACTACAACTCCTCCATTCTAACTGGTTTGACCATTTTTACCCAAACCTAAAGGTTAACCTGGAGCCCTGAGGACGCCGTTACTTAACTTCTATTGACAATGACATTTACCAGAAGAAGTAGCAACAGACATCATGTTCATTTGTTTTCTCCCTTCGTCAACACTGCATCCTTCTCTTTCTCTTCACAATCTGTTCTTTGACAAACTCGTCTTTCGTTGTGTCTGGTTTAAAGTACACACACAACTGTCTCCACACACACAATACAGACCTTTATTTACAGCAGGGATGGGACCATTCTTCAAATAGTAAGATGGAGGCTATTTTATTTACCGTGACTGAGTGACAAAATTATGGATTATAGATTTTTTTTTTTTTTTGTTGTTGTATACAGTATTTTGGAAGAAACTATGGCGTCGTAGATCAATAATTCACATTCTGTTAATTGCAGAACACAGAAATTAGAAAAAGAAACAGTTTTATTGACCTTCTGATCAAAACTGCAGAACTGATAAGCCCCAACTCTTTTTTTTTTTTTTTTTTTTTTTTTTTTTTTGGTAAAATTTTACTTTAATAAGCCACAGATAAAAAAAAATGGATATGACCCTTACAGTGTGAAAAAGGCAGACTTTTCATATAAACTGGAGGATTCACCCGCAGTGAGGCAGACATCCCTCTACACTGAGCCAAATGCAAGCCATCAAAAGACCTGAAGCTTTTGTTTCTGATCGGGTCAAACACTTGGGATCCATCCATGAGTTGTCTCGTTTTTGCTTGGGTGAGTAGCTGGGATTAAATAAAGCTCCTGTAATGCGAACACAGATCAACTTTCTCGCGATTAGACAGGTTAGCACAACCGTAGAGTGCACAGAGTTTCAGCATGTTGAAGAGGTACAGTGAGTGAAACACATACAGTACATATGTAAGAGGAGCTATAGTTTGTTTATTTATCTGTGTAATAGGGTAATATGTTGTTGTGGCATAGTAATACCACTGTGATAAGGCAGATCTGTACGAATTCTAACTAAACATAAACAGTCGATCTGAAGAGCTGACCCTCTCGTGTTGAGTCTTCTTACTCTCACGACTTTCCGACATCAAGAAACATTCCACAACAGACACGTACACTAATGTTACACAAACGTATTACACGCTTTATGGTGAAAAGCTGTTCTAAACGCGGCTAATTCTTATCAATTTAAAAAATCTTAAAGAGTTTCTAAACTCAAAAAAGACTTTTGACGAGGCTCTTACCTCCTAAAGGTGGTCGGTGAGTTTGTACCAGCTGACTCTCTCTGAACTATTCTTAACTTTAATTTATTTGGGAGAATGCTAACGTCTATGGGAAAGTACATGGGACACCGCGGCTGTGTTTACTTCCTGTCCTCAGTCAGCACCACGTGACGTCATCTGAAAACCAGCAACACGCCACTTAGAAACTGATTCTGATTGGTTAGCAGTGACATCATTCACCTATGAAAGTGCTTCGGTTCCCACCTTCCGACCTCTGACCTCACGCTCTCACTTCAGCTTTATATGCAGAATGTAGTCGAGCTTAGGGCTGGGCGATCTGGGAAAAAATATAATCACGATTTTTTTTCTCATATCGATCGATCTTGATTTTCGATTCGATTTAGCTTAACCTTTTCAAAAACAAATGAAAAATGCCAATCATGAACATAAACGAAGCTAAAACTTTTATTATATTCCATTTATTAGATTTTTTTGAAGCTTTATATCATTATTCTGTCTCTAAGATTGACTTTTGCTTCAAAATACACATTTTTATTGACAAAAGTTCGGTTTTCGATCTTTTGATTCAAAACCCACCACCAAATAATTGACGATTCGTTTCGATTCGATCTCGATCTCTCGATTTTTCGATTAATGGCACAGCCCTAGTCGAGCTGATTAAATGTTTGAATGTAGTGCTGCTGCCATGGGCCTGTGTAAGCTGCGACGCTGTTGTGTACCGCCCGCTGTACCGGTGGACGTCCTGCCTGGCGTCTCTACCAAAGCCTCTGCTGAGCACGTCCAGCTGCTACTGTCAGGTGTGTAGTGCAACATAGCAGCTTAAACGAATGTCTAGCAGTATATTTAGGGGTAATGTTTATTTAATCTTTTAGATGTGCGCCATGGAACCAAGGGTGCACTGTAGCTGCCTTGCCTTCAATCTGTCTTGCCTAACATTTCATTGCCATGCCGTACATCGCCTTGCTGTTAATTTGTGTACAACTGCAACTCAGGAGCGAACATCACGTAACCAACAGAGTGTAGGCTACTTTCAAAGGACTGACGAACTGTCTACTTAACTTTTTCGACTCCACTATTCAATGTATTTAATATATTTGTACAAATAAATGTCATATTTGCTTTTGATATCAATTTGATTCATACCTCTGATTAATGACAACGAACCCAGTGCCTCACACCTAGCTAAATGGTCCTGGCCCAACTCCCAGGTGGCGTTGTTGGTATTTTATTTGATTGTGTTAAATGTATTTTTGGGGGGTTTAGGCTTACAGCTAAGCTAAAAGTGAGACTGTAACACCCGGTTGCCTATATTGTAGGGCTGAACCCTAGAGAAACAGCTCTTACATGAGATTCGATGGAAGTGGCGAGTGCGATATTAAACAAGGCAGAGCTCACACCAAATGAGGCGGGACTATGTCTCAGCAGCAGAGAACTAGCTCTTCTGATTGGACAAGAAATCCCTAAAACATGGATTTTAATCAGGTTTTGGTGTTTTGATGAAGTTTAGTTTCACACCTGCACTTTTTTTTTTCCCTTTTTTGTTTGCGGTGCGTTGCACTTGCCGTTCTATGAGCCGCCCCTGCTAACAGCTGTGAATAAAGCTTTAAACACTTCAGAGGCTCAGAATGCATTAGATAAGTGTGCAAAACATGTGGACTGTTGTAGAAAGTTTAAAATGATTTATTTCTGTTGTACATTAGACTATTATTATAGGACTTTTAGCATGAGGGTACTATGAAGCTACTATGATTATTTGCATTGTTCTTTTGCTTAGACATCTATTGGATATAATAACATGTGTAAATATTACATAATAAAGAGCACTTTCAAAAAACAAACTGACAACTCCCATTTTAGAATTTGCACTAGAAGAAAAGCAAATGTCGTGTGCGGTCATTTCTTCTCAAACCACTCTTTGTTTCACAGAAAAAACATTTACTTGAGTTTAGTTTGTGTAGCTAGAAAAAGTACAACACTCATCTGTGTACGTTAAGCATGTGTACGTTAAACATGTGTACTTAGCTTTAGCTTTTTGCTAAGTGGTCATAGAACATGCACAGTTGTGTTTCCCCCATGATTCTTTGCGTGACGAGCGGAACAAGCTCCAGCCGAGTGAATCCGAATGATGCCGAAAGCTCAGGCCTGACCGTTCTGACCAATCAAAGCGAGAGTTACAGAGCGAGCAGTGGAAGCCAAAGCTAAAGCATTAAAAGCCACCACAAAACTAAAACCTTCTGAACCAGAAAAAAAAAAGTTTATACCTGCCCAGATTAAGTGTACGCAAGTCGTGATCTTGATAAATGCAATGTCATTTGAATGAAAAGCCCCAAAATATTCATGCTCCAGGAGACCTACAAAGAGCCTTCAACAGAGCTGCATGGAATATAGCATAGTTTCTTTGAACAGGAAATAAAAAAAAAAAAAGTAATGAGAAAGAAAGAAGAATTAATACTATTTTGACTCATTGGAAAATACACAAATGATTGGAGCTGATAAAAAAAAAAAAAAAAAAAAAAAAGAGTTTTAAAACAAACAAAAAAAAGAGTTTACATTTGATATTTTACAGTCAACAGTCTTGGGGCTAAAAAGATTCCACTTAAATAATGACAGCAAAGTCAAAGACTATTTGTGCGGACTGAGGACCAGAGCCACTCACATCGAAGCAGCTCTGGATCAGACCAGGCTCAGATGTGAGGAACACAGGTGTGGCTTAGGCAGCTCAGAGTCGAACTATGAAGAGGCGCCCGGAGGATGGACTCTGTTTCTCAGACTACTGTGAGACTGTTGACATAATGTATTGTATTGTAAATGTCAAACACTTCTGTCCACACAAGTGTTAGCAACTGACCTTTAATCTTGAATAATCCTTTAAGCTTTGGCTGCTCCACCTTGAACTCTGGGACTATATAAGTCCTGGTCTAAACTAGACTCAGTACCACATCGGGACCATGGATCCAAGACTGACTCTGGTCGTGATCTCCAGCTGCATCGCCCTCTGCCTGGGTAAGCACACGATTCAATACTTGTTAGAGCTTGGACAGCAACATGGCAAAATGGCAGAAACGTCATGAAACAATCTTTATCTTTAATTTTCTTGTAATAAGACAGTCTTAATAAGCTAGGTGCTCATTTGTCTGACAGTTTTGGTGGCGGGACTTCCGCCTTCATCAGAGGTGACGTCTGCTGTTGTGACGTCTCTCTTATAGAATCTTCCCAGACGTGGCCAGTTTGACAGATCTGTCAGACTGACCAGGTCTGCCCCCCCCTGGTGAAAGTCTCTGGAGAAGTGAGTCCCATGTGTGAGCCAAAGAAAAAGAGACAACAGAGATGAAGGAGCTTTGTGCCTCGCTTCCTGATCTCAATAGCCTCTAGTATCCATCGTTTGTATTTGTGTTCTTCAGTTCCACTTATTTTTGCGTTGTCCCAGTCCATGGTGTGGTTTTCTCTTTTGCAATGGTCAGATATGGCAAGTTTTCCTGTGTTGCTTTTTCTTTCTCTGCTCTTGTTAAACGTTTAACGTATTACGACTGTCTTATTACAAGAAAATTAAAGATAAACTAAGAAGAAGACAGAATGAATTTTCCAAATACGTTATGAAACAAATAAAAAAAAACTGCTGCGTCAATTTGTCTATCACTATATAGTTATGCTACAGTTAATGCCATTTCAGTATTTAGCCCTTAAAATCTACATTGATTTAACAGGCCAAATGATGTGTGTGTCACAATTCTGAGCTCTAGAGATGCCAAAACATGGTAAAAAAAAAAACAACAACAACAATAGTTATTATGTATAATTGAAAAGTAAAGTTGAATTTCCTAAGAACCCACAACCAAAACACACAATCAATTGAATAATTTAAAGCAAAAGGATGTTGAAAGAATGAATTACAAAACTATAACACTAATTGAAATCCTTCCAACATTTCTGTCATCAGGCTGCACCAAGGAGCTATCAGTTGGAGAATTGTTTTACGGTTCCGTTATCGAGACCAAGAGTTCTCCTTCTGCCAAACACTGCCAGATACTCTGCACTTACGAACTAAGATGTGCGATCTTCACCTTTAGGTAAGACCACACAGAGGTTGGATCACTTTGTGTTGAATCACAAGGGGTTGAATCACATAGGGTTAGATAGCATTAAGTTAGATCGCATGGGGTTGGATCACTTTTGTGTTAGATGACGTGGGGTTGGATCACACAGGGCTGAATGGCATAGGTTTGGATAACTTTGAGTTGGATCACGGGGGGGGGGGGGGGGGTACACATGGGGTTGAATGATATAAGGTTGGATCACTTCGAAATTGATCACTTGGGGCTGAATGGCATAGAGTTGGATTACATATGTTTGAATCACATGGGGTTAGATCACATGGGGTTGAATCACATGGGGTTAGATCACATGGGGTTGAATCACATGAGGTTAAATCACAGGGTTGGATCACACAGGGTGAAATCACATACTGTATGGTTGAATCACATGGGGTTAAATCACAGGGTTAGATCACATTGGGTTGGATCACATGGGGTTAGATCACATAGGGTTAAATCACTTGAGGTTTGATCACATGGGGTTAGATCACATAGGGTTGGATCACATAGGGTTGAATCACTTAAGGCTAGATCACACGATGTTAGATCACATGAGGTTAGATCTCATATTGTTAAATCATTGGGTTGGATCACATGGGGTTAGATCACATTGGGTTGGATCACATGGGGGTTAGATCACATAAGGTTGAATCACTTGAGGTTAGATCACTTGGGGTTGGATCACAATGGGTTAGATCACGTGGGGTTAGATCACATAGGGTTAAATCACAGGGTTGGATCACATGGGGTTATATCACATTGGGTTAGATCACATAGGGTTGAATCACCTAAGGTTAGATCACTTGGGGTTAGATCACACGGTGTTAGATCACATGAGGTTAGATCTCATATTGTTAAATCATTGGGTTGGATCACATGGGGTTAGATCACATAGGGTTGAATCACATGAAGTTAGATCACATAGGGTTGAATCACTTGAGGTTAGATCTAATATTGTTAAATCACAGGGTTAGACCACATGGGGTTAGATCACATGAGGTTGGAACACATAAGGTTAGAGCACATTCAGTTGGATCATATGGGGTTGAATCACATACGGTTAGATAACATTGGGTTAGAGCACATTCAGTTGGATCATATGGGGTTGAATCACATGGGGATTCAACCCATTATTTGGACAGCACGTTAATAAATATCTGCAGCAGCTACAGTGTAAATAAAGACATACAAAACTTGTAAAACATGTTTTATTTAGTTTACTGTTGGTCAAAAAGTTACATGGTGTGCCTTGAAATCAAATCATGTTCACTATGTTTTACTGAAAAATCGTGGTCTAACCTGTCAACCTGCCTCAATTATGTGTGCACTGTTTCAGGGGTTTGAACTACCAACCTTGAAAGAATGTTTAGAATTATGGTTTGGAGTTTGGGTTTACTTACAGTCTTTGTCTTGTGTTTTCTGCAGTAACTTCAAATGTGAGCTCAAGAGAGACGACAGTGGTGCAATTAGAGCCGTTTCATCTTCGATCATTTCTGGACGCAGCCTGTTTAGCTGTGCAGCTGAGAGTGAGTTGTAATGCAGTGCACTTCAGTTCAGTGTGTTTTGTTCTTAACACAGGGGAAAATGTGTGAATCCAGAATTAAATTGTGTTTCTATGAATATAAACAAGGTCTTTGAGGTAAATAATAATGTTTAGTTTTAAATCAAAGTTTTGTTAAACTAAACAGAAAACAGCAATAAAATAGAAAAGGTGTCCTATCAGTTCAGTCCATTAAACTGGTCAGATAATATTCAGCAATCTTTTACGATGCAAGAATCATATATGGCACTCCATACATGAAAAAATAAGGAGTTTTGAGATTTTCTGCAACATTAGCATGCCAGACAAGTCACGAAGCATTTAAATCTGTATTTTTAAAATCTGACATTCTGTATTTGTCCTTTAAAATCATCTGCAAGCCCTTTTGTGTCCTGTAAAGTTAGGTCACATAAGAGGTCACCGTAATCTTCATCTCGTCCAGCTTTAGTCCTTATACTGGCCCTGTTTTTGTCCACAGAGAAAGAGGCCTGTTTTAGAGACGAGTACTCTCAAGTGGCATTCAAGGACAAGCCGTACCAGACTGTTCGAACCACAAATGAGAAAGAATGTCGTTCTAAGTGTGATAATGATCCTCTGTGCTCCTTCTACACCTTCTACAAGTCAAGGTAAGAACAAGAATGTGAATTCTTATTTCCAATGAGATTTTTTTTTTTCCTAGACCATTTTAACCTAATTTAATAAAAGTGCTGTACATTGTGATAAAGCTGTATTTGATGGTTGACTTCAGCTAATAAAAGCATTGCCAAAATTGTCGGTATAGTGCCAAGGCTCAGACTTGGAGAGACTTGTTTACGCATTTGTCTCCAGTAAATTAGACTATTGTAACGGCCTGCTCACAGGCTTACAGCTGCAGTACATCCAGAACGCTGCTACTCCAATCCTGAGTAAAACCAGGAAACACCATCACATTAGTCTTGACTAAAACCAGAAAGTACCTTCACCTTGGTCCTGTGCTTCCAGTGGCTCAGAAAATAGATTTTAAAACAGCTCTGCTTGTATTCAAAGTGAGGCTAAACAGAGACATAATCCGTCCACAACTACACGTTAAACAGTCTTGTAAAAGTGGGGATGCCCGGAGGCCTTATAAGTGAGTGTTAAAAAACATGAATGATAGCACAAAATATGGACAGCAAGCTTGGTGAGTGATGTGAGAGTTCTGTGGGAGCAGAACCTCACCACCTGATGTGTGGTGAGGTTCACAGCTCTGAGGCTGTGCAGCTAAAATCACGACTTAAAGACTGTCAACTGGTGCAAAACACATTAGGAGAGGTCAGAGCCAGAGTCAGAGTTTTTTAACCATTTAGTGTCTTACTATTTACTAGTTTTGTGAACAAGTGTGGCCCTGCCCCTTTTAATGACTTGGGCTCCGAACAGGTCTATAAAGATATGGACTTAGCAACTCTGAGGCTGAAGTAGGTGGGTAAATATTAATCTGGCCAGCCAGATGGTTTATCTCACGATATTTGTGAATTCACAAACTCGAGATAAACCATCTTGACATCCAGCCGCCCAATTGGTTTGGGAGTCTGAACCAGTGGTGTTTCGGCTCACTCACTTCACAGCAGTGTAGTTTTGAGGCTCCATCACATTGTAGCAGGGCGGGCTAACACGGGCTGTTAACGCCGAGTCTGATTCAAGCTAAACAAAGATGGCTGCTTCTGTGGATGTATGTGTTTCTGCTGCTTTTGATGCGGTTTTAGCAGAAATACAGAGTCATTTCTTTTTGAAAGAAGAGCCGTATGTGTTATTCCACGCGGACATTGGATACACCATTATGATTTGTTGCTGTGATTGGCTAAGCACAAACAAGGTCGGCCGCTCACCCAATCAGCTCGACGTATTTCACTTTTCCCAAATGCTTTCAACAAGTCAAGGTCCAGATGGATACTGTGGAAGAACTCAAATTGGAGTTCGACACAGATCCATCTGGTGTGAGCCAGGTTAGGTAAATACTGTATAGTCTGTATTTGAACAGAGAAATGAGAAATCAAGATGTGCTGATTTAATCATAAAAGGAGATTGTCACAAGACTGAGTTCACAATTTTATTTTCATCGCAATCTTGCCCAGTCCTATTCAGATAACTTAGAAAACTGGTCACAGTAGAATGAGTCTTTTGGACAACCACATTGAGAGTGTTGTTATGTGTTTTCAGTGCCCAATGTGAGCTCAAGTTCTGGAATCTTCTTCCGACCGCTGAAGTTCTATACTCAAGTACCGGCAACCTCGTCAGCGGATACTCCTCCAAACTGAAACTCAACATCAACGCAAAATACAGTAACTTACCCTTTGCCATTTCTTTGGACTTTTAAAAAAAAAAAACGTTTTTTCTTCTTGATCTCAATGAAACTTCTTTGTTTCCCAATGTTTTAGTCATGAAAATACATTGGTTTTAGAAAGAATGATCATTTCATAGCTGTCCTTGAGTTCTTTGGTCATTCTTGTTATCGCCCTCCAATAAGAATTCTCCATCACTGTGACCAAATAAGTTAGCCAAAAATCATAATTTAGGCCATATTTTTTATACTTTTACAAGCTGCGGAGCTGCTTAAAATTTAACTCATAAACAATTTCCCCAACTTACATTAAAAAAACAAAACAAACAAACAAAAACAAAAAAAACATCTACCTATGCAAGACACACAAGGAAATTTCTCCCTTCAACGACTATAATTGTAGCTAATATAAAAGACTATGACTCTTTTTAGTAAAATACATTTTTTGGACCTTGATATGTTCAGAATCTTGCATACAGCCCTGGCCTGATGGTGTCGCCTGCTTGTCTTCAGGAAAAGTTCCATAGATCACTTTTAACATGTATTTGTGTGTTGACATTTCTTTTGTGCAGACTGCCTCTCCATACAGTCCAAAGGCTATCTCTTGGAAAATGACTATTTTGACTACACGTACAGTGGTGCAGCCTTTACTGTGGAGCACTGCCAGACCCTGTGCAACTTAAACCCCTTCTGTCGAGTCTACGCCTACCGCACGTGAGTCCAACAGTCCGGAAGGACCATGGAGCAATATGTTACACTCTGGGCTTGTAGTGTTTTACATCTACATAAAACAAAAGACCGACTTGGTATGTTCATTCAGGCTTTTTTGACAGACAAATAACACTGCAGAAAGTAAAAATCTAGCCTGTTTAATTGGATTCAGAAGCTTAACCTGGATTTGAGTCGTTTTTACTCAGGGATGTCAAACTCAAATGGAACTGGGGCCAAATCAATTTGAGTCAGAGTTGGTAAAGGGCCACATTTTAAAGTATGTGTCTTTTTATGTTCAAATATGGTAATTGGGCTTTAAAAAGGTAATGACATTTACTCTATATCCAGATTGACATTGTAACACATCACATGTTGCAATACTGTTGCCTGGAAAGTCCAGAATGATATATCTCTGTATTTTTACACAGAGAAATATCAGTCTGGTCGCCCCACCCTCCAAGGGCGTTTCCCTCAAAATCCAGATCGTACCGTGCAATGAAAATCGTTTATTTCAGTCACGTGGTTTTTGCTAACAACGTCCCTGCTGTGCGCAACGCGCATGGATCTAGGCAGCGCGGCGGAAGGATAAACAACATGGAGCACCGGAAAACCGAGAGTTTGTTCCATTCACCGGTAAAGGCCGTTTTAATTTAATAAAAAAAACATCGCGTCAATAGTCGTGTTCAAGATGGTCAAGGCAATGCAGTCTGCTCGAGCTTGTAAGGGGGGTCCTGCGAGAGAAATCCCAACAGCTCACGGCACTAGAAGCCTTTATGCTCTTCTCTGATTGGTTCCCTCCACTGTCTGTTAGGTGAGCTTTGCTCCGCCCTAGAAATCCAGTTGACTCGAGGGCGACCAGACTCATCCGCTGGTGAGGCTGGATTCCCCAGGCAAGCAATACTGCACATACTGTCATTTCAAGAAAATTTGGACAAATGGTATTCATTTTGTTGCATCCCAGTGCATTTTGGGTTTTATAGCCAAATTTCAGCAATATAAGACTTTATATCCATTCTGCCCTATGTGGCTCCTCTTGTCGGTGCTATTCTGGAGTGCATTGTGGAACCTGTAGTTCAAAGTGTTGCATGCTTTTATCGGGTGCCACTATCAATAAAAATCAGTAATCATCTTGGGGGCTGCATATGGCCAGTTTGGTGGCCAGTTGGACACCCCAAAATAAGATCTTATTGCTAATGTAATTTCACTGGTTTCAAGGCGTTTCTAACTGTTTAACTTTTTGGGGGGAGTCACTTTGCTCCCAGTATACTTTCATGTGAATGAATGCTATAGCACATTCACACAGACAGATGTATTCCAAAGTGCTTCACACAGTAACCCCTCCTCACTCAGTGATGGCAAGCAGCCCTGGGGCAACTCAGTAGAACCGATTCACCTGAATATCTGGCGCCTCAACCTATGACCACCACTAGGTGTTCCCCTAATGTGCATGTTATTGGTTGATGGGGAAAATCAGAGTACCCACAGGAAACCATCCAGACACAAGGAACATGCAAACTCCACACAGAAAGGCCCTTCTTGCTGTGAGGCTAGAGCGCTATCCACTCTGCCACTGTGTTGTCACTTTGGTTGTGCTGTGGAACCAATCTGCTCCTAAAGAAGTCCAATGAGACAACGGATTTCTCAAAATGCATTTTTGTTTACAAGGTTGTCAAAATGATCCTTGATTGTAAAGCGCTTTGAATGCTTTTAAAGTCTGAAAAGTGCTATGTAAATAGAGATCATTTACCATCCTCTAAAGACTTTGAAGGTTTTTACAGAAGGATTTGTCAACCTCTAAATGTAAGTAAATTTTAAGCCAAAGTAACTAAGATATCCAAAAATTTTATCTAATATGCCAACTAACAACTTGGCTCTTTCCATGTTTGAGATATTGCAGACCCGTAAAAGGCAATTTTGGCTTTTTTTTTTTTTTCAACTAAATTGCTTTATTTCTTTATGAAAACGTCACAAAAAGTTGTAACACATTTTTCTGACATTGATGAGAGTGAACTACAGCACAAGTTTCACATTGATAGCCTTTTTTTTATCTTCACCTGCAGTGTCTCCCTTTATTAATATAAGAAAATAAATTTGCCAATGGAGGAAGTCCTTTTCTCATCCTCAGTGACAAATAGTTTGGCTTAAAGTAAGAAATAATGTCTTTACAATAAATAGTTTTACTTTGTCTGATGTACAAAATTAGGGTTAACCTACAAGAATCGAGCAGTTTAAACTTCTTGAAATTAAACCAGAATCCACGTAAACATCAGACTTTTATCCTTGTTGTTTCAGAAACGGGCATTGTAGACTGAAGCTGATTAAAGACAGCCACACCCAAGGAGCTAAATTAGACTACGTAATATCCGGACTGCGCCAGACCGACTGTAAACCCAACTTTGGTGAGTATCTAATGCCAACGCTTTCTCAGAGATCAGCTAAGGCCACGCTCTGCACAAACTGGATTTACTACAGTTATACAAGTTTTTTGTTGCTTGTTGGCAGTCGGAAAGAAAACTACTGCCACCACCTAGAAATACTTTGTCTGTGCAGGGTTCCCACGCGTCCTGGAAAACCTGGAAAATGATTAGCTCAATTTCCAGTCATGGAAAACACATGGAAAATGAGAAAACAGCCAAATGTCATGGAAAATATAATGTTTTCTGGAAAATTATTTGGCTCAATAATAAAATGTATAACAGCGCGCAGACAAATAAACCAGATTTTTGCAATGTACAAACATAGTAATAATAAAAAAAATCCCTTTGTACTAATGTAAAACTGCTAAAAAGTATAGGATTTGCAAACCCAGATTGCAAAAACTTACATCCAAAATTTAATTTATCATTTTTTCACTTGGCTGTTTATCCAAATGTTTTAATTGGAGGCATACATTTTTCCAAAATAAGGTCAACAGTAGTTTGATTTTAGTTTAAAGGCCTGAGGTAAAAAGTGTCAAAAAACATGATTTTTTTTCTGATGTTCTTCAGCCACTGGAAATCTGTAAAATGCATCAGGTTGCACCAAATTGACTTAATTTTTCAAAAACTTCAGGGGAGGACCCCCAGACCCCCCACTCATGTTTTTCTCCCTGCACCACTGCAAAAATACTGTAACTGTGATGCTCATGAAACACCTAAAAAAAGGCTATCAAAGCAAACTGCAGCAAATTGGCCCGTCTGACAAAATCCAATTTTGACTGAGAACTGGCCACACGACTGTTTTATACACTTTGATTGTCATAAATGTGGACTATTGGGCTGTCACAAACTTGGCAAAACAGACTAAATTTTGGTGATGTAGATGTCGTGATTACATAAAATCCTTGTTGCGAATGTCCTGGAAATGTCCTGGAAAATGTTCTTGGGATATGAGTGGGAACCCTGCTGTGTGATTTGGTCATAACAAATTTTCCCCACATTTTCCATGTATTTATTTATTTATTTATTTATTTTAATTTTTTTTTTTGTCGTAAAGAGCCATGTTAGTTTTCATATGAGAGACGATGCATGTCCTTGATTGGCTAATTAATCTGTCAATCACGCTCACTGAAAATTGAAAGAAGAACATGGTGGCCAGGTTATATACTGTATATATATATTTTTATATGGATGCACGCTCATAAAAAAAAAATTGGCTTTAATATTACAAAGATGTTGCTTTTACAATCAGACTATTTGCTCTCCAGGGATTCATGAGCACGATAAAGAACAGATCTCCAACTCCCATTTTACCAGCGAAGAGAAGCTTTTTATGTGAACACGTTCACTCACCACTTCCTCACGAGAAGTCGATTAAATGTGCTTTTGGCCCATTTTTTTAATTTATTATTTTTTTTTTTTTTCAACCTACTTATGCCATACACCATTACTTTGCATTGGTGGTTAGGCTAGCAAAAGTTTATATTTTAAAATAGTTACTTCAGAGATTTGGGTAAGGTTAGGTTAGGTTTAGGTTTAGTCAATTTGGTTAAATTTAAAGATTTGGGGAAGGTATGCTAACTGGGATAACAGGATAGCTACATTAGAAAAACTAAAGTCCCACCCTAGTCTTGATGTCTGCTGATATTGCAGACCTTTTAAAAAATGATGCACCAATCAAGACTGGGATCAGATATAAGGGCTGATACTTTTTATTTCATTATTATTATTATTTTTGTACAGTATCATATATTGGTCTGATGATATTGGTTCAGGTGATATTCTGGTTGTTCAAAATTTTTGAATTGTACTCACAAAGTTGTTAAGTTGACATGAGCTATAACTAACAGATACATAACACTATGATTTTTTTTCTCTTATATTTTGAGATAAAAAAAAAAATAAAAAGCTCAGTGCTGACACTTGTATCCAGTGATATCAGGTATCAGTAGGTCGGTACCTAATGCTAAAATATGAAAAATTCAAAAAAAACTTTATGTATGAAGTGGATTCCATTAAAAGATGATTCAATGGGTGTGCTATTTACACATGAAAGCCTGTATACGGAGAGAGCATACTGACTGTCTCGCCTTAAGCAGGGTGTTTGTCTGTTGTTGTGACCTCAATAATGATCAGATCACATTTTATGACCAAATCATGAAGAAATCCTAGTGCTTTCAAGAGATGCTGATACTTCTGTCCACTGAACTGTCATAGCCTAACCTATTCTCTAGTGATGGAATCTTGGATCTTTGTCTGATACGATGTGCATCTCGATACACTAGCAACGATACGATTTTTTAAGATACATGTCTTACAGCTAACGATCGATTCGGTTCGATATGCCCCCTGATCACGATGCATCTCGATTCAGTCAACATTGTTTTTATTCAAGTACTTAATAAATATTTAGTCTGTTTAATCATTCATGGGCCTCTAATACCCCAGATAAATTCAAGCCATGTAAAAGTATATTTCAGTCACTTGAAAATTCAATTACTAACTTTCTAAAATTATAAATAATAATATATTATTATTTTGGTTCGGATTGTATCATGTTTTTCACAGTGCTGTGTGCATTAGGACTTCATAAGTAATCAGATTTAGCCTACATGTGTGAGACCTAGCGCTCTCATTGGACAGATCTGCTGTGGAGCGGGGCCAACATGTTACGATAAATATGTGGGGAAAAGCTAAGCTATAGGTCCATTCTGGAGTGCTTTATTTCGGTCTACTATCATAACCTGACGAATACAGCTGATGAAAAAGCCTGTATAGTTTGTCAGCGCGGCCCGGAAGAGGAACGTGGGACTGAGACGCAGCTACGGCCCAAACTCACACGGAGTGCAGCGATGGAGGTGCCGTATCCAGCCCGTGCAGAGGGACGGCTGCGCGCGGAGAACCTGCGCGCACGGAATAAAACAGCGAGGATGAGAACAGCGCGAGGGAAAACGCACATCGCCTGAAACAAACACGGGCAGGATCGAAGACTAGCGCGCTGGAAGACGTAGACCGTCTAGATTTGGACATAAACACGGAAGGACAGCTGGGCACAGACGCAGAGCTTTCCTGCTCGTTCGCGGTGGAGTTATAGCTACGTGTTGCGTTGCATCAAACTGTCTTTTCTTCTGAACACGAGTTTGAATGGATACGTCTTTTTCTCTACAATACACAGGTAAGGCACGCTGGACACTGTTGTTATTACGCAGGCTTTGTGAGAATGAAGGTGCTTGACTGAAAGAGACAAACGTCTTAACGGATTGAGCTATTTGTTGCACATCTTCAGATGAAAGTAAACCACAAAGCCTATAAGGAATGTCAGAAACACAGCGTTGCAGCCGTGCAGCGTCAGCTTGTGAGTGCGTGTGTGTTGTTAGAGTACCTTTCGTAGTGAATCGTGAATTATTCATCGTAATAGTCTGATAATCGAGCTGCTTTGACATGATCGATGTAGCTCTTTTACGACCACTCGCATCGCGCATTTTACATCTTTCGTGCATGTATCTTCCATCTCTATTTCTTTTTTTGTGCTACAGATGGACAACTTGAAGGACTTTGCTTACCGTGCAAAAATTGCTAACCGACTTTGAGAAAGTTGACAAATTCCTTTTCTTCTACTTCAAAGCATGGAATATTACAGTAAACCACTCCATGATTCAGATGTAGATGGATGGATAACAGATGATGGATGGATGAATAGATGGTGGGTGGATGGATAGATAGATGGATGGTAGATGGATGGAGGATGGACAGATGGTGACAACTTTGACCACATAACCGCAGCACTAACTCACCAGACAAACTCTTACAGTAAAAGAGTTAGCATCTTATTTCTTCTACAAATGGAAAAATACAGCTAGTAATGAGCATTAGAAAGACTTTTTCTCCTCCAAGCAGCTCAAAAGCATCAACACAAAAACTTCTGTGTGTCAAATGTGTTCACAACAACAACAACACAGGGCAAGTGCCGTTGTGCACAAACTCACACTGTTATAAATAGCTAAATAGCTAAAAAACTAAATAGCTTCACTCACATGAGAAGAGAAAGTTGACATCTACATTCACCAAACTCAAGTCTTTTCATGTCTTTTTAAACTCCAAACTCATGTGGCTGTTCTTCTGCTGCTGTTTTTACTTCCATCACAAAAACTTGCCAAAAAAAGAAAATATATTCCTAAAATTGGCTTGTCTGTTGTATTCTCAGAGTTCATGCTCTGGGAAGACGCTGTACATGACGATTCTGAACCAATGAGAATCTTAGACCCGCCCACTGCTGCTTGTGATTGGTCAAACTAACTGTCAGTCTCTTTTAAGAACCAATTATGTGTTTTGGACTAATTAGAATTAGCCCTGCTGCTGAACTTTACTGTGAGCAACAGACCAGGGCGGGACAAGCACCTGTCAATCATCCTCCATAGACTCCTGCAGTTTGTACTGGCTGGAGAAGGATGTTTTCAGCAAAAATGACATAATTCAATTATGAAACTATGATAGCAACGCAACAACTCATAGTAATATGTTCAAGAATTATATTTTTATTATTATTTATTTTAGTTATAACCACATTTTCTCCACAGAGAGAGAGAGAGAGAGAGAGAGAGAGAGAGAGAGAGAGAGAGGTTCAGTCTCTGACAGTGGCGGCTGGTGGTATATATTTTGGGGGGTGCGCAAAAAAAAAAGGAGGGAGTTTTATATACAGCTCCACTGCCCATCAGCACCATGTGCAGAGAACAACAGGAGCACATGGAACACCCACACACCCACACACAGCAACAAGCACCCACCCAACATGCACATCATCATCATCACGTATTTGAAAACCATGAGCTCTTTTTTTCTTTTACACATAACTTTGTTAGCAGTAGGGCTTCAGCTGCTCAGATGTCTCCAAAAGTGAAGCTAAAAACCAAATGTCTTACCTTTTCTCCTCTTGCTCCTGTTTGTTTCTCCAAAAGTGAAATGAAACTGATCCAAAACCACGTTCAACTTGTTCAACCATTCCAAAAGTTTAGAAAAAAGAAACAATATGCTAATATTATGTTTATCCTCCGGTGCTCTCCTGCGCTAGCATAAGAAAGCATGCCGGTCATACTGAATCCTGATTGGTTGGTGCGTACTGAATCGGGATTGGTCAGTCACAAAATTTGTGAAAAAGTTCGTTTTAGACTAAATAAGTACTTGTAGCATTAAAGCAACGATGATAAGTCATTCTTTGGTCTTAGTGTGACTGTTAAAGTCAAATGAAGTCAGTGAGTACATGTACATTGGTTTTCATTGGTCACATGTTGCACCATGACAGAGAAGTCTGTGGCAGGAATAGACTTCCCCAGGGACATTTAAACTATCAAAAAGGCGCAGTACCCAGCGCACCTAAAACGAGATTATGGCCGTGCTATAAACTAATGGAATTTAGCACGAGAATTTAAAATTTCACGCGACACTTCTGGCCTCACCATTGCATTCTTAAGCGTTCACTGAAGCCTCATGCTCCAATGGGAAAACCCCCTAGACTTCAGCCAGTCTTTTACACTAACATAGGAATATATTGGAAGCTTTTTAACGTTATTTTTCAGGGTCAAATCAGGGAGTGCGGCGCACTATTGACCAGCCGCCACTGGTCTCTGAGTAGTTCCTCTTCAGTCACTCTGTCATGAAGAAGTTGCATTAAAACTTGTAGTGTCCATCAGCCACTGTATTTAGTGCATGAAGCAGGAGAAGAACCTCACAGCAGGTTGTATAGTTGAATGATGAATGGATGGATGCATAAATGAGTGAATGAATGATGGACAGATAAATAGGATAGATAGATGGATGAATGGGGATAGATAGATAGATAGATAGATAGATAGATAGATAGATAGATAGATAGATAGATAGATAGATAGATAGATAGATAGATAGATAGATAGATAGATAGATAGATAGATAGATAGATAGATAGATAGATAGATAGATAGATAGATAGATAGATAGATAGATAGATTAGGTCCCGTGACATCATCATATTCTACAACATGAACAGTCTCTTTTTACTTTGTATTTATGTTTAAATGAATTAATGAATTGTTTTTTTCCAGGAATTGGAATCAGTGTCTGTTCCATTTCAACTCGAACCTGCCCAGCCCTACAGCTGTAGCAGACAACAACGCTATGTCTGGGTTTGCCATGAAATGTTAAGAATCGGGAGGTCACAAGTGAAAATGTGGAAGTATCAGGTTTTAAATCAATAAAAAAACATTACACTTTATGTACTTGTGTTATGTTCCTATTTGATTTTTAGAGAGAGAGCTGTTTTTTAGTCCATAAATTGCGCTCCGTCCGAATTCATCAAATTGTCCCCATAGCTCCTAGCTCCTTAAGCCAAAACCGGATGCACGTGACCACACGCCATATTAAGAGCTGTCCGGATTGTCAGTTCAGTAAGGAAGGAATTAGGAGAAGGAACCTGTATGCTTCCTATCATAGCTCCTTTAGCATAGGAACCATAGAAGCTTCCTATCATAGCTCCTTTAGCATAGGAACCATAGAAGCTTCCTATCATAGCTCCTTTAGCATAGGAACCATAGAAGCTTCCTAACGGCAGTAAGGAGCTATGAGACATCCCACAATGCACTGCACAGATCGCTCCAAAAATGAAGGAATATTTATGACAATATTTGATCTGTGAATGATGAGTTTGTAATGAATGAAAAGTTTTACTGCCTCAGACTTTAGACACACAATACATAAAACAAACTTTATAAACTTTGAAAATATAAGGTTTTAGTGCCACATTGCCTTCACTAAATGTATGACCGCATCACTTAACACTATTTACGTGTGAAGAAGTGAATCTTACGCCGGGGCACAGGCTCATTTGCATAAAGTCCGCTACAGTGGGGGAGAAGGGAGAAGGGGAGATGCGCTGCTGCTGCTGCTGCAAAGCAATACTGGGATATATTTGTCTTTTCTCACACAGACTGCTGATGGTGAGTCTGTTATATTTATTCTGTCCTGTCCTGTGCATATAGGCCTAGCCTACTGTTTGTGCAGAAAAGTGTTGTTGAAACTTCGTGTTTAAACTTTTTACAAAGATGGCTCAGTCTGAGGTTTATTGCAGTATTTTTATTAAACAGTAGCAGATTCATGAATAAATGTAACTCTCGTGTCATTCAAATCAGCGCAGTAGGTCCGTGTTTTGTAGTCCGCTGGTGGATGTTGTAGTTTTTCATGAACAGCTGTAGAGTCGCGTCATTTCCCTCGTTGTTTCCCGCCGCTGGTTAGGACGTTCGGATTCACCAAACGGAGCTAAGAGCTCTTCTCTCAGCTGTCTAGTGCTCTTACTGATGACCTCCTGACGACCTCCACCGATAAGGAGCTAGAGGCTAGGAACCAGGAGCTAGGGGCTATAAATTAGGTTATTCGGAACCAGGGTCAGTCTTGAGCATTTCAGCAGCCAAATGTGTTACTCCCCCTGCTGACACTAGATGGAGACAGAACCCCATGGCTGCAGAGGAAGTGTTCTTTACCCAATGAGATGCATACATAAAAGTACTTTGAATACATGGGGATTTTTCAGTCAATCAGAAACTAAAAGTCAACTATGAAGAAGATTTAAGTAGACCAGAATTTAAAAATGTGTCTAAATACATTGGTTTGCCTGTCACATGAGGTCATGTTTTCTCTCTTCCATGTTCCTAAAATGTGCCGAAACAAAATGTGAATAAACATCATTATTTTTTCAGTCACTATGATGGATTAAAAGCAGAAGACAGTAAAATAAGTGCAGCCTACGAGTGGTGTTTATTTTGGCTAAAGAGACGTAAGACTAGAGGTGTGCAATATATCGAATTTTAGATAATATCGTGATTGTTGTTTTAAAGATATGCAAAAACTGAATATTAATGCAAAAAAATGCAACAAAACAATCAGTTTAACAATGTAAAAGAAGAAAGTTACATTGTGAACTTTCAAATAAGAGTAGAAATATTGATAGTTTTGTCAATTATTCACTTAGCTGGGCCTTGACTGAAAATGTTATTTGTATTTGACTTTTTATACTCAACAATCTTGCTTAGCTGCATTTTTTTCTTTGCAAATAGTTATGTAAAGTAAAAGCCTGTGATGTTGTGAGTGTAGTCTGGGTTCGATGTTTGGTCAGTCGTTGAAACGCACGTCTTAAGTCGACTACAGCCTCATTAGTTTGATCATTACACTTCAAATAATACATTAAAAGACATGTTTGTTTTTCCTGTTGGTTTAGCATTTTATCGTCAGAATATCGTGATCAGGATGAGCCAAAAGATTATCGCGATATCTACTTTTATCAATATCGCCCAGCCCTACATAAGACAGAGCCCTGTGTCATTTAGCGGTTCATCCTCTGCTTCTTCAGCTGTTCTTGTCAAAAGTGCACAAGCCAAATCGACACGATAAATGACAACTTTGTAATGTTCTAATAGAAGCGTCTGTTTGGTCAATTCGATCTCATAAGAAATCGTGAATATATGAGTATTGACCCTTTGCACGTGTGGTCACGCTCCTCAAGGGAACGCCCACTTCTCCATGATGGAGGCAAAAGCTCTGTCTGTGCGCATTACAGCAATGGAAACTTTGCTGAAAACTTGCTCGTTTCTAAGTAATTTTAATTGATTTCAATTGGAAAATGGCTGTATCTTGTGGAACATGCTGCACTAACAGGCAAGGAGGTTTTAAGTCTAAGCCTGGAGCTTTTTCATTTACATTTTAAAGAAGATAGAAGACGCTAGTGGATGGCAGCAATAAATCAAAAGACCCAAATCCCTCTAAGTCACTACGGATTTGCAGTGAACACTTTAAACAAGGTAAGACAATGCTAATGAGAAAAAAAAAAAGTATGACATTTGAAAAAAAAAATGCAATGAATATCTGTAACAGCCTTCATTATGCGTGGCTAACACTAGCCTCACAGCTAAGTGACTGAAAACCAACCTCTTGTAGCTTTTAAATCTGCTCCAGTGTGAGACAAAACCCTGTTTACCACAGAATGGTACAAATCATGAGGAGTAAAGTCAGGCAAACTTGTAAATGTTATTTATTCGGCAAACATAACAGGAGGAAGAGGGCATGGATCAGTAGCATTCATTAGCTTTTCCTAATACCTTGTTTTGTGTGCGTCTAAAAGACGTTCTACTTCCACAGACAAATGTACTGAACATGCACTAGAAGCATCCACTGCTTTGTTTACGGAAAAACAAGGAAATATGTGAGAATTTGTCCGTTTTGCGCTCCCTGTAATGCTGCGTACACGAACTTTTGCCATTCAGCATGGTGTAGCCACGTGATCAAGTGACGTAGGTGCAAATGGTCAATAAGGGCCAAGAAAAAATATATATAAATAAAAAAAAAGCTTGGGCTACGAGAATAAACTTGAAACATTTTCAGATTAATCTTGTCATTTTTTGAGAATAAAGTCAAAGCCATAAAAGCCTGAACACTTTCCCTGCATAGTGTTTCATCCACAGGAGAAGTGATAGACTGACCTGGAGCTCGTTTTCCACTCTGTTCCTCCCCAGTCACAACGCACCTTTTCCGGGAAAGTGAGAAATCAAGCCTCGTACACTTAACCCGGCGCTTCGGGCTGTGAATTTGGCTCTGCTTCTTGCCAGATCACCGCACCCTTTTGTCAGGGAAGGGAAAGACTCAAATTGTAAAATTTAAAATAACAGCTGTTTTTCGATTTTCAAGTTCACCCAAAATGTAAAAAACAAAAATGTCCCAGTTTTTGAGTTTGTTTTGATAGGCTACAGGAAAGGCTAGACCTATTTCAAAAAAAAAAAAATAAAAAATTTTTAAAAATAAAAAAAAAATGAAATGGTTGCGAAGGGTGCTGTATTTTGTAAATGTGAATTACAAAAATTTGGTTTGATTCTCATGACAAAATGAGTTCAAACATTGGCAGTGTCGTTTTAAAGTCCGTACACTAATGATGCGGTACTGGTGCAAGGCCAAAAGACACACATCAAGTGATCCATATTCTTTATAAGGCAAGACAAGCTTCATACAAAGTTGACTTTATTTGCATAGTTGTTTAATTGTATTCTCAAAAAAAATAAAAAAAAATAAAAAAAACCTTTATGGCTTTGACTTTATGGATCTCAACAGTGTTTGATCGCCCTGGTTCTGAAGGTAAATTGCCCCGTTGTAAAGTGCCATAGGATTTTCGAAAAATATCTGGGCTAACCTGATATGTGCAAACTCAGATCCACAGGATCATATGCACATTTGAGTGAACAAAAGCTCACTTTTTGTCCCAGTATTTGTTGTTTTTTCCTCTCCATTGAAGAAACAAATCATTCACATTCGTGACTCAATTCTCATTGTTCTCAGTGAGGAGTCATTCAAAAGAATCTGATCGTTTGTAAACGACAAATCAACACTAGTAACTACAGAGGAACACACATGAATAAAGACATTCAGCTCCAGCTCACACACACACACACACACGTTTCTCATTTGAAATGTACACATTATGAATATTTCTTTGGTCTTTTTTTCTTGACTGTTTATACTATAATTTCAAGCTGAAGAGAAACTTGTTCTACCTGATTTTTTTTCCCCCAAACAACTTTTCCCACACTGCCATTACTTTGCATTGGTGGCTATGCTAGCACAAGTATATATTTTAAATTATTTACTTCCAAACTTTGAGTAAGATTAGGAATAGGGTTAGGCTTGGGTTTTGTTAATTTAGTTAAGCTTAATAATTTGAGAAAGGTCACGACACAACTGCTTTGGGTAAAATAAAGAAGTGTGTAAACTAAACTCCACATAAACCAGATGAGTGCAAATGATCTCATTACTGTGATTCCTCATAGTAGCCACCAGATGGCAGCACAACTCCATGAATGACTGGCACAATGGAGGAACAGCAAACTATGATTAGTTGATGCAAATCAAAAAGGAAAGCTGACTTGAAAATGTATAGGCTATATATATATATATATATATATATTTATATATATATATATATATATATATATATTTTTTTTTTTTATATATATATATATATTTTTATATATATATATTTTTTTATTATTATTCTAAGAAATTATGCCTCTTCAGAGATTCTCTTCTTGCCTAAAAGTTGTCAGGCGTTCTATAGACTTCTATAGAATGCCTGACTTTGCCTGTAACATACTCTAAATATAAAATGAGGTCGTATGGCTGTGTGATTTGTAGCTTATAACGTGTTTTTTTCATTCCGTTTTGTTCATTGTGCCCTCAGAGAAAAGCAGTGACATGCATTATAACTGCATGCACACTGGGAACAGAGAGCACTGACTGGTTTGTCTGGAGAAATCGGACAATGACAGTAATCTGAGTACTTTCAGATTGAGCTTTGTGACAGCCAAGATCAGACAGAGTTCCCAATCACCGTAACGAAGGGCCGACACGACATGAGCGCAAAGTGAATGTATAAATGTGAGATGTGTTGGTTCTAATGACGTCCCCGAGGCACGGCTCCAGAGTCTGACGTGTTCTGATGTACGCTCACACTTTGTTCCTTCAGTGTTCCTCCAGCACATCTCACAAAACAATAGGAGTCAAACTTCAGCCGCTCTTTAACTAGCTCCCAGAAGATGCAGCTCTGTACAAAGCCTGTTTTCTGAACATCTCCACGCTCCCAGCAGAATCAGGTCTGATGCCTTTTGTTCAGGATAAACACTACAGGACAGACTGGGTTTTACCTCTGTGTTTATAAAATGTTAAGGGATCTAAATAAAAATGAACGAAGCTTTGGCACAAACATCATCAGAACCTAATATCCTCCTTTTCACACACTTTGTAGTATTTTAGTCACATCTGTCTGTCAAAAAGAGTAGATCTCTCCATCATTGTGGTTCTCCTCCAGGTTTCTGTTTCTTTTGGAGTATTTTCTTGCAGAAAAGACAGGTCTAAGGACGGGAAGCTCTGGACAGTTGTCGACTAATCAACATTTAAAGGTGCACTGTGTAACTTTCTGGAGGTGAAAAGTCATCTGCACAATTTAGTAGAATTAGAAGGTTAAAACTACTTTGGGACTTTCTGAATGGAGATGAAAACATTTCATGAAATAATCAGAAAAAAAGCAGCTAAAGGAAGCGCTTTCCTGTGGAAACAGGAAACCAAATACTGGACTATTTTGTGGCCATGGAAGCCCACTCAAAGTAAAAATACAGATTTTTATGACTTATTTAGTCTAACAAAGGCATCTAAATAACACAAATATGCATTTATTGTTAAATTTTGGCCAAAACGTTGCGCAGTGCACCTTTAGGAGATGGTTGATTAGTCGAACAATAAACAAATCAGATGTTTGACATAAAGCTGCTCTTGTCCCTTCATGTGTTCCACATTTTAGGCAGCTGGTTGGTGTCTAGACACAGTGTCCGTGGAGCTTTCAGTCCGCCTATGTTCACTTGTGATGCTAATCTTTGCTAATTGTTAGCACTGTACCGTCTGTGCGGTGCCAAACTGCTCAAAATGACTCAAAAAAGTTCTTTGCGGCTGTCACCATGTTAAAGCAGAACTACGTAACATTTTGACTTTGTTAAATGTTTTTGTAAGTCTCCATGAAGATGGTTACTGGTGTATTTTGGAACATTTGAAACATGAGACAGCTGTCTTCACTGCATCCTACATTAAGAGTTGCCACTGTGCAGACTCGAATTTCTCTCCTGTTTCTCTTTTTTGTTTTTTTTATTTCGGTTTGTTTTAATTTAACATTGTAAAATGTTATAACAGTGTTTTTGCCAAAAAATAAAACAATTAAAAAATTGCGAGGATGAATACATAATGTTAACTTCTGTTTCAGCTGGCTAGTTTAATTACACAAGAGAGCTGTGTAGAGCACTGTTGAAGTTGCTTAGTTCTGCTTTAAATTGTGGGTTTTCGTCATGAAAAGGTCTCCAGCTTCGTTGCTCTGGCTCAACTGGGTCTGCGTTTACTTTGACATTCTTCATTCAGTATCAACTCTTTGTCACACTCTCTGGCTTCAGCTGATAACAACAACTCATGTTCACCCACTAGCTGCAGATCTGTTGTGGTCAATACAAACAATATTCTTACATCTGCCACTTTTTCCAAACAACTCGGAGGTAAAAGCACCTTAACAGTGTCTTAGTATGAAGAAGAAGGCCTTTTATTCCTCTTCAGTGTGAACACTCAGTCTTTGCTCCGCCAAAAACAAGTGTCAAAGAAGGAAAATGGAAGCATTGAGGAAACATCAAAAGTCGCGGAGCCTTTTTTTAGAGTCTTGTAAAGCTTTGTGAAAACCCGGAGCCCGATGTTCCCACAAGGGTCAAGCCGTTTTCATCCTTTGCACTTGAAAAGAAAACGGCTTCGACATTCCTCCACTGAAAGACCGAGACCTCAATCTATTTCAGAAGAGAGCTACCAAAACAAGTCCTAAAGATGAGAAAATGTCGTAAACCCAGGATGTATAAACCTCTGCCAATCCTTTAGTCGCAATAAAACGGTTTTGTGCCTTTTGCCCTGTCGGAGAAACACGGTGAACTTTATGGGGACGCTGTGTTTGGGAGATTGTACGGCGCTTGACTGGCTGCACAATCCACAGAAAGGACCTTTTTTTAATATGAATGAATGTCCAATTAAAAAGAAGAGCAAAAATGGAGAGGAGCGTAGGATGTTTGGGTCCAGGCTGCACACGAAGGACAAGCATGTATTTGCAAGTAAATCAGCTTCATGAATGAGTGTTAGCAGTGGTTTGTGTGAAAGGGCAAAGCAGGTGTTAGCGAGAGGATAAGTGTTTGAGTTAAAGATGGAGTACCTGCTTGTTTCGATCGTTCAATAACTTTATTCCTCTCCATGTCTTTGGATCTGTAGTTGGCACAATAGATTTTCTTAAATGTCTTTTACCTGATTTTCACTTCCTTATGAATGTAAACAAACAGAAAATAGTTATTTTTAAACTTTCTACTTCGATCCACGTTTTGTAATGCGTTCCAAATTGTTGTGTTTTAATCTTTTTTTGTTATTTTAAGTAAAATAGGACCTCGTGGTTTGTGAAAACACAATATAATACCTGATTTTTGCTTCCTTAAAATTGTAAACCAAGATGATTTCATGTAACCTCCAGGATGATCTGTGAATATTATTGATTTGAACTACAGGTTCCACAATGCACTGCAGCCTATTACTGATGAGAGGAGCCGCATGGAGCTCAACAGTGACCTCCCACCAACAATCTCAGGCTCCCATGTTAAATATTTACATGTGTTTCTAAAATATATATGTATATGTCCTCGGGGTTAAACAGCTCTGTGGTGGGTAACTCCTGCTGCACACTGAGTGCGAGTTCGAGTCACACAAGACCTAAAAAGTGCTTAAAGACTTAAAAGTGCTTAAAACCTATGTGCCCTTCCACAGACCAGGAGCAGTGCGACTGCACGTCAGAGAGTTGCGTAAGTGTGCAGAAAAAATCTGTAGAGAGTCTATAATTCCCAGAGGTCATGGCGGTCTGATGCGACTTTTAAGTCATAATATGAGCAGTCTCGGAATGTAGCTGGTTGTAAAGGTACTTTGCAAGAAGCAGTCAGTGTAAGGGAGGCGCAACTACATAAGAGATAAGACAAACACTACGTCCAACAAGCGCTAATTGGCTCCATAGCTCTTGGCTCCTTAAGCCAAAACTGGATGTGCGTGACTGCACATCATGACAAGAACTGCGTGGAACAAGCTGGTAAGGAGCTATACGAGACATCCTATAATCCATTGCGCAGATCACTCCAAAAATGAATGAACATTATGACAATCTGTGAATGAAGAGTTTGTAATGAATGAAAAGTTTTACTGCCTCACACTATAGACCCACTATACAACTTTCAGTAGAAAACAAACTTTGTAAACTTTGGAAATATAAGGTTTTAGAGCCACATCGCATTCACTAAATGTATTGTCGCATCACTTATTATTAATGTGTGAAGAAACCTTTTTGAAATCTTGCATAAGGCATCATAGCTAGCAGTACCCCTGGTATTTATAACTGTCATGTCATTCATATTAGCGCAGTGGTGCGTGTTTTGTGTTCTGCTGATGGATGTTGTAGTTTTTCATAAACAGCTGTAGAGTCACATGATTTCCCTTGCTGTTTCCAGGGCCGGCTTAATGTTTTTGGAGGCCCTAGGCTACTATATTTTGAGGCCCCTCCAGTGATCGCAATAGCCCTCATCAAGAATTCAGATGACGCCCCCAAGGCGCAGACTGACAACTGGCTAAAAGGCTGAAATAAAGTGATTCATTAAATAATGTGGTGACAGTTTATAACTTTGTAGAAATATGAACAATCTTGTTGGGGGGTGGTTGCTTAGAATAAAAGTTATTTCCTGCATTTTGGTGGATTTTTTTAGAAAAATTTTTAGTTGCTTTTTACTCAGTTCCTGGCCACTATTATTTGTAATATTATTATTTCAACATGATTTAGCAGTAGGCAATTTAGTAAGTTTTACCTTACAGAAAATTTCCAGGTTAGAATTAAGCTTAAACTATTTCTGTGGTCTCAATGTCAAGCAAATATATGGCTAATAATGTTAAAATGATTTTTGTAAAGATGTGTGCAATTTTAAAACACAGTGGAGCACTTTGTACCTTAGAAATCAGTGTGTTTTCAATTTTAGAGAAGAACATGGCCTAAATATGAACTAACTGTGTCTGAAACAAGGGTAAAAACAACAAAACACAGTTCCAGATATGTTTTACATGTGAAAACAGTGTTAAAACATACGCCACATTTTTTGTGTATGGGCCCTTTATAGTAGAAGTCTTCAAAGTAGTCATCTGGACAGTGTTTCCGAAGATCAAGACGTTTCGACTCTCATCCGAAAGTCATTTTCGATTGAAAATGACTTTCGGATGAGAGTCGAAACGTCTTGATCTTCGGAAACACTGTCCAGATGACTACTTTGAAGACTTCTACTATGGATCACTCCTGGATGAATGAGGGACTACACCGTCTATGGGCCCTTTAATTTCCTCCTCTCTTCTGCTGCTTCGCGGCAAAGAGCGCTCTCACGTCACGCACACATGAAGCAGAGTGGCTCACGCTAAAATAGTCTACAGAAGCTTGTTTTTGGACATTTCTCTTTGAAATAATTCGACAGAAATGCGGGCAGCAATGCGCCGCGCTTGGTCGCGGTGATTTGCGCTATTAAACTAAATCTGTTGAAATGTTTGTTCATCAGCTTTTACTGATCGTATCTCCGGGAATACATGTCGGATTGACCCGAAACAAAGACTGGCTGATAGCTTGTGGCGTGTAGAACGTGTTTTTTGTGTCTAAATTGCGCCCGGAGTCTTGGATTTCCCGCTGTAAGCTGTGAATGATCTTTCCAGAGTCTCTTTCTCTCTCGCTCTCTCTCTCTCTCTAGCTCTCTCTCTCGCTCTCTCTTTCTCACAGCGCAGCAGTACGGCCCCTTCCTCTGAGTATTTGCAAAAGACACAAACTTTTTTATTTAACTTATGCCAATAGAATTGTAATGTGTTCAATTATAAAAAATATACATAAAACTTTCTAATAGCAATTTTGTTTTTGCTTTTCAGAACATATTTCAATGTAGATTATCTACAGTTGATACATTTTGAAGTGCTGCTCACTGAGGCCCCCTGCTGGCAGAGGCCCTAGGCTGCAGCCTATGTAGCCTAATGCCGTAAGCCGGCCCGGGCTGTTTCCCACTGCTGGTTAGAACTTTCAGATACTCTAAACAGAGCTTCCTCTCTTGGCTGTTGTAACAGATTTATTTATTACTACATTATTGTGATACCAGCCTCACGCGGCACCAGATATGTAGTGGTTTGTTTTAATATAATATGCTGAAAATCGGCTAATTGTGGCATGGCGCACTAATTGCTGATTATTAGTTATTATATTGGGTAGGCGATTAATAAAGTTAATCAATTTGGGGCACCAGAGTTAACATTTAAAGTCTAACTCAAATTTTTAATAAAACCTACCCTCCTCGTCAAGTCTCTCTAAAGGCGCGCTCTCTCATTACAGTGACAAAGCCCTAATTATAAAATCAAGTAACCAGTAACATTTTGTGTGGTTTAATAAACAAAAAAAAACAAACATAAACATTCATCATTAATTTCCAAACAGTTACAGTAAACACTAGTTTCAATGGTAAGATCTGATTTGGTTTAAATTAGGAGTAACAAGACTTTCCTAACTACCCTTGAGCCACTCTGTTCAGCCACCATTTTAGTCTTAAGTCCCATGAGGTTGAAGATGGGGTGCTCCTTGGTGTCCACCGAGTTTGAGGCCTTTCCTTGTTTGGGCCATGATCGAAGGGGTGCAGTTGCTGCTGTTCGATGGGTTTAGCAGCAATTGAGTCCCATTCTGTAGCATGTTGATGCTGGTTGGAGAATTGTCCAAAGGCCTGATCAGCTCCTGCAGCAGGGTGGCTGACCCCCGCAGGGGGCCACCAAGGGCCAGAGGCCCTCACGGCTTTTCCAACCCCCGTTCAGCACGTGAAGGAGGTAGATGTCAAGAAGCCAGGAAGTTCCAAGTAGCAGTGTGTCCAACTCCAGTGTGTGCTTGGTGGAGTACTGGTAAGGGGCGGACTCTCGTGGCCTGGGAGTGGCTTAGGCTTAATATGTCCTTACTTAATTTAGATTGTTATTCAGTTATTCAATTAACAAGAACATACATGCAATTGGAATCATATTGACATCTCAATTTCCAAATGCATATTTCAACAAGGTTGCAGCCATGAGAACACATGAAAACACACATGAAAGTAAATGAGTTACAAGAATTTTGTCCTGCCAGTGTCTGTAAAGTCACAGCAGGGGGCTTTGAGGTAGAATCAACAGGCCGTTGATAAGGGACAGAGAGTCGTAAAACCCGATCACTTTGGGGGAAGGGCTGCATACCTTTGTCCCTTTTAAAGAAGATGAGAAATACAGTCCGAAATATCTTTGGTGGTTCATACCGGCTACACTGTCCAGTGCTCTTATGTTGACCTGCTAGGAACAAGGAGCTAGGAGTTACACATTAGACTTTTTCAGATCCAGGGCAACATCTGATTGCTGCGATTGGTTAAGCACAAACTAGGCCACACACCCAATCAGCTCGATGTATTTCCTTAAACGTCCCACCTTTTCCCAAACATTAGGCATGTTTAAGCAGAGCCAGGCAGTGAAGACGGACGAGGTGGACGCAGGCGGTGTCGGGGGGTCGGGGTCTGACGACAGCGCTACGTAGGTCCCGGCAATCTCGAGAGATCAATCTGAGTGCAGGCGCCTTCGTCGTCGGTGAATCCAGAAAAGAGCAAATGCACCGCCTGCATGACTACAAACCCCAAATGCATGCTGGGAAATGAAGTGTCGTGTACATGCGTGGACTGACAGCTGATTGGATCAGATCTGTTTGGATCAGAAACGTGACGCTGTGCAGTTCCTCCTCCTCTCTCCTTGTCTCTTCAGTTTACTTTTGTATCATCAAAGAGACTTCAAATCTCACTGAAAAGTCTCAGGATGTTGTACAACACTGACAGCATTATTATATGATGCTTATGAGCTGAAGTCATTCTTTATAGACACAGCTCAAGTATAGAAACTATTTATTCAGTTCTTTATTCATTGCTCTGGTGATATCCTTGTCAGTTCAAGGTGTGTGAGGGTAATAGGAGCATTTACACAGATGTATGAGGTTTTATTCAGTACAACACGTGATCTCAGACTGTCTGGCAGTTCTCGCGTTGGAGAAGTGTCCACGGTGTCTTTCAGATTTCTCCCCTCCCTCAGCGTCATCCGCCAACTCTTGTCCGCAGTCCAGACGAGATTTTTGCTGCTTAAACAAGCCTACTTTTAGTCAGTAAAGGTTCAGGTGGATGCTGTGGAAAAACTCAAATCGGAGTTCAACACAATCCATCTTGCATGAGCCAAGTCAGGTTTTCACTCTCTGCCTAAAATGACAAAGAACGCTAAAGTCTGACCATTTGAAAATGAACAGCTTACATACATATAGTCAATTGCGAAACAGTTCCAAACATTTATCCCATCCCAGTAAAGACATTGTTCTTTTTGGATAGTAAAGCAGTGTTGAATTCGGTCCAGAAGAACGCAGTGCGAGCATGAGTTAGCAGTAGGTTTAGCAGTGCAGGTGTGAGCTGCTAAAATTACCTCGCACTAATGAGCTCTCTAACTTTGGCTTTTGGTTTGTCCCTGGTGGAATCCGCTGCAGTAATGTTGACCTTTCCAGTCTTATCAAGTAAAAAATGAATTACTTGTGAGCTGACTATGGTTAGAAACAGCTTCAGGGGGTCTAATTACTGTTGTTTTTCTAAAGCATTTCAACAACATAGCTACTTATATTTGAATGTTTGTTTAAAGTTACTACTTGTTTGTCCCATTTGTCCAAGAACGACAGATCTAAGCCTCTACTTTGTCAGATAAACCTGCTCTAAAACTAAACTAATGCAGTTCTAAAATAATTCTCAATCTTAACCATTTAATTAAAAAAGAACTAGGGATGTAACGATATGCAAATCTTACAAGTTTTTCGATTGAAACTCTCGATAAAATGGTTTATCAAATATCACCTTCTCCAGAAGTCTACGATATTGAGATTATGCTAACAACAATACATATTAAGCTTTATTTCTAATCATTTATTTTCTTGGTGCAAATTCATAGCTTCAGACACAAATGCGCTCTCACCATATCAGCTATAAAGTCTTGTTTTTTTTGTTTATGAAAATATCTAAAATTTGAATTTGAATTTTTTTTTTTGTTGTTGCATAAAATAAGTGTTATTGTTCTAAGATTAACCATTTAAAATGCATGTGATGCTGATTAAAGTTATCAGGTGATGACAACGATATATTGTGGCAATTTTGGTGTCACAATATCACAAACTTATTAATATTGTTACCTCTCTATAGAGCAGAGGTCAGGGCATTGTTATCACAAGGTTGTATTTAAATTCAAATAAATGTGGAGCCAGATTGCGATCATTGATGTAGCAGATTCTCATTGCTAGAAGTACATTTCTTGAAATAAATGAATCATTATACAAACATGTAAATAAAAACGAGACTAATGTATTATTTTGTGTGTTTATTGTCAATTTAGGACCACAGCAGCTAAAACAAGAAAAAGCAATATTAAGATTACTTCTTCTTTTCAAAAGTTAGTAGTTTGCCCATGTCTGCTTTAGAGGGATTTTTCGTCGACACTATCCTTCCTGCGCATGCTCCATGTAGAAAGAGACTCTTCATCTGCTTAGCTGGGGAAACTTCTTTGAAAAAAACAACACAACAAGATGAGAGCAGCTGTTTGGATCAGGTCTGAACTGGTTTGACAGACGTCTGTCTCCTGAAGCTGAGACAGTGTTTTTCTCGTCTTTTTTCACCTGAATGTAACTTTTAAGAGTCATAGCCTCCTGACTACCCATAGTTCATTTTGTCCTCTCTAGTGGACATTTCTTCATCCAATCCCCTGCACACTACCTAACCAACTCCTGTTGTGATTTAAAGAGGACATTCAGAACTTTCAAATGATACCAAATTTATGGTGGGGCTTTGGAAAGACCCTGCTCCTTTTCAAGGAAAATGGCCATCATCGAAAAACCTCTTGTAGTTAGCTGACGACGGAGCTTTTTTTGACTTGTTTCCACTGTTTGTGTCTATGAGCGGAGGCTCTTTCTGGAGGTGGGGTGCGTGCATGTCACTTTTGTTGATAAACAAAATATCCCTCTATAGATTTTTAGCTTCAGCAGCTGCTGCTTTTTTGTGAGGATTTTGTGCAAAAACTACTGTGTCAAAATAGTTGATTTTAGAATTTGGAAAATATTTTTGTCTTGCTGTTTCTGCAGTGGTTCTTTCACCTGGAATTTAATTAGCCAAACTTGTAGCTGAGTTTCTCCTGATTAAAACAATGTGTGGCATGTGGCAGTTACTGTATGAAATTCCTGTAAGAACAAGTAAAATACCAAAGGGGGCGGAGCCATATCAGTATGAAAAGAGCACTAGAAAGTCTAATGTACAGCATCAACAGTATGTCTGATACTGTGGCCCATCCCCACTGTTTGTCACACCAGCACCGCCCACACTTCACCCGCTGACTTCTTCAATCAAGCCTGACTAAGTGTGCCATTTGTGTGGATGTAGAGGAGCTGCTGACTCAGACCCACAGCGAGCTAAGGAAACGCTCACGCAGTAAGTCATTCTGCTCCAACTTTAATTATGGCCTGATTTCCAAAGCATTCCCAGTGGAGAGGTTCAGGTCGGGTCATGTGCGCAGAGCGGAGACAAAACACCACTCGGATTTCAGATCAGTCGCTTGTTTTTGCGAGTGAATGTACAACGTTTAGCCTATTGGATTGAATCAGTAAACATAGACTTAAAACTCACGACTGTGGTTTACATGAGCCCCAAAATCGAGCTCATAATGGTTGACATGAGACTAAATCAACAAGAGTAAACCATGAATAAGGCTGTTCTAGATGATGATTGAGGCAAAAAAGGACCAGAACATGTATTGTATAAAAATAAAACACGTATTCAAACTGTAAATTGCTTCAAACCAGAGGAAGTCTATGTACCACCAACAGTCAGGGCGTTTACATGGAGGCCAGGAAAACCAGATAACTAGCCTAGTCCGATTTAAACCAGTTTTCCAAAGTGCATGTAAACCCGGGCAGACCTGTTGAGGAGCTGTAAACCGGTTTTCGGAAAACCAGTTGGCGCACGTGGTCCCGACCGATTGTAGTCTGATTTCAGACTCATGTAAACAGACAATCGGTCTGCAGCTGGACAAATGCAACTGAGCAGCTCACAACCCCTGACTACTGCACAACCCAGCAATAAATTAAGAATTTTAGAACTATAATGTGCCTTGCACAAAGTGGGACCCATAATCTCACATTTAACTCCATGTTTAACACTGTTCTACATGTTTAAAACAGTTCTACATGTTCCAGAAAAAAACTGTGTGTCATTTAACAAACAGTATTACAAACAGGTAATAAAAATAAACAACATTAACAATGTTAAAGTAGCGCCACAAATTACAGCCTCAATCATGCATTAGTGAATCTGACACAGCAGGACCAGTCTCTCCAGGGTAATCGGTTTACTCTTGTACATGTAAACTGGTCCAACCGGTTTGAGGGGAAAACCAAGTAGAGTCCGGTTTTCTCGCTTAGTCTGATTTCCCTGATCATGTAACCGCAGTGAGTCATCAGAATCCATAAACACAAAGTCCAGACATTTGTTTTAGCTCCAAAGGTTCAGAACAGATTCCATTTGATTTTTAGGATATTTTAATCAGACGTTTTACAACACCTATTGATGGATATTAGAGTGATTATTTTGTAAAACTACAGTCACATGTACTGACTATGTGTTTTGTGTTACTATGATACCAAGTGCTGTGGGAGTCTCACAAGAAAGCGTACATTTACCTCGACACAAAAACAGCGGATTATGAGCACAAATTCAGGCCTTTTTTGCGTTCTTATGTTACGCTGTACATTTACCCCAATATGAAAAAGCATAGAAATTATACAAGATTTCACAGAGTAAAAATACATGAGTTTTGGAACGTTTTCTTCAGGTGAAACGGGTAAGTTTAGGCATCAGGTTACTTAAAGGTATGTTTAGGTCTGGGGCTTGGGGCAGGTTAAGATTAGGATAAGGATTTGATAAATAAGAACGCATCTTAACAACTACGATAGAAATGAACTGGGATTGCAACGTGTACCATAATTACGCAAAACAGCCGTGAACTTGTGCTAATCATACGTAATGTCCTGTGTCATGGTAGATGTACGCTTTCTTGTGAGATTGGGCTCATTTATACCAGGGGTCTGCAACCTTTTACAGCAAAAGAGCCACATTTGCCCAAGTCAAACTAAATGAAAGTTGGAAAGACTGTATTTTAATGTTAATGTACTGTAATTAGTTAAATGACTTTATTCAACCATGCAGGAAGGTCCCATTGAGATTAAGAATTTCTCTTGCAGGGGAGATTTGGAGAAGGGAGGCATTCATTGCCATGTTCTTAGTGGTAGGGGAAACTGGAATACCCAGAGGAAATCTACACAGACACAAGAAGAACATGCAGACTCCACATAGAAAGGCCTCAAACCCAGGACCTTCTTGAGGCCAGAGCGCCAAAAACAAACAAGAAACTGTTAATAAGTAACAGAATGTTTTACAAAATAAAATATAGTGTGAATTCCAAAATATTAACTTTGATGACTTTTCATTATGTAATGCATTCATTTTAGAGAGAAAGAGATGTAAAATCCAGTTATGGCTGTCAATACATTTACCCATTAGGTAACACTTTAAAGTACCGCCCGCTAGTTAATAGGTAACTACGGGGGTACTTACTGGTACTTACTGGTACTTCTGGTGTTAGTACCAGTGGTAGTTACTGGTAACTACAGTGGTACTTGTAGTGGTACTTAGAGTCACAAGTACTGGTAACTAAAGTGACAGTTACCAGTATATTTAGTATTAACTACAGTGGTACTTCACTGTCAGTTACTATAGTAATTGATAGCTAACTAACACTGACAGCGGTTCGTATTTTAAAGTGGACAAGGTGGTACTTCACTGTCAGTTACTATAGTAAACTCACTCCCTCAGGTATAGGAACCCACAAACAAACTGGGCCAAGGGAAGCGTTCCCTTTAGCTCAATGCGTTTGTCAGGTTGACCGGCGCGTGGGAGACCCGGGTTCGACTCCCGCTCAGGACATGTGTAAGACCATACCCGTTACACTATCAATTACTATAGTAACTGACAGTGAAGTACCACCTTGTCCACTTTAAAATACGACCCGCTGTCAGTGTTAGTTAGCTATCAATTACTGTAGTAACTGACAGTGAACTACCACCTTGCCCACTTTAAAATACGACCCGCTGTCAGTGTTAGTTAGCTATCAATTACTATAGTAACTGACAGTGAAGTACCACCTTGTCCACTTTAAAGTACGACCCGCTGTCGGTGTTAATTAACTGTTAATTAATGTAGTAACTGACAGTGAAGTACCACCTTGTCCACTTTAAAATACGACCCGCTGTCAGTGTTAATTAACAGTTAATTAATGCAGTAACTACCAGTGAAGTACCACTGTATTAAACTGTACAAGAAGACCAGCTGTCAGTGTTTTTTTTTTTTTTTTTTTGGAACTACTACCAACTTTTACTGTAATTTAGCTAGTGCTCAATACATTATTTACTAGTAACTACTGTTTAAAGCTCAACCAGCTGTAGTATGCAAATATTTTTTGGGGTTTATTGATAAACATTTTGTAAATTGTTAATGTGTTTCATATCTGTTGTGGCTGTGAGCATAATAAAGAGGTGTCTTTTGTATTAGATTGCCCAGTGTTTGATTTTTATCATAATCTGTATTATACACAATATTTGCAGGAATAAACTTGTTTCATACCAGTCTTTACCTTGTTTGTGTAGCATCACAAGTACACAATTAAGTATCACTAGAGGTACCCGTATAAGTACCACTAATTAGTACAAATGATGCCACCATAATCCCTAATTATCATTCCACAAAAGTACCAGTAACTATCACTATAATTTATACTTAACTAGCCGGTAACTGTCACTTTAGGTACCAGTAAGTACCACTGGTACTAACACCAGAAGTACCAGTAAGTACCCCCGTAGTTACCTATTAACTAGTGGGCACTATTTTAGTAACAGTCAATTAAGTACTAGTAACTACCACTGTAGTTAATACTAAATATGCTGGTAACTGTCACTTAAGTTACCAGTACTTGTGACTCTACAAGTACCACTGTAGTTACCAGTAACTACCACTGGTACTAACACCAGAAGTACCAGTAACTACCAGTAAGTACCCCCGTAGTTACCTATTAACTAGCGGGCGGTACTTTAAAGTGTTACCAGACATTATTAAATAACCAGTATAAATTCACTGAACAATTGCAAATGTAAAATAATTACATAGTGTAAACAGAATAGAATGATAAAGAATGTGAATCAAATCTCAAAGAGCCACACTGATGTCTTTGAAGAGGTTGCAGACCCCTGGTTTATACCAATAACCAATAAAACTCATTATATGACATAAAGTTTGAAGAAAGTGTGCCTGAGGGGACATCAGGCTCCATGAGGCTGAGAACAGCGGTGATTTGTAGTCTTAGAAGTTAGAAAATGAAAGTGAAAAAACAAACAAACAAAAAAAAAAACACAAAAAAATAAAGTAGATACAATCTCATTCTCAGCTAATTTCAACAGCACTTTGAAGAGAGCTGTTTTTGACTGAGATTAAGTTTAGACAATATCAAAGCAATAGTTGAGTTTGACATCAGTCATAACAGTTGTAGGCTAAAGTTTGTCTCTGTCTCTCTGTGAGATCTGCAGACAGCTGGTTTGAGCTACAACATACAAGTTTCTCTTCAGTCATAAATCTTTCATTGTAGATAGTCAAATCTTCCAGTAGACTCAGTGTAAGACTAGACTGTCTCCTGACTTTTCCTCCATAATCTGAGCACACAAATGTAGGCATTCATGACCCCAAACACAAATTGTAGGCTGTGAGGTCTTTGCTGTAAACTCTGAAACTGTCCTACTGTCATAAATGAATTGCTATGAAGCTGTATCACGTGACATAAATAAATTATAATCAACAACATAAAAATGTAAATGTCACGTGCTGAGGATCGATCTGCAGACCTCCCGCACGAGAGCGCGGCGCTCTACCGGGTGTCCCACTATCACACACGTATGCTTACGTCGTATTTATAGTAATACTGCATTGTAAGGACGCAGTGCAAACGGGCGGGGTACAGTGGCATAAACACGTACGAGGCAGCGCACTTCTCTTCATTCAGTTTAAAACGAGTTCCCCTGCACACAAGCCAGGTAGCAGCGTGTCTCCGCCACTTTAGGCTTTTATCTGGCACTGAGCTGAGCTCCCGCCCACATCACCTGGCCGAGACAAACTTCCGGTTCTTGCAAAACAAATAAAGGTAAATTAAAAAACGAAACCACGCTCAGAGACAGTATTTCAATGTTCGTTTTTTCGATTTTGAAACCAAATGGAAAAAACAAAAATCAACTCGTTTTACTGTAATTTGTTTTATGAATCAAAACAAAAAAAGGAAAAAAGGTCTAACTTTTCCTTTTTTTGTTTTGAAATTGAAAATCAATTGAACGAATGATACACGTCAGCTCAGCTCCTCCTGCGTGATCCATGCTGCCATAAGTTTCTGTGGATCTTCTGTGCTGTTAGATGTGAATGCTATTTGACACGGCCCAAAAACAGTGCAAGTGATGTTTTATTAGATCCATGGTTTGGGTGTAAAACACGCCGTATTAGGTCACCTGACATACCAGACATACACACACCTGCAGCTGCAGCAAAACAATTTATAGTTGTGAGTTCAGGTTTGGGTTACGGTCCTGAATTTTAAGGACGTTTTTTTTTTTTTTTTTGGGGCCGGGTAGGTCGTGTTTAAATTGCATCACTAGGACAAGTCAAGACATTTGGGGGTATATTATGAGACGGACGAGCCGGATCTCACAAGAAAGCGTACATTTACCACGACGTTACGCAACATGTAAATTATGTAAGATTAGCACGAGTTCACGGCTGTTTAGCGTAATTGTGGTACGCATCACAGTCCATGTTCATTTCAATGGTGGTTGTTAAGACGTGTTCTTATTTATGAATATTAATGAAATCCTGACTTACACATTTTAGTAACTTGAAGCCTAAACTTACCAGTTTCACCTTAAGAAAACGTCCCCACGTGGCTGCAACCAAAACTAAAATGCTAAATGCTAAATGATCGGCGCAACATAAGTACTCAAAACAGCTGTGAACTCGTGCTCAAAATACACAGTTTTTGTGGGTTACACCTTGCTATTCCGACACACCGCTACTCAGACACCCTGCTTTTCCGACAGGGTGCTATTCAGACATTAGAATCCTATTGTCGGAATAGCGGTATCCATCTATTTTTTCAAGAGAGTCGGTATTCCGAATTTTTTTTGTTGTCGGAGTAGCGATACATTTTTTGTCTTTTTTAATCAAACATCCTGCTATTCCGACATTAAAAAATGTGACCCTACCGTTCAGCTGAACCACTGCTGCTTTGATCAGGAGCAGTTTGGTAAGGTGCACGCGCCTTACCGTGCCCACCTGGCATGACACACGCTACTTACGCGTTCTCATGAGAACGGAAAACAGACACTCAGAAGATCTAAAATCATCGATAAATTAATTAATGGATTGGCCCGCAAGTCTAAAGGGCTTCCTCTAAAGGAAGCGCACTTAAAACAACCACAATAAAAAACGATCTCTGATCCTATTTTTGAAATAGGCCTTGGCCTATATGCTAATAAATCTGCATAAAAAAAAATTAAAATAATAATAATAATAATATGTAGCCTATTAGGTAAATAAATAAATAAATAAATAAATAAATATATATATATATATATATATATATATATATAATATATATATATATATATATATATATATATATATATATATATATATATATATATATATATATATATATAATCAGAGGTTACATTAACTGACAATTTTCCGTCATTTACCGATTGTATTTTGCTTTGACGGAAAGTTTTCAAAGCTGACCTTTTATATATGGAGCTAATCTTTTATATATTGTCTACTGATTTAGTGACCTGATCCCGACCGGACTCGCGCTCTCCCGCTCCCTCAAACTGAAGAAGCAGCGAGGGAAAATGCCGGGAGGCCGTGAGACTGATGGCTGCAGAGCGCACGGCGCTGTGGCCTCCACAAATACGTGACCTATCTGTAAACCGGAGGCTGCACGGACCACACGCGTTTGCTACAGAGCGCACGGATAACGCTTCATTCGACAAAAACAGCGGGATGGACAGAGTTTTATCGGTCTGATTTCAAGAGGATTTGTACTTGTGACCGTGATCACTCGGCAGACAAACACTGATGTTTATTCAGATTCTTAAACTTAGCGGAAAGTCACACCTGCAGTGTTTGGTGACACGCTCACAACGGCTGGCATCAGAAACTTTCCCGGAGGAATAAAAGACTGGCTTTTATGCAGGAGAAATGGAAATAACACCTAGAGTTTGGGCAAAATACAGTGTGGATTTGCAGAGAGTGGAGAGAAGTGGAACTTTGTGTTTCAGGTAAGAAATGCAGAGCCTCATTAGTCACATTGAGATTGTTGAATGTCAAACGGACACAATGATTTTTGCAGATGCTTTAATGATATCTTAAGAAACTATTTATGCAGAGTTCAGTCATTTTTTGTAATGTATCTTATGTCTCATGACCCGTGTGCTCCCGTACAGTCTCTGTGTCAGAAATCAGCTACAAAAACATAGACAGGAATAAACCTACTGAGCAAAATTATGACGGATAAAAATCCCTCATGACGGATTTTTTGGGACCTTGTCCGTCACGGTGACGTATTGGAATTAAGTCTAGTGTAACCACTGATGCTAATAAAAAAAATGTATGCTAATAAATCTGCATAATTTTTTTTTATATGTATTTGGTCAAAAAAAAAATGTTATGTTTTTATTTATTTATTTGGACAAAGGGTGTCTAAAAATCAGTTTTAAATGAACCAAAAATAAAAAGTAAACGAAAAACAAAGAATTGCGGAGAAATTCAACTCAAAAGTCACGTAAATCTAAAAGTGCTTCGGGTCTTCTCATTGGCGCGCAGGCTGTCACATCTCTCTCTCGCACTCACACAGACGCGCGCAAACATTGAAATAAGTTACTAGGCCTATTAATCTGCAGATGATTGAACAGCAGCGTTATATAGTGATATATAACCTGCATTCTATTTGGGGTTTGATGGGACAGATTATGCTCAGGCCTCAGCTCAGAGCCTCTGGCCTACGCGCTCTGAGTTGCGTGAAAAGGCACAGAGGCATGACACTGTGCGGACACAGTACGGAGCAGAGAGAAATGAGCGAATACAAGTGACAAATATAAGCAGCGCGTGTGTGGCCACACTGCGAGATGTAGGTGGAATGTAGAAGCACTCCAGCCATGCGTCAACGCGCGCCATGAGCCCACGAAAAAACGAGAATACCAGTGTATTGTACCAGTGCAAAAGGAAATTGGAGAGACCAAAATAAGCTTCGTGGGTCTCCCCAATACGTCCCCAGAAATTACAATTCGATTGCTCATCATCACTGCACCTCAGATCCTGATGGCGCCGTGAAGGTCATGCGTAAAAGCCGTGCGTAAAGTCTGCGCGCCCAAAGCACGTAATGGATGTGTTTATTTTAATTTATTGCTTTCTGGTGCATTAGTACTTGCTTAATAGTACAGCGCGGAAAAAAAAAACTGTCGGAATAGCGGACCTAAAAAGGTGTTGGAACAGAAGGCTGTCGGAGTGGAGGTCTGTCGGAACAGAGGGCTGTCGGAATCACTGTCGGAATGCAGGTCTGTCGGAATGGAGGGTTGTCGGAATAGCGCTTGCACACCGTTTTTGTGTCGTGGTAAATGTGCGCACACAGCTTGATTGATGTAAAAAACATTAAAGCCAAGCCCAGAGGTCAAGAATCGAGAAAATAAGAAAGTCAAAGATAAAGTTGACTTTATTCAAGCACTTTCTCTCTATTAGTTGTATTTTTTGTAAAACATTTGTTCATTTTTTTCACAGCTGTTTTCAAACCTATATAAAAAAAACAGTTTATGATAATTTGCTTACAATTATTTCAATATTCCAATAGTTGCTATTAATCAGTTCACTTTTTGCAGGGCCTGACGTAAAACAATATGCTGTTGTCTGAATAAATGAAAAGTTAAATCTAATCTCTGGACTACCTGTAAGACTTCCATTATCAAACATGCAGAGTGTCCTCCGACTCACAGTTTCTCCAAGACAAATGACTCAAGCAAACTCATTTCCACCCTCCTCTGGCCGCTGACCCCGGAGCTGTTCCTGAGGTTAAACCACACTGTCCGAGCACCGCAGATGAATAACCTCACTATAACCAGGTCAGGTAAGCACCCTCTCCCCTCTCTCTCTCCTATCCCAGGCCTGTAATTAGATGTCTAGCAGAAACGTGGGGCCTGATGCGTAGATAGCTTATCATACCTCCTTCTCTCTCCGCTCTTTCCTCTTTAGCCGCTTTCCTCCTCAGAGATACGACTCTCCGCAGACCTCGCCGGCAGCACCTTTTAATAATCCCAAAGCAATTACCAAACTTGCGCTCGAATGCTTCTCTCCGGGCCAGTAACAAAAGCACTTGGCCTCGTTCTCCCAACTCAAACTATTGATTTAAAAAAAAAGACGAGCGCTAAAAGGATCAGAGAGGTCAGCTTTTTTGGGGACGCTTTATGTAATCGCCTGTACTCCAATCAATGCGCTTCATTTCGTTGTCTTACACTTTGGATTCTGCCTGCGGATTCAATTATGTTCGGTCGTAAATAAGGCGGAAAAGCACTGAGAGTTCGATTGTCGTATTTTCATATCGCAAATCTGTCCAAATCAGCTGTTACTTAAGTCGGCTTTATGGGATCTTTGAGGTGAGTTTTAGGGATTTTGTTGTATAAACCCAATACAGACCAAAGTTGTGAGGGATTTAGAGGTTGCATAGGTCTGTCAGTCATTGAGTCTAATGTAGAGCTGAGCAAAATGTTGAATTTTGAATAATATTATGCTTGTTATTTTGAAGATAACCAAAAATTCGGCTCACCACTAAGACACAATGTACCGCCAACAAAGGGAAAAAATTAGCGAGGTGTGCTGTTAAAGTTGATTAAAATCAATAAAAACGGATTAAAATGCCTTAAAACATCCTTGTCCAATAAGAAGAGCCTTTTTTTCGGCTGTTTGTGCATAGTCCAACCTCTTTTGGGGTGATTCTAGCACAGTTTTAAATCGCGCCCGCTGCTTCTATTGAAAACTAAATGGACCTGCGGGTGCTTGCCCCTCACGCTTTACCATTACGTACATCTGTGTGACAACACAAGCCACGTTCACGTTAGTCAAGCAGTCAATACAAGGCAGTTAGTGATCCAACTCAATATTCGTAAAGTAATAACAAAAAAAAGTTATATATATATATTTTTTTAACAGCTACAACTCTCGAGACCAAATTTAAACATCAGAGAACTTACAGCAGAATGTTTAATCATTTATTTTTGCCAAGTTGGACTATATATTCTCTGTACTTGTTTACAACCATGCCATTCATGTCCATGTTTATTGTGGCTCTATGTGGTTTTCGTTGCAGAAAACTTGTATTGCTGGGTTTCAGATGACGACACGCAAACGTTCACGCCATGACAGGGCCCTCCACCCTTTCATTCATGAGTTGGACACCTGCTCTATTCCTAGGTCGCGTCAGTCCCGTTCAAAGCCGGGCTGCATAAAATGTTGCCCATTGCAGTTCTGTGTCAGGACAAACGAGGGGCTGACGCAGCCCAGCCTGTTCTCATGGATAAGCGTGTCAATACCACGCTATTGTAAACAGCATGTCCTATGAACGCTACTTCTATTTTATGTGTGTATTTGACGCGTTTCTGTCCTAGTTCATTTCAATGGTGAATGTTAACAGGTGATATTATTCATGAAATCTAACACAATCCTAATCCTAACCTTAACCAACTCCAAGCCTAAGACCTAAACTTACCCATTTTTGTAACTTCAGACTTAAATTTTGCCGTTAATCCCTTGAAAAACCTTGTGTTTGTCGTCAACCACTAGGCGTGTCCAGACCACGCCAGAAAAAACAAGCATGTAATTGCACACCAAAACAGGCAGAGGGCGTCGTCGTGACACGCAATTTGTCATGGCGTGCTATTTTACGCATTCCATGAGAACACGTTGCGCAGCCACTAGCCAGCAGTGTTTCCACCTAGTGACCTCGACCCACACCGGCCCACAGACCCATCGGTTCTATGTCGTATGTGCTACGCCCTCTACGGGCTTCGCTATTGGCTAACACTCGAGGCAGCGCCTCGCACCTGAAGATCAAACAATGTACCGCTCCAATCATGAGGACGTGGTTCCCCCACTGGCCGTATATAAGGCCCTGTCCACTATCGCTCGCCCTTCTTTTCACTCAGCACTTGAAGATCTCTTAACATGTTCTTTAAGAAAGATTTACTCTCTACAATCAAGATTAGGGATTCGCCGTACTCACCAGCTCGAAGATTGTCACCCTCCGGTGTCGAGCACCGTGGGTACGGCAGATGTGAGACCCTCTTCTCCCCGAGGACCGTCTGTTTCCCTCTGCCTCTGTTGGCAGCACAACACAGGGATAAGACCGCCCCGTCTGCTGCTCGCTTCCCAGGGAGAAGCGAGAGTGGCGCCGTGGCTTCATGAGCCCCGAATCCCCGGAGCATCTCGGTCCGGACCCGGAGATGTCCGAGGGGAAGACCGTGCCTCCGGTCCGTGCTGCAGCCTTGCCGAGCAAGGCTCCAGCGCCTCCTTCCCTCCGGATTGTCCCCCTATGAAGAAGACATGGCGTTCCTCTTCTCCCGCGGCTGCTGCTTGGCGCCAACACCGTGTGCCAGCATACCGGCCGTATCGCTGTGTGCACTGGTGCAGCGAGTCGGGGGCTCCATCCATCGAGGACGGGATCAGTTTGGCTCTGCTTCCCTCTTCCTCGCTCTGATCTGGCGGTAAGCCTCTATTCCAGCCCGAGACAGGCTGACGGCGGTGTCGTGTATCGCTGCTATGCTAATGCTACACGGTCATAGCACTAGCTAGCTACTAGCGCAGGACGGGATCAGTCTGGCTCTGCTTCCCTCTTCCTCGCTCTGATCTGGCGGTAAGCCTCTATTCCAGCCCGAGACAGGCTGACGGCGGTGTCGTGTATCGCTGCTATGCTAATGCTACACAGGCCGTAGCATTAGCTAGCAACTAGCTAGCTACTAGCGCAGGACGGGATCAGTCTGGCTCTGCTTCCCTCTTCCTCGCTCTGATCTGGCGGTAAGCCTCTATTCCAGCCCGAGACAGGCTGACGACTGTATTGTGTACAGCTGTTATGCTAATGCTGCACAGGCCGTAGCATTAGCTAGCAACTAGCGCAGGGCCTAGTTAGCTGCGGACCACGGTGGCTGTTTTCCTCTGCATGTCACAAGCTTTCGCCATGGGCGTAGGTATATGTGCGCGGCACAGGTGGGCGGCAGACATCTCTGGCTGGGTCTGTCTTCCCTCTAGGACCATGAGAAAAGCAGCTCGCCCGCTGCTTCGCTCTTCTGCTCGGGTCAGAAGGAGGAGGAGCCGCTCTTCCCCGAGACACGCTCTTACAGCTGCGGCGTTCTGTTCCTCGGGCTCCGGCTCCCACAGATCAGGAGCGCGAGTCCGGAGCGGCGCGCTCCTTTATCTGGAGCTTGTAAGAGAGAGGAGAGGCTCTTTATGTTATGATTTAGAGTTACTTCTCACCATGCAACAGACACGCACTGGTAGCGTTTCTGTTGCTGTTCTTGCTGGTGCTATAGCTCCGATGCTGGCTCCAGCTGTCCTGTCACTCTCATCCCCGCTGAGTGTCGCGGTGCGGATGAATGCGTCAGGAAAGGGCAGAGGTTGACTGTGACCCCCCACTCTCGCCCAGGGAAGAAGACGTAGGTGAGAACCACGTACTTCACCACAGCCGCTGTCGTGAGGGCGGAGTTTCCAGCAGCTCAGATAGCTGTCCAGGGTAAGGACAGTTCTTTACCCACCGCTGCTGCTCTGGTAGCAGGGCACCGTGTTCTGCTCCTATCTGCGCTTGGAAAGCATGTGGGAAGAAGACAGGCTTCTGTGCGTCATCTCCATTTACTCATCTTTTTATGTAGATGTTTTTTCCCGCTCCTCGCTCTGCTTTGAGGATGCGGATTTGTGTAGTGCAGGACCGTTTAGGGCGCGCTCTGATGCGCTCCCTCTCACAGGGTCACACATGCACGAGCAGCGGAGCTCCCATCACGTCTCCGCTCCCTCCCTGGTCAGTGCTGCGCAGCGACAGGGGACGCGCGCTCCACCTGTCCCGGCTGCGGACGGTCCCCCAGCTGGCATTGCTGTTGGAGTTACACCAAACGCCTTCTTGCGCTGTCCCGCAGCACGCAGGGGGCAAGTGCAGGCTCGTAGGGGTCGCGCATCGACGCGCTTCCCCTCGTGCTTTGGAGGAGAGTCTACAGTCCATAGATCCTCTCCTCTTACGGTTAGTGTAGCGCCGCGGCATCAGACGCCTGCTCGTCCCTTCCAGCATTAGGAGCAGGGGCAAGTCTGTGAGCGCTCGGCCTCTGCCCGGAGCTTGACAGCATCTCGGCGGAATGCTTGTCTATCTCCTCATTCCCTAGGGGAGGCGCAGACTGCGCGGGTGCGACGTTATGACCGGTTCTCGTTCGTACGTCCCTTACGAGCACCCCCCCCCCCCCCCCCCCTACGGACATAGTGGGCAGGCCCAAGCTTCTGGCTCCCGTCCCTCCTGCTACGATATGCAAGCGGAGAGAACGGAGAAAGTAACTGCAGTTCTATGAGTATGTGCATAGCCCTCCTCGGGCTTCGCTTTTGGCCTTATCTACATGGAAGGCCGACATAGAACGGTTCCTATTCCCCGTACTTCTTGGTTGCCAAGAAGTGCGGCGGCATACGGCCCTTTTTGGATCTGCGTGTCTCCTCCTTCCTGTTACGTGGCGCAGGATTGGAGGTGCTAGCAGAGAGAGGAGAGAAAATGTAGTTACTTACGTAACTGTAGTTCTATGAGTTGGTGCGTAGTCCTTTACGGGCTTCGCTATTGGCCTCTATCTACATGGAAGGCCGACATAGAACGGTTTCTACTCCCCGTACTTCTTGGTTGCCAAGAAGTGCGGCGGCATACGACCCTTTTTGGATCTGCGCGTCTCCTCCTTCCTGTTACGTGGCGCAGGAATGGAGGTGCTGGCAGAGAGAGCAGAGAAATTTTAGTTACTTGCGTAACTGTGGTTCTATGAGTGTGTGCGTTGCCCTCTGCGGGCTTCGCTACTGGCCTTTATCTACATGGAAGGCCGACATAGAACGGTTTCTACTCCCCGTACTTCTTGGTTGCCAAGAAGTGCGGCGGCATACGGCCCTTTTTGGATCTGCGCGTCTCCTCCTTCCTGTTACGTGGCGCAGGAGTGGAGGTGCTGGCAGAGAGAGCAGAGAAATCTTAGTTACTTACGTAACTGTAGTTCTATGAGTGTGGCATAGCCCTTTACGGGCTTCGCTATTGGCCTTTATCTACATGGAAGGCCGACGACATAGAACGGTTTCTGCTCCCCGTACTTCTTGGTTTCCACAGATGCATAGCCTAGAGGCCGTTTCGCATGCTGACCACACGACACCTGTTAAGTGTGTCAGTCTGGGCGATTGTCTGACTCTGTTAACCTCATGGATGCTTGCTTCCAGGTTTCCATTGTTTCGGAGCTCTGAAGGTTCCACCGCTTCTCCATGGCTAGGAGATGCCAGGAATATTGCTGACTCCCGTTTGGCTGTTCGCTGGCACTTGGAGAAAGTGCGTGGAGGCGGCGCTGGACCTGCTGCGTTGTATTGGAACCAGCCATTGGCTCATCCTGGCCTCCTCCCATCAGGAGGCTCAGGCTCACACAGAGGTGGTGCTGGATTACATCTTCAGGCTGGGCTTTGTGGTCAACAGACTGTGTTTGAAGGACGCAAGTCCGGTCCCATCAGATTCAATCGCTTCTCGGATTGATGGCAGTGGCCCAACCAGTGGTACAGCTGGCCTACTGCCCATGAGACGCCTCGGTGGTACTCCCGTCTCAGGTTGCACCCGGCGCACGACAGGAGGACATGGCTGAGGCCCCCAATGCCCGCACGGAAGGATATCCAGTTCTGGACCGTCCCGGTTCTTCTGAGCCAGGGTGTGCTGCTGGGTTGTGTCCCCCATTACACGGAGTTGTTCACAGATGCCTCCCTGTTAGGTTGGGGGGGGGTCTTGGACCAGTGCTCGACGGGCGGCACCTGGTCTCCGACGCCCAGCCACATCAATGTCCTGTAGATGGAGGCAGTGAGGAACGTTCCTGCACGTCCTGCACTTCAGAGCGGAACTGGAGTGACACCACGTCTTAGTCCGATCAGACAACACGACTGTGGTGGCTTATCTGAACAGACAAGGGGGAACCAGATCTCCCTCGCTCCACAGGAGGGCGGCCTGAGATCTTTCTATGGGCCATCACTCACCTCCTTTCCTTGAGGGCCCGGCACATCCCCGGCATTCTCAACGTAGGCGCGGACAGAATGTCCAGGAGCGGAGCAGCCCGCGGCGAATAGAGCCTAGCCCCTTGGGTGGCGGCGCAGGTTTGGCAACAGCTCGGCCACCCGGTGGCCGACCTGAAAGCACTCTATGCCCCCTGTAGTTCTCACTCAGACCAGGGGACGAGCCTCCTCTGGGCGTCAACGCGTTGGCGCACCGACTTTGGCCGAGGGGTCTTCTTTATGCATTTTCCCCTCCGGCTCCTCCCTCCACTGCTCCACAGAGTCTGGAGAAACAGGCTACAAATGGCCCCGAACAGTCCAAGTGCCGGGTGGTACCCGGACTTGGTGTCCATGGCACAGGGGGGACCTTGGCCCCTCCCGGACTCGCCAGACACGCTGACTCAGGCCCAATGATCCCTTTACTCACGTCCAATCCTAGGCCACAGGCTCTTGGTTTGGAAGCCGAGAAGGAAGGTGGTTAGGCTTAGGCCTCCCTTCTGCTGTAGTCTCGACTATTCAAGGAGGCCGTGCGCCTTCGACGTTTAGGGCCTACAGGCTATGATGGCAGTTGTTTGCCACATGGTGCACGGAGAGGTCAGTGGATCCCCTCTCCTGCACTATTCAGGAGGTCTTGGGTTTTTGTCAGGGTCTCCTGGCCAAAGGTCGATCGGCTTCGACCTTGGGCGTCTTTGCTGCGGCCATCGCTTTCGGCCGCATTGGTTTTTGGTGGTTTCCTGGCCCATAACCATCCTCTCGTTAAGCGCTTCTTACGGGGTGCGCTCAGTCCGAACCCACCCCCCAGAAGCTCTGCCGCCCCTTGGGAACTGCAGGTCTGTTAGAGGGCCTCTCGGGTCCACCTTTTGAGCCCCTGGATCGCGCTGAGCTCAGCTGCTTTTCGTTTAAGACGTTTTTGGTGATCGCCTCTGCCAAGAGGGCAAGGGAATTATGCGTCCACTCCATCCACCCTTCTTGCATGTTCTTCAGCGGTGATGGAGGCTTGGTGGAATTATGGCCGAACCAGGCTTTCCAGCCTAGGATGTCCAGGGTCATCCGCTTGGGACAGCGTTGTCATCCCCCACATGCGTCAGCGGAGGGTGAAGGGTGTCACCTGTCATGTCCGGTCAGGGCATTTCGCCGCTTCCTGCACTGCACGGCTGGCTTCAGGTATTCTGACCAGTTATTTGTGGGTTTTGATGCGAAGGATCGAGGCACTGCTCTCTCTTCGCAGCGCTTAGCCCACTGGGTGTGCCAGGCGGGTCACATGACTGACGAGGCAGAGGGGCGTTCCCCTCCTGCACTCATCAGAGCTCGTTTTACCTGGTGTGTGGCCACCTTTTCAGCTACTCTTAGAGGGGTGCCCCTAGAGGAGATCTGTCTGGCAAACTCCTGGTCCTCCTTGTCGACGTTTGTGCAGTCATATCTGTTGGATGTGACAGTGCGGTCAGTGACTCATTTGGTCCTTTATCGCGGGCCGGATGAGTCGTCATGAGGTGACGGCCTAAGGACTTTCCTCTTTGTTGGCGATGTGCCTCAGGCGCTTTTTGGAGAGGCGACCTGCGCATTGCTTCCAGTTTCAGCGTCTTCTTCTGGAGGCTTTTGCCTGGGTGTTCTTGGCGCTCTTGGGAGAGGCGGCCTGTTCACCTTCGTTCGTACTCCTTCTGGATACTTTTGTGGTGGTGTCCTGGTGCTCTTGGGAGAGGCGACCAGTTCATCAATGCATTAGCACTCCTTCTGGATGCTTTTCTTGTGGTGACTTGGCGCTCTTGGGAGAGGCGGCCTTTCATCACCTTTGTTTCTTTTTCATGCGGGTGGTTGTGGCAGGTCCGGGCAGGACTATGTGCCTTCTCTCCATCCGGTTTCAACCTCGCCCGCTGCCTCTCTGTACTTGGTACGAAGTAGGTTTGCGGGTGCGCTCCAATCATGTATGCCTGCTGGGAGTACATTGATCCTACGGCCTTCGCGTAGAGTATGCCAATAGCGAAGCCCGTAGAGGGCGTAGCACATACGACATAGAAATCTTAGTTACCTAATGTAACTGTAGTTCTATGAGTATGTGCGTAGCCCTCTACCTGCAGGCCCAGCAGGCATGTCTTCCACTGTGCTAGAGTTCAAGAAGGGCGAGCGATAGTGGACAGGGCCTTATATACGGCCAGTGGGGGAACCACGTCCTCATGATTGGAGCGGTACATTGTTTGATCTTCAGGTGCGAGGCGCTGCCTCGAGTGTTAGCCAATAGCGAAGCCCGTAGAGGGCTACGCACATACTCATAGAACTACAGTTACATTAGGTAACTAAGATATCACCTGAGTTTTTCCTTGCCGTGAAGGAGGGTCTAAGGACAAGGGATGCTCTGGGACAATTTGTAACAATCTGCCTTTACTTCCTAATAAAGGCTGTTTCTGTCTTTCCAATGTCTCTGTATTGTTTGATTTTCTGAAAAATTGTGTTTGCTCAATCAGCAATCACGTGAAGTCCTCTGATATAACTTCTGTTGTGTTTTTGGGCTATACAAATAAATTAAATTGATTAAAATGTCCATGCTTCTTGTCCAATCAGTATGAGCCTGTGTAATGATTCATTCTAAGCTAGATTGTTTCTCTATGTAAAAGTGGGTGGCATTACGATAGCTATTAAGCCTGTCTAGCACTCGGTCACATTAAGTACAAGAATCCTACGAGGTTTATGAAAAAAATAAACAATGTGTTACGGAAATCCATATTTAGCTCACCAGAGGAAAACGTGTTACTTCCAGTTCACCTTTACCCATATTCTGACCTCCATCAGCTCCATTACATCGTCTCTCTGTGTAAATACCATCTTAAAAAGCCATGATAAAAGACTGGAAGTGTGACCCTGTCTGAGATGTGAAGTCAGACGTCCCGCGGTGCCTTCGCTAAGCAGCCCCAGCACTTTGAAGCTTGACGTGTAGATGGGTCCTTCTCTCCTCCTCAGTTCCTCTCCACGTGAAGCCAATGTAATATGCTTTGAAGTGTCGCTCTGCCTCTCTAAGCACAGATCAGCTCCAGCGGCACAGTCACATTAGAAAAGAGCTAGGCTTTTTTGAGAGAACATGAAATGCCACGGAAAGGAAATAAGATAGAGAGTATTGTATCCATAAAGAAAAACTTACCTTGTCATGTCATGTTGTATAACTTGATAAAGTGCATGTGAGTTTTACTTCAGTCTAGTGTAGTTTATGTATTTTATTTGCAAAGACAGGGCATTTAAGGATGTTTGCTGTGTCGTCACATGTTCATCATTGGTGAGCAAAACATTTAAAGGGTCTTTCACACCAACACAACCCTCAGTCTCTGTCGGTAGGGTTTATCAATCGGTAGGCGCACTGATGTAAAAAAACATTCACACCAACACAGCAGTGCCGGCTCTAGCCCTTTTGGCGCCCTTAGCGAGATTTCAAACAGCGCCCCTGATAGATACAAATTCTAATAGGTTCTAGTAGGTCCCTCTACTTCCCCTTTCCAAAATAAATTTGTATTTAAATTATATGTACAAACAAGCCCTTAGTGCCATAAGCCCTTAAATACAAATACAAGTCAATATAACAAGGTTTTGATGTAATTCAAGGGGGTCTGTGGGAATTCTCCCCCAGTAGAATTTTTTTTTTAATTCTGTGTAATTTCCTGTATTTTGGTGAGTTTTGGATGTGATATTTTTAGTATGTGATGTAATTTTACTATAATTAAAAAGACATGATTCAGTTAAATAAAAATCAAAAGGGGGATCCCCATAGAGGCCAGATTTTGGGGCCCCAGTCCCAGATGAACCCCTTAGCTCCACCCCTGTAAAACTGAGCTTTCAGGAGACTGACTCCACCTGACAAGACGGCCCTGTGTGGTTAGAGCAGAGAAAACGTATCGTATATATAAGACGGATTTGCACAGAATTTTGATCAAAATGAAGCTCCCGTTTCACAGAATATCACTGAAAGTCGCACGCTGCTTCCCGAGAGAGAGAGAGAGAGAGAGCGTGTGGGGGCGCAAATGTTTCTGAATGAGCCAAAGTCAAACTCGGACAGGTCAAGAGGCAAATGCAGCCTCCGGTTCACCACACTGGCTACTTGATTTTACAGCATTAGTGCTGTGAATGATCAGACGCATGTATCAGACGTCAGTCACTCTTTGAGCTCCGCATCTCAGGGGCATCGGCCGGCGCCCTTCCTCACTCTGCGCCCTTAGCATTTGCCTATACTGCCTATATAACGAGCCGGCTCTGCAACACAGCCACCAATTGCCAAATACCGAGTGAGTATGCAGGTTATTGCCTGACCAGCCAGTCCCTACACGCTTGACAGACACTTTACAAAGACGTGAGGGTCTGGGATCAGAGCGGCGAGTTTCAATTTCGAGGGCGGGTGTTTTATATGAGTGCGGAGTCAACCAATCACAGAAAACCTGTATATTTCACCGAAACAGCAACGCGCTAAATCGGATGTTATTGTCAATATGTCACGTGAGAATTTTTTCAATGGAGCATTGACCTGTGTGAAGGCTCTCAACACGGTTTGCAGCTCCAGTTTGATTTATACGTTCCTAATTGTTCAAAACTGAAGCTAGAGCCAAAAAAAAAAAATCTATTAGCTACATTCTAAGGCTGTAGTCGACCAAAGAAATTCTTGGTCAACTAAAGGCATGTCCTATCGACCGATTAATCGACTGGAATGGGTCGTGTTTTCAACTGGATCACTTATCTGACCAAAACTTTGCTCAAAAGACTAAAAATGTTATGAAGTCTGTGCAAAAACAAACTTTTTTTTACAGAAAATGAAACGGAAATTGTCTTTATGCCTTATCATCTAAATAAATGATAAGTCGACTAATAGAAATTTTGGTCGACTAAGACTCCATCGACCAATTAATAGACTAAACGACTACTGCATTACTACATTCGCCATCTTGAATGTTTTGAACAGTTAAAAAAAAAGTTTTGAAATTGAGGAGGGGAGGGGGGCAGCTCTTTGTGATTGGATCGTCCTAACTTTCTTACAGAATGTAGGAGGGGCTGGCTGGTCAGGCAATGCGGGTGATGTAATGCTTGACGAAAATGACAAACGTTGCAAGTGAGTAGCTGTCAAACTCTGACGGAGAACAGCTGTTTCAAGTCTTACAGATCAAACGCATTTTCTATTTCCTGCCACAGTCCACTCCTTGTACTCTTCTGTCTTTGTTTTCCTTGGGCCAAATAGTAGCCATTCTCTTCTGTAATCACGTCCTGTTTGAACCCATGCAAAGAACAATCCATGCTCAGCTAAATACTATTTTTCTGTAAGCATAATTTTTGGTTTTAGGTACGATTTTCCTGTGCACCGATTTGCTGGTTTGCTAGTTGCACGGGCCAATCAAAACAGCTGCATGTGCACCAACTGGCGATGCAGACTTTACAAGCAAGTCTTCAAAACCGTGCAACCAAGACCTGCTCCGCACTCCTCTGCCGCCTGACAACCCCATTCACACCAAACACACGTGACTTGAAAGATACACTATAGGTGCCGTCAAGTATTGGCCCGCTGCAGGGTGTTCTTAAAACAATCAGCCAGATGTCAAAGGTGAATATTTATTGAATCCACAGTTGGGGTAGGTGGGTGTGTGGTTCTATACAAAAACACAAAACACAAAAGGGAATATTTACTATATACATATTTACAGTAGCATATACTAAAAATAAACTACTATCATTTATACACTAAACTAATATCCATACTACACATAATATTACAAACTAATATAATATTACAAACTAATCAAAACCAACCTAAAAGACTATGTTACATACATATATATACATAAAGAAACATAAAAGAAACCAAAAGACTATATTACAATCAGTAACAAACATTACTGGCACTGCTGAGGTTGCCATAGCAACCACAGGGCCCAGCGCGCAGATGGGGACACTGCCCCTTTAAGAGGGAACAGCGTCGGTGCTATGTCTCGGCTAGCGCGCTTGGTTCGACACACAGCTCGGCTACAGAGCTTTACAGTCACCGTTATGCTATGAAACACAGTCAAATAACAACATGCATTCACACAGGTACTACTTAAAGTGTAATTATATGACTAACATATAAAAAAATAAGGCACACAGCATTAACAGCAACTCAAGGAACAAACAAACAAGTAGTCTTTACTTACATTCGTCATGTACGCACACAACACCCCACATGGCTCAAAAATAGTCCCAATGTGCACCTAACTACCATAAAACAACATTTCAACTATCTAAACTATCGCGCTCCTCGTGCAATCGCTCCGATGACCTCCGACTCTCACACTGGACTGGTACCTGACTCAGCCTCGCACACTGGAGCTCGAACGTGATTGGCTGAGGCAGGTAGGATCGGGTTTCAAACACGGAAGTCAGGGCCTGAGAGCTTGGCTCTGATTGGTTGGAAACTAACTGAGTCAATCGCTGGGCAGAATTAGCAGAGGTGTTAGCCCTAACTGAAGGGCCTTTTCAACATGACTCATGTTAAACTCATGTTGCCTCCAGCCCTCTAATGGCAGTTTCACTAGCAAGGACCACACCACACAAAGAATGCAATTAAGATATTTATTGATGATTGATGATTGATGGCTGGATCGAGAGACTGTGGATGGGGGCTCTGTCTCGGCGATCCGTGCAGCCGATTCAGGACCCCCCCACCTGTAGATAGAGATGTCTCCAGCAGGAGGACAGATGAGATAAGGGGTGGGAGAGTGGGGTCGAGAGATCTGAGACAAGACGTGTTGTTAGGAAAGGACTGTTTAAGTAGAGGCTTCTGGGTAATTGGAGGTGTGTCCGAGAAGACGAGCGAGGCGTGGTTTCCTGGTGCAAAGGGGCTGTGGTCCTGCTCCTGAAACTCAGTTAATATACATACATTAACTCCCAATTTTAGAGGGACAGGGTTGGAGAGCTTTGAGTGCCTGGACCAATGCCTCGCTAGTGTCTGCGTAAAGTTTGCATGAAGTTGACTTTATCTCAACTTTGCCGCGCTCAGGTCGCCTGGGTCGCTGCGATCGTCTCGTCACTTCCCCATGTCGCCTCTGTGCTTCTGTCCACATAGAAAATGAATGGGAACTGCTTTTTTCAAGTCGCTTATGGTGTGAATCCGCTCTTGAGCTGCGTGAGGCTTAACCCTAGAGCACTAACAGGTGATTTTTGGATCATTTTCACCCGAGCAAACATATTTACATGATTTTCAATATGTTGCCTTTTTCTGAGTGTCATGAGTCCCTGGGCAGCTTCACCATTGTTTTTGACTCTATGAAGGTGTGAGTGTTTCCCCAAAGCCCACTTTTTCTTACAGGCTTGTTTTTGGGTGATTTTCACCCGGCGATAGTGAAAGAGGGTAATGTACGTTTTGGGTGGATTTCACCAGTGATAGTGTTAGTGTTTAAAATCAAGTGATCCTGCCACAAGTCATTCAGACTCACCATATTTTCACCATATTTACTGTCCCTGGTCAACTCCAGCTGTCATTCTGTCGCAGGATTAGTGTCTCCAGTAGAACGTGTCAATTCACTCCACATCCTCCGTGAGCTCCGTGCCCTCTCTGTTAGCCCACACCTTCTGTTACTGCTACGTCAGTATTATTCAGCCCATTCTCCTCTACTGTTCTCCCTGTTACTTTAACATGCTCTCCATCACAAATAGAAATAAGCTCACTAAAGTCACACACACGGCATTCAAAATCATCAGTCTGCCCACTCCAGATCTCTCCCTCCTGAACAATAAGGCTGTAACACGCATGGCTCAGACAGTTAGCAGAGACTCGGACCACCCTCTCCACACTCACTTCTCTCTGCTGCCCTCAGGCCGCAGATACAGGACACTCAGGTGGAAGCGGGCACGCTTCAGTAAAAGTTTTGTCCCTTCTGCCATTGCTGCTCTAAACAGTTTGTAACATTCTTTTCTGTGTGCTGTCTTTCCCAGTGTGTGTGGTTAATGTTGTAATGCTTGTCTGTATACTGACAGAGTGTGTGGAAACGAATTTCCCCTCAGGGACAATAAAGGTCTATCTATCTATCTGACATCTCTGCTAGTGAGTAACATTTAGGTAAGGTTTATTTAAAGGGGACCTATTATGTCAAATTCACTTTTCAAAGTTTTTAACCTTGTTATAATGGCCTTCCTTCATCATTAGTTTACTCAAAGTTCTATTTGAATTGATTCATGCATGTTGGAGTAATCTTGTGTTGTTCTTCAGCTGGAGCTCAAGTACTCAGAAATCCCCGTTCTCACCTACCACCTATCCCCTCCCACTTTCCTGTATTTACTTGGTATATTTCAAAAGATTAATACTCAAAGTGAAGCTTATATGGTTCAATACTGTCCCATATCCACTTTCCAACAATAAAAAATAGTTTTTAAAAATCTGTTGCTTTTTACAGATACATTTTAAAATGAAGAGGCGGAGCTTATCAGATCTGCAGTTTTGAACAGGAAGTCAGTAGAGCTGTTCCTATTTTTAACTTGTTTTAGATCAACTTTGTGTTTTAGAATTAACAAAAGGTAAATTACTGATCTGTGTATGTTCTAGATTCTTGCTAAATATATATATATATATATATATATATATATATATATATATATATATATATATAAAACACAATAGAACCCCTTTAACTTTATTAGCTTAGTAAATCTTTTTTTTTTTTTTTTTTTTTTTTTTTTTTTAGCCAAAAGCTACATTATGTAGCTAGCTATTTATGTCTTCTGTTTGAGAGATGAACACAGCCTACGCTTATGTTAAAGGTGTGTGAATTAAGCAAAATTCAGCTACAAGTATTGACGAGAAAACAGTCTTTTGGCAAATAGAAAAAAATGTGTTGTATCAGCACTTTTAAGAAGAAATAGAATTGTACTTTGGCAAGAACTTTCTGTATTGATAGCTGGCTGACATCCTTTTTTTCCCGCTGATGTCTCCCAGATGTCCCGCACTTAATAGTTCCGACCTTTAGATTCGTAAAGGTCGTGCTCCGTAAAGCTAGTATTTGCTCTGGTCATTAGCCCGGCTCCCCGCAGAGGCTTTGGAGGAACCATTCAAATAGAACAGACAGAGTTCAGACGCTGCTGTGATCGTGGGACAAAGACGTCGTGAATGTCAGGGAGAAGTCTTTGTTCCCAAGTCCAAGTCAAGTCCCAAGACAGAGAGAGAAGAAGAGGTCAAAGACAGATAAGTTCAAGTCAAGTCCCAAGTCAAAGAGAGACAAGTCCAACTCAAGTCTCAAGTCAAAGAGAGACAAGTCCAAGTTAAGTCTCAAGTCAAAGAGAGACAAGTCCAAGTCAAGATCCAAGTCAAAGAGAGACAAGTCCAAGTCAAGTCCAAGTCAAAGAGAGACAAGTCCAAGTCAAGATCCAAGTCAAAGAGAGACAAGTCAAGTCCAAGTCAAAGAGAGACAAGTCCCAAGTCAAGTCTCAAGTCAAAGAGAGAAAAGTTCAAGTCATGTCCTGAGTCAAAGAGAGACAAGTCCCAACACACACACACACATACAAAAAAAAGACAATGTTAAAATGTGTTAAAAATTAGTAAAAACAACTAGCAAATGTCCTATTAAAGATTCTTAAAATAAGACTGCAACAATGACAATTATCGACTAGTTTGTACAGCTCAGAACAAGACACTGTTAGTGTAGTCATGATAGTCCTGCCTTAGATCTGAAAACGCTTAATATGTAACTCCTAGTCCCTGGTTTCTAGCTCCTAACTCCTTATCTGTGGTGGAGGTCGTCACGGGTCAACAGTAAGAGCACTAGACAGTTAGAAGAAGAAGCCAATATTCAATATTCCATTATTTGTAACCAGAGGGAAATCACAGTTTTTAATGACTATTTCAACATGACAGTTACAGAGACAACACATTAGTACATGAATCTGATCCTGTGAAATAAAAATACCTGCGATAAACTTCAGACTGAGCCATCTCTAAGTCTGAATCATTTAAAAATGAAGCTTGAACAACACGGTTCAGCACAGGGCAGAAACAAATACAACAGTCTGTGAGAAAGGACAAATATAAACCTGTAAATTCTTCTTGCTTTGGTCCTGCAACAGCAGCCGTTGTATCTCCCCTTCTCTCTGCTCATGCAGATGCACCTGTGACTTTAAGTTTCTTTTCTTTACATGTAAGTGATACGACAATACATTTAGTGAAAGCAAGTTGGTGCTAAAACCCTGATTTCAAAGTTTGTTTTATGCAGAGAATTGTTTTGTGTGTTTAACATTTCTTCATGGTTCAACTTTCTCACTGTTAAACATAAAGCAAAATTATGCAGAATTGTAAACCAGGCCAGTAAAATAACCCAGACACCTCAAACCTCTCTCAGTGAACTGTACAAGCGCTCTGTGATGAGGAAAGTCACTGTCATCATAGAAGACGCCTCTCATCCTCTGCATCACCACTTCAGTCTGCTGCCATCAGGCAGACGTTACAGAGTTCCACTGGCCCGCAGGAACATCTACAAAAAATCATTCATCCCCACTGCAATAACTGCCCTAAATGGCACAAAGTAGCACTGTTTGTGTTTGTGTTCAGTTTGATTCTGTTTAGTTTCTTATACATTTTTATTGTGAAGTTTGTGTGATGAATGACTGGAAGAGCTGTGTCTGTTTTTATTTTGAAACAGACCAATAAAGTTCTATTCTATTCTAAAGTCTGAGGCAGTAAAACTTTTCATTCACAGATCATATTTTGGACACAGCAGTTTGTTAACTATATATACTGCATGTCACTGACACATGGACAGGAAAATGTTATTGAATTTGTGCTTGTAACAGTTCAAAGCCTCTTTACCCTCAGCAGAGGAGGAAAACATGAAACTGTCTGTGCTCCTGATATAGTTATTTGATCTTCAACTAGGACTTTTCTTTCACAAACACAGTGTAGACTTCATTGTGGATAGCAATGCACCTGATTTTGTCAACAGTTTGTGGAATAAATTGGTTAACCATATGAAGTCTTCCATACGTTGGCAGGGCTGTACAAAACTGAAGATATAGACTTCTTGGAAAGAATGAAAGCCTAAAGTAGTAAACAGATCACCAAGAGTATTTTCTCCATTGCTTCTGACAAAAGTTGTTTCACTGTAAAAGGAACAATATTCTATATCGCTGCAGCAGAAACATCTCAAAAAAACAAAATCTTTATTTAGATTGAGCTTGTATTTATTTATTTATAATATTATCTCATTAAATCTGTAAAAAAAAAAAGTTATTGTATTACTCAGTACGTGATTCAACTAATGTTGCCTAAAATGAACAGTGACATATGACATGGTGCTGTTTGTTCATCACTGTAACAGAGTGTGTTGAGACGGTTCTGTTTGATCCACACATATGGAGCGGACATGTGAATGTGGAGATGAACTTTTGTGTTGTGTTGTGGATTTTTTATTACCTTAATAAAAAGTAAAGAAACACTGGGAGAAGTTTGTCTGATTAAAAGAGTAAGATTTATTGCACATGTGCACCAGAAACAACCTGCACTTTCCCTAGTCCAAGAGTCTCTCTCCCTCAAACAAAAATGGCAACATCACAAGAGATCACTCAACTCATGATCTATCTGATGTGTGACATTTAGCAGGTCGAGCACAAGGATGTAAAACAGGTTGTTTATTCATCATAAACAAAGTCTACCTGTTAAAGATAATATGGAGACATGATATATCACAAACGAGGTCTCATGCTACACTTATGGAGGTGGAAACACAACTATGAAGACAGTATATATAGCTAACAATCGTGGGTTATATGAGCTAGTGAATTACATTTTAAGATTTCATTAACAATTCCCATCGCTTGATAATAATAAACACAATTTATTTCAATCAAAAGGTTGAATCAACATAACACAATCAAAAATAACAAAATTAATACAAAAAATAATAATTGAATAATATAAGTATAGACTAGACATAAGACGCAGCTGTTTTTGCAGGTGTCAGCACCCTAAGGTTGTAGCAAAAGCTGACAGGCTAGAAATAATAAAACAAATATATAAAGTGGTTAAATATGGGGTACACATGTGCTAAAGCAAAATCAAGTTAAATCAAAATATAGAGAAAAGTAAAATAAAGAAATGCTGTCATAGTCTCTATCACAGGCGTTTAGTTGGCGGGCACGGTTTTGACAGTAGCCAGTGTCACTCTTTTAAAGACAAAGTTGTCCTCTGAGTCAGAGACAGGGTCAGTTATAGGTTGTGAAGCTAACTGAGAGGACACCATTTTAATAAGTGAGTACACAGTGAGTTATCAGTGAGTACACAGTGGAGTGATTGCCAGATTTAGTTAAAGCCTCTAACCAGGCAGAGTCATCATGTACAATGCTACGTTTAGTGTGTGTGAGTGCATGGACATTGCTATGAGCCAAAAAAAAAAATCAAAAACAGCCAACATGATAGACACAATAAGTCTGATGGTAACTTTCTTTTTGACCTTGAGTATTGCAAAGTCTCTTGATTCACGGTGAAACTGAGGAGGAGGCTGTGGCGGAGTGGCAGAGTGTGTGTTGTAGCCCTCAGCGGCCAATGAAAGTTACCAGACGATGCAGACGATAGAGCAGGGCTAGGCTTGCACTTGACCCTTGTCTGTGTGCAGACAATCAGGCAGGATGGGGGTTGGCCAATGAGAGGGCACGCCTACCCTCAGGTCATGTTAAACCACCTTCTGACAATGAGATACAGGACCCAGGTGCTCCGCTCAGCGACCTTCACCGCGGTGTAAGTGAGGAGAAGCAGTTAGAAAGGGCCAAGCCGCCTTCAGGTCTCCAGTGTTTGCATCTCGTCTCTTTGACAAGAACCCAGTCCTCTTGTCTGTGGTCGTGGAGGAAAGCCTCGGCAGCTTTGGGCAATGTGTCCTTCACCTGCACAGAAACAGAGGACAAAAGTGTATTAGGTTCTTTACAATAGGCCAACAAGTCATTTAGATTGGGTTTAGATTGCTAAATTCAAACATTTGCTAATTGATTATAGTACATGTTGTGCTGTGTTTAATGTACTTTACAGTTTAAGCAATATTCAGGAGGGAAATGTTGATGCAAAAGGACTGAAAAAATATTCAATTGTGACAATTCTCTCAAGGTTTTGCATTTCAGAACATGCTCTAAGTTACAAGCTTAGTATCATATATTGAGAATCTAAATTGAAAAGATGTGTAAGAAATTATTTCATTTGACAAATTGTTGTCACAGCAATATGTTAAAACTTAACATTAAAATTACTTTTTCAATTTCTTTGCAGTTTTACAAATTATTCTTTGAAGATGCAGTTTGGTGGAAGCTGATGGAAGCGTGTGAACCAAAAGCAAACACTTGACATGTCGCTATTCCATCCTAATCAAAAAGAGCAAGATTAAGTAGTTAGTTGCCAGTTAACATCAGAGGGTAAAGTATCATAACTATTGAAGGCAGAGGCAGAACTGCATTAATGGAATGAAAAGACAACCTCAGTGAAAGTGTGTCATGGTCAGGGGCGGCCTATCATTTAGACGATAGGCGTGACGCACTGCCAACTAAAAGGGGAAAAAATAAGTGATGTGTGTTATTAAAGTTGATCAAAACCAATTAAAACTTGATTCAAATGCCTGAAGACATCCTTGTCCAATCAGAAGAGCTTATTTTCAGCTGCCTGTTCAAACCGCCTCTTTTGGTGCGATCTCAGGCTGGCTTGAAATTGCACCCGCCGCTTCCATTGAATCTAAAGTAAGAGTGTCAGCTCTGTAATGCAAACTAGAGTTTAGATCGGGCCCAAAAAATCCAGCCCGACCCAGCCCGAGGCCGTGCACGTCGTGTCCGAACCCGACCAGAACCCGAGTCAGTCTCTGTGTGCCTAAGCCCGAGTCCGAAGTGAGCCCGCCCCGCCCAGTCACTGAACTGTGGCATTTTAACACCTTATGTCCCATGTGTTTACATGTAAGTGTCTCTCCACCAAAAGTTCTTCCTCCATCACACACCCCCCCTCTCTCTCCCTCTTGTTCCTTCTTTTCTCACCACGCGCATAACGTGCGCGCTTTCTCTCTTCTTCCTCGTCTTTTCCTTGGTCCGCGCAGATGAAAGACGTGCCTTCCTTGTCTCTCGTTCTCCTTCCTCTTTTACCTGCTCCGTGCTTATGCACAAGTCTTCTGTCTCTCTCAACTCGCTCCGCGGCAGTGCATCAGACTTCTCACCGCGGTGGTTTTGCGCTGTGTTCTGACCTGCCTGTCAATCATGCGCGGAGCGCACATGTTCAGTGCCGCTCTGCGTCTTGGCCCGAACCCGTACATGCCCGACAACTATGTTAGAAATGTGGGCCTAAGCCCGGCCCGAAAGTCGGGTTGGGCTCAGGCTGGGTTTGGGCTCGGGTCCAGAATCTAAACTCTAATGCAAACTGATTGGACTTGCAGGTGCTCTGTCATCACATATGTGTCTGTGTGACGATGCAAGGAACGTTCATGCTCTTTTTAACAGCTACGGCCCCAGGACCAAACGTAAACATTGTTTATTTTTGCCAAGTTGGACTCAGAGTTGTAGACTTTCTGTACTTTAACTTTGTCATCCATGTCCGTGTTTACTGTGGTGTTACTGTCTTAAACATTAACATTAACATTTTACTGGTCTGGATCTTGATTTTATAGTTTTATTGACATAAGATGACCATATGCCATTTGATTGTGTGTTAATGCCACCTAGTGATGTAAAATTATATTATACTGATTGATTAGGCCATATAATTGCGATCATTGGGCTTTGATAATTGGTGATGTATTGACCATAGCACCTCCAAAGAAATGAGTCGGGAGCCGCCACTGGTCACGGTGATTGATTCCATGAATAAATACAAAACTAAATAACTATAAGCAAAGCAATGATTTCCAGAGCCTCTTCAAGACATTTCAGTAAAAACAGTCAACTTACCAAGTCTATCTTCCAATAGCTCTCCAAGGCGGTAATGAGGTCTTTACACTCAGCCAGAATTCGTCCCCAAACATCAAGTCTTGGTCAATCTAAACAAAAGACAAATTTAGTAATGTTTACTTCAAACAAATATAACCTCTCTTTTACACTTACCAAACCAAGAAACCTTGTACAGACATCCAGGATGGAGAAGAAGCCTTGGTGGTCATGTATCGATGACTGGTTGAATACTTTAGGATCGCTATGGCTTCTTGACAGTCGTCTCCAAAAAGCTGGTCTTCTAGATGAAGTGGTCTCTTTCTTTTGGGACATGCTTCCTGTGCTGTGTCTGAATAGGGCCTCTTTGGTGGGACTGTTTCGCTGACATGAATTTAAACGTCAGGTCAGAAAACCAGACCTGCCCAGAGGGTCATAGAAACGCTCCTTAACATAATGATATATAATAAGAAAATAAAATGCAACAATCATTAAATTAATGAAACTAAGTACTTACAAGTCTATTGTCAGTCTTTCAGGCAATAGGACTGTGATGATTCCAGGAGCATATTTGATCTGCACAGAGACTGCTGGAGCCTGCCTTACACACAGAAGAATGTCCAATAGAAACAGTCACAAGTATACTTAAATGAAAGCTAAAAACTAAATCTGCAAAAACTTACCCGTGACCTTCAATCTTTTTTGCTACGACAAGATGTACAATGCTTCTTTGGTTTCTGTCACCTATCGTCTTTGCCCCCTACATTTGACTGGAGTGCTTCTCTCGCCACCTTAAAAACAAAACAAAAAATCATTTGAAACACATTATCCCTGTGAAGAGTGAGAGAGAGTGATCGTGGTCAGTTTTTTTTCCTTCCCTTGTGCCTAATGAAATAGTTGAATCTGAAGAAACAGACAAGGACAAGGGCGATACCTCAGTCCTGGTTTTGTCTGTCGTGCAGCGGAAGGCCCAAATTTTCTATCACTTAAATGTTTCCCAAATACACTTATTTCATCTAAAACTTTCATCTGTGTTATAGTAAGGCTAATTATTTAAAGCTAATGGGGATGGGACGAGACAGAACTATCACAAGACAAAACAAGAGTCTACGAGATCGAAATGAGATGAGATTTTAGAATAATTAGCTTTCATTGTTTCAATTTAGAATTTTCACCTATAAGGGTATTCTTATGACTTTGACTGAACCCTGGCTCAAGCTCCGCCCCCTTTCTCTTCCCCTCTGCTGCTGCAGACAGACGCACACAGAGAAGAAGGAGCACGTCTGTCCTACTTTTTACAAAGTTATAGATGCAATGGGGTCAAATATCTCCTTGTGGATCCATTTTAAATTATGTTTATCATATTTTCCCGACTATAAGTCACACTTTTTTCATCATCTGACATCTGAGTTTGACTTATATTTAGGTGAGACTTATCTATATAAAATAAATGTGAGTTTGTGAATAACAATTAATATACTACAGGTCCCGACCGGACTCGAGTTCTCCTGCTTCTCAAACGAGGGACAAATGTGCTGCTGTTCCTCCAGTGAGACGTGACACTGTTGTCTCTGAGGTGCAGCTACTTGCGCGGAGCTAACATCTATAAAACTGTAGACCTGGAGCTAACATTTATAAAAGTGCAGACCTGAATTTAACATCTATAAAACTGTAGACCTGGAGCTAACATTTATAAAACTGTAGACCTGGAGCTAACATTTATAAAAGTGCAGACCTGAATTTAACATCTATAAAACTGCAGACCTGGAGCTAACATTTATAAAACTGTAGACCTGGAGCTAACATTTATAAAAGTGCAGACCTGAATTTAACATCTATAAAACTGTAGACCTGGAGCTAACATTTATAAAACTGTAGACCTGGAGCTAACATTTATAAAACTGTAGACCTGGAGCTAACATTTATAAAACTGTAGACCTGGAGCTAACATTTATAAAACTGTAGACCTGGAGCTAACATTTACAAAACTGTAGACCTGGAGCTAACATTTATAAAAGTGCAGACCTGAATTTAACATTTATAAAACTGCAGACCTGGAGGCTCCAGTCTCATGAACCACGCTCACATTAGCGCATAGAGAAAATAACAGAACAGAGAGAGTTGATTCTGATTTCAAGAGGAGTCATTCTCTTGATCATGATCACTTAAAGACGAACACTGAAGTTTGTCTGATGACTGCACAACCAAAACTCACAGCTGCAGCTGCATTTCCTTGTTTCATGCTTAATATCAGCGCAGCACTCGCAGATCTGCAGAAGCAGCGCAAAGGAAAACTTTCCAGAGGAATGAATGAAGGACTGTTGTTTATGCAGGAGAGACAGAAATGGAGTTTGGACAAAATAGGCAGTGGATTTAGTGGAAAGAGATGTATGCAACCGGGACTACAGATGAAAAATAGCCACTTTGCTAATTCGGGCATATTTACAAGTAAATGTTAATTAATATGCATTGTCCCTTTAATAAAAAAACCCAAAACAAAAAAAAAAAAAAACTTGCTGCAGGTAAGAAACAGCTAAACTCGGGTCACATCGCAATTGTTTAAAGTCAAATGGACACAACACTTATTGCAGATAATTTAGTGAGAATATAAGAGCAGATTAATGCAGATTTTAGTCATGTTTTTATCTGTATCTTGTAGTTTTGCCTCATGTCAGTGGCCCTTTGACAGGAGCAGGATGGAAAAAAAACGTGTCTCGTGTCTGTTTATGGTGTTGAATTATGTAAAATAAATATCCACCAAAAAGTGCAACTTATTATGTTTTTTTTCTTCTTCTAAAATATGCATTTCGGGGCTTCTGCGACGTATATTCCGGAGTGACATATAGTCCAGAAAATACGGTAAGTGTTTATTTTTTTGCGCTAATTTTCACAATGTTTAGGATTAATAGTCTCCGTCAATATTTAACCTATCAGTACAAAACAAAAACAGACAACGTTTAGACTGTTTTCTGTCTGATTATGTTCTCTACATGTGGCCATACCTGTTTGTCAAAGCCTGATCCCGTCAGATCTCAGAAGCTAAGCAAGAAAGGGCCTGGTTAGTACTTGGATGGGAGACTGTTAGAACACCAGGTGCCACAGTGGGACGACAGGAGTAGATTGTCGTTGTGTCCTTGGGCAAGACACTTAACCCACACTGCCTCAGTGTCTGCGTACACTGGGTGAGTGGATGCTGGATTGTAAAGCGCTTTGAGTGCCTGGAAAGGTAGAAAAGCACTATATGAATAGACCTTTTTTTTTTTTTTTTTTTTTTGCAAGTCTATATGCGGTCATATAGAATGATCCACATCAAATAAAACTATTAAACATGAACAGTATTTACCTCTCTCATGATGGACAGAGGTCATTCTTTCTCTTTTCTTCTTGGACGTCTTTGGATGCAGTGCAGTGTGGATGGATGGACTGGACCAGATTTGTTTATGAAAGTTTTCAGATCTAATTAGAACTGAAGTTGTAACTTTGGATGTAAAAAACGTCTGAACTGCTCACTGATACGAGGTCGTCTGAATGGGCTGAATGGGCCGTCTAATTGCCAGGCTGTCGGCATTGATAACTATGAGCGAAGCAAACTTTTACACACTGAGAGAGGTCAAATGAGTGTGATTAAGGACTCTACACCTTGACTGCTTCTACCTACCTAGCTACTTACCTACCTACCTACCTATCTATCTATCTATCTATCTATCTATCTATCTATCTATCTATCTATCTATCTATCTATCTATCTATCTATCTATCTATCTATCTATCTATCTATCTAATCTAATTATTTAAAAAAAATATATATATATATTATTTATTTATTTTTTTTCCAAATCAAAAACACAGCTGATTTCCCTAAACACTATTTAGAATGTTTCAAATCTGTGATGTCATAGATACATCTCTGTTTTTAAATTCATTTCGACTCGTTTGGAGCATTTCTGCAGTATTAGTATATCAGGAGCACGTTTGAAAGACGAGAACGGCACTAACAAATGCATTTTCTTTGTGTTTTAAAGGAGACCTATTGTGGTTTTTCTCTATATTTTGGAAGAAACTATGGCATAAGTACATCTATTATTCACATTCTGCTCATTGCAAAACACAAAGATGATCCTAATAGAAATAGAAACAGGTACAGTGCCTTCCTGTTCAAGACTGCAGAACTGATAAGCCCCGCCTCCTCTTTGTAAAATTTAACTTTAATAAGCCCCAGATTTAAACCTAGAGCACTATCGCCGGGTGAATTTCACCCGAGCAAATGTATTTACATGATTTTCAATATGTTGCATTTTTCTGAGTGTCATGAGTCCCTGGGCAGCTTCATCATTGTTTTTGACTCTATGAAGGTGTGGGTGTTTCCCTGCCCCAAAGCCCACTTTTATACAGACTTGCTTTCCGGTGATTTTCACCCGGCGATAATGAAAGAGGGTAATGTACGTTTTGGGTGGATTTCACCAGTGATAGTGTTAGTGTTTAAAATTAAGCTATCCTGCCACATGTCAAGAGTGACAACATTCAGGATCACCATATTTTCACCATATTTACTGTCCCTCGTCAACTACAGCTTCATTCTGTGGCAGGATTAGTGTCTCTGACATTTCAGCTAGTCACTAACACAGGTTTTCTTTCGAGTGATTTTCACCCGGCAACAGTGATAGAGGGTAATGTACGTTGACTTATTTTTAATTTTTTTGCCAAAAGTTACATTATGTAGCTAGCTATTTATATGAATTATGAATATATATCACAAAGTGGTGTTTTCAAAGTGAATTCTTATGGTGAAAACAATATTTTAATCAAGTGGTCATTTTTACACAATGAAAAAATACCAAGTTTTTGTTCCTCTCTCCTGTTTGTGTGTCCAGGAGTCTGTGCTTCACCAGGGAAGTCTCACATGTCTCAGGAATGAGTGGACCAAAGATCAAGTTTCCTGTATCAGTATTTTTTTTTTAGGAATTTTTTTATCTAAAAATCAAAATCTTTCAGTAATTTTCGAGCATGTTTGTAGGATCTTCCTATATTTTTATTTTCCATTTTGTTACACATATCACAGTTAAAAATAAAGAAAACCCCTCTAATTTATCAAGTGTTGTCATATTTGGATCTATTTTTTATGACAAGTACTTTTTTTGGGGTATATTATATCGGGTGAAAATTACCCGGCAAAAGTGATGGTGTCACTTTTTATAGCGATAGTGTTCTAGGGTTAAAAATATTGTTGTTGTTGTTGTTGTTGTTGTTGTTGTTGTTGTTGTTGAAAAGCCTCTACAGCACGATTCCGAGCAATACATGTTTTATTTTGAATCCTATTTTTTGAATAATTGCAAGTAAATACAGTCAAATGGGCGGGGATAGGTGGTAGGTGAAGACAGGACTTTCAGACCACTAGAGCATCAGCTGCAGGACAATACAAGATGACTCAAACATGCAGGAATCAATCCAATATGTACAACTTTGGGTAAACTAAGGACAAGGGGACACAGCTATAACATGTTTAAAACCCAGAAAAGTAGATTTTACATAATAGGTCTCCTTTAAGTCAGTGGTTCCCAAAGTGAGGGTCAGGAACCAAAATCTGTGAGTCGTGAGATATTTCAAGATGTCATTTTACAATTAGGACTTGGTGGTAAATGCATTTGTTTTTTTTGGGGGGGGGGGGGTTTTGGTCATATAAAGCAATAATTCATGTATTTTAATCTAATTTTAATGGTTTTCCAACTTGAAATTCTTATAGACTTCTTTTAGATATTGCTGTGTTACATGGTTGTTTTGGAGGTCCTGGTCTGAATAGTTTCCACAGCTTTAAGAATGTTTTAAGAATGATTTTGTATTGAATTGTGAAGTTGACCTTTTACCTGTAGTAAGTGATTACTTTGGAGAGAATTGACATGATTCTAAAGAAAAAAAAAACAGAGCTTATGACATGAGATTTGAAACATCCTAAATGCAGAGATGAAAAAATAGCTTTAAAAGTCATTTGTCTCTATGATCAGCTGACCTGAAACTCTTGAAACATGTACAACTTTGTCATTATGATTGATATTTTTTCCCAGTCAATTGTTAAATTTGATAATTTAGAAAATTTTGTTGCCATTGTATCCATTTCTTGTATAGATGCCCAATAGTTCTGAAGTAGTGATAACACTGTGTCTATGGGAGGACCTTCTTGTTCTGTGTCATCGTGTGTTCTGCCTTTAATTATGTCATTGTGCCTGATAGCAGCAAATAGAGGTTCTTTGCAAATGGCAAACAGATATGGAGAAAGGTTCATCTGAACAGCAAAACTTGGTGAAATAGTCCCATTAGTGCTGACTACAGCTGTGCGAGAAAAGTATATTATCTTTATCCATTTAATGAAGCGTTTTCCAAATCCAAACTTCTTCAGCGTTCTGAACAAAAAAGTCCAGTTCACCTTGTCAGAAGCATTTAATAATATGGAACCTGTGTTTGTTTCAATTTTGTCTGACCTTCAGGTATTATAGTTTGAATGATTGATTTTAATCTGTTATTCAAGATTGTTACTATTATTTTTCTCTCATTGCTCATTCGATACTCAGGTTCATAACTAGATGTCTGTGTTGGCTTTTTCATTGATCTTAATTTTGGTTCTATTATAACTTCATTCAAGTTGCTAAACTCTTCTGGTGCTGTGATATCTGAGTTTATATTTTCAAACATCCTGTTGAACAATGGAAACAACATTTTCAAAAAGTGTAGATAAAATTCAATAGTTAGCCCGTCTGGTCCTGGAGGGCTGTTTTCCAGTTGATCAAGAGCATCATTGAGTTCGTCTTCTGTGAGGGGTGCTTCTAATTTTTCTTTTTCCTCTTTTGAAAGTTTTTCTAGAAATGTATAAAAAATGTCAATTTCACTTTGTTCATATTCAGTATGTACCAAGTTAAAACGACTTTTATAGAGCGTGTAAAACATGTTGTTAATTCCTTTGTGATTTTGAATCATTCTCATTGAGGGGATAATGTTTCTCTCCATTTTATGATAAGTAGGATCATATTGACTCGGTCTTTTTTTCTTTGATGAATATTTTTTAATTTCATTTATTAATTCATTCTTTTGTATTTGCCACCCGACAAATGGTGAGACATGTTCTTCTGTTCTTTCCCACACTCTCTGTATCCGTGAGGTGAACTCACTATCCGTCAGAAGTAATGGGTCAAAGCACCATCTTGTGTTGATTGTTAAAGATACAGGAGAATGATCACTTACTTTGATATCATCATGTATTGTGCTTTCTGTGATGCATTGTACAAGTGAGTTATTTATGAGAAAATAATCAATCCTGGAGGAAATGTCACATGCTGCTGAAGTATGTGTGTATTGTACATCATCAGGGTGTTGGATTCTCCAAACATCACAAAGGCCATATCCTTCCATATATTCTCTAATAACCTGGGCAGAGTTTGGATTTCTTTGAGTACGAGTAAATCGATCCATTAATGGATTCATATTTGTGTTAAAATCACCTCCTATTATGACATTTTTGTATGGTTTCAAACCTTTAAAGACTCGTTTAAAAACATCCTTATCATCTTTGTTAGGTCCATAGATAGTAACAAGTGTCAGTGGTTTCTCGTTAAGAGTTCCAGAAAGCATTAAACATCTACCAGCTTCTAGAGTCTTTGGTGTCAAATCATTAATTGTTAATGAGTTTTTTATCAGAATTGCTACTCCAGCTGATGTAGTGGTATTAGATGATTTGTACACCTTATAATTTTCTATTTCAAAAGGATAATTTTCGTCTAAATGTGTTTCTTGAAGAAAACATATGTCTGCTTTCAATGTTTTAAGATGCTTAGTAACCTCAGTTTTCTTCTTTTTACCCCTCAGACCATTTACATTCCAAGACACGATCTTAAACAAATCTGGTCCAGTAGCCATCTCACCAGCAAACACAAGAGTACACCTGAAACAGCAAAAAAGAAAGCATGTAACAAATCATATACAAGTAGATAAAAAATAAAAATAACTAAATACATCTAAATAAACGAGTATAAATATAGTTAAATCATTAAATGGCACATTATCAAAACTACATGAACACAAAATATTACAAAATAACTGATTCTTAGTGATTGTAAATGTATATTTGTATTAAACCCATTTTGAATTCCTTTAGGATCAAATGTACCTAATGTAAGACAATCATCTTTTTCCATTTTCTGTTTTTGTGGTCAGTTTGCTCTGTTTACTTTAAATCTGTGAGCAACATAACATAAATGCAGTCTATTTTGTACAGTATATGTACAACATCTCTTCAAATCGACCTGAACGTCAAGATGAAGTTTTTGTATTTCTGCTTGTGGCGTTAGATTGTGGAATTGTCTGAAGACTGCAAACAAATGAATTTCAAGACAAGATAAAGTTGCTTGATTCAAGGATTTAAACCTAATTTCAAGTATTTTGACTAAATTAACTTTGACTAAATGATTATTTTCCTTGTTTCAAACTGACTTCAAGACATTTTGTTCTTATTTTAAGCCAAATTATTTTATAACCAGTTAAAAATGTTTTGAAACCAATGAAATAATCTGCATTACATAAGTAATTCATCTTATCCAGTTAAAACAGCTCAAATCTGGATAAAAGGTCTGATTCTAAGTCATTTTAAGCAAGTCTAGATATGTAGTTATTGCAGCGAATGAACAGCTTAAACAGTGTTCAAATTTGACAAAGTTTAATCAAATATATAAAGAAAGGATTTTTGTATAATTTATAGAACAAACTTAATCTAGATCAAGATGGTGTTTTATAGATATATATTACCTGTGGCTTCTATTGTTACAAATATTACAATAATAATAATAATAATAATAATAATAATATAAAAATGATTATTTTGTACGTTTAGCTCTTGGCAGAAGCACGATGAATGTATTATGAGTAAGCTTTTGTATCTGTAACTGTTTAAAAGGAATTAAATTAATCTTAAAATAAAATGTTTTAATTATTTTACATTATTAATTCTATGCATTTTGATTTATTTTGGAGAAGGAAATGAAAAAAAATGAGTGAAACTGATAAAACATCTGCTACATAGTCGTTTTCATTTGAAATACCTTATTCCAATATAAAAACATGTTTTAGAGTTTTCTTGTGTTTATGTGAGTAAACTACACCCTTAAAGTGTGCATGACCGGTTACAATACATTTTCAGAAAAATGTAGTGAACATGATTATATTTAAGATTTCAATAAACATTGTATTTATTTTCACACAGTTAGGCCATTGTAATGAGATTCATAACTGTTTTGAAAGTTGTTTGCATGTTATAGAATTAGACGATGTCATAAGTCGATTAACTCTTTCCCTGACAAAGACGGAAATGTCCGTCATTGAGCTACCAACTGTGGCCTGTTCTTTTATTATAACGATGTTGGGCTCTCTGATGCTCGTGCTGACTTTGTCTACAATCAAATACATGATGTAGTTTCACAGAGTCACCAGCAGAGGGGGGAATAGGATAAGCACAAGGACCCAGAGGAGGTCACAGGACTGAGAAATACATGTGCATGTTGTTTACCCAGCACAGTGGGATGTGATAATGTGATCAGCTGCTTCTGGAGAATAGCGCTTTTCCCCGTTACTAAAAATAGATTGTTACGTCACACCGCAAAACATTGTGGGTGCAATTTTCAGACAAACAAACGCGAGTGCGGCGTGGTTGCATGTGTAAAGGTTGTTCGAAAACGAAGGTATCTTCACAATTAACAACCAAATCATGATGAAACGAGGAGGCACAAAACACTGCTGTTGGGGACTACATTACTCAGATTGGAGATATCCCGAGCGGCTGCCAGAAGGAACAGTTTTATCCTGTTTCCAAAACCCGGAAGATCAGTGACAACATGACACAACAGACCAAGGTAAAGACGGAGAAAGCAAGACGATGGCAGTATTTATGTGGATTTCCAAAGTGTGGAGAGGATAACTAACAACACTTACATTTGTTGACTGCACTTTGACGGTGAAAGGCTCTAGATCCGAGGCTGACGAACCAGAACTAGCAACACTAACACGGTGCAACAGAATGTCCCAACCAAACTGTCAGAACCGTAGACAAAGCTACGCAAACAATCTACGGCAAGTATGTACTTAAAAATTGAAACTATAATATTAAAAAACAGTGCCGCAGTACTAAACGCAGTACAAACTGGATTGTTTGTCTGACTTTTGCTCCCAGCAGCACTTGCGTTTGATGTCAACTTGAAAGTGTGCTATTACAGACAAAACATATTTAAAAGGAACAAAAAAAAAAGCACAATGCTGCCTGAGGCTGCGACTGGTCAGAGTAGGTAAAACTTCTGTGTTCCTTCATGTTTGGAGGGTTAAATATTATGCACAATAAAAAAAATAAATCTAGATAATCTGTAACACAGCTTTTGTTGGATTAAAGATGAAAAGACAATTGTCCTCATTGTTTTAATCATGTGCAGTTTGCATTTTTATTCAGATGAAACTGCAATTTGAATACAGAAAGAGATAGGACCTATTCTTTCTGATTGACTTTTAACATATCAAAAGTATAAAGCAACACCACGTATGAATTAGCATTTAAAGATTCTATAACACGCTGTACTCCATATTCTATGCTGGTATTTCTTCAATGCAGTATTATTATTAATTATACAAGACATTGCCCAGCTCTAATACAGATGGAATGTGACAATTCAACTTGACAGTGACTCATAAGTTTTTAGATTCATTTCTTTAGTTCATGAGTTTCATACTGACCACACCCAGTTTATTTTAAGTTAAGTTTGTTTTTACTAAATGTTCAATTATAATTCCACTATAGTCGTCACCTTTTCCACAGAAACAGAAGTGAAGAACAAGAGCACTGCTTCTTGTCATGTACGTCCGGGCAAACTGTGGCCCCTCAGTCTGTTTTAATCAGGTTTACACAAATTAGGTTACAGACGTAAAGCTGATTTATTTGTGGAGAAACAAAGCCACATTTTTCACATTATAACTATGAACATGGCGGAAATGCACCTAACCCTAACCCCCCTAACCCTAATCCTAACCTTAACCAACTCCAAGCCTCAGACCTAAACTTAGCCGTTCCCCCCAAATAAAACCTCCTGTTTATCCTCAACCACATCGCGTGTCAGTACCACGGCAGAACAAACAGGCGTGTGATTGGACGTGACAGACTGACGTACTGACGCTAGAGCAGGTCGGACTCATCTGGAGCGCATTCACATCTAATCCCATCAAACCTGTATTTCAACTCAAACAATTTCCTATTGTGATGTCAGCATGTGTAACCAGTCCAATCAAGTTGAAATTGTTTGATTCTAGAACTTTAACTTTAACAAGTTCTTTATTTCTTTTAATTTTTTTTTTTTTGCCCCCAAACTGTTTCAAACTTATTTAGAAAGATTGCTACTTATTTTGAGTCAAATTACCATATTTGTTAATGGGTGAAGAACACTGCAGAGTTGGCAAGTAACTAAGTATTTTATTCAAGTACTGTACTTAAGTAGTTTTTTTGAGTATCTGTGCTTTACTTGAGTATCACAAAATTTGGTGACTTTTTACTTTTACTTCTTACATTTTTCAAGAAGTATCTGTACTTTCTACTCCCTACATTTTCTAATCAGATGAGTTACTTTATAAGCCCATAAACATTTGTTCTTCCTTTTAAAGCTGCTGCTGCTGCTGTGTATGAGAGCTTTGTGAACACACTTACAAGTGAAAATCACTCAAAACGTTATGAAAAGTACACTCTTATCACATGATAAAAGTCAGATGAATTATAATTCATTTACTGTAAATCCCATCTCACACACAACATCACAAACAACTTTATGCTCTGCAAAAATACATTTTGAGATTGGTTAGAATGTTTTAAAACCTGGATTTTCCTTTTTTTTTCTTGTCCAAATGGTTTTATTTGATGTGTCTAGATTATACGACTTGTTTTGTTGTGTTTTCTGCCTTGTTTTAATAAATGTCTTCTTGTTTCAAGTTTAATGAAACAAAACATTTATACTGACGGCATTGGGCTCAAATCACTTGAAAACATCAGAAATGTCTTGAAACAAGTGAAGTAAGCTGACACATTTTAGTTACCTAAAAGTTTTAATCAAGACTAGAAAATAACTTTTGGCTGTGTGATACTTTTTACTTTTTGTACTTAAGTAAATTTACACACGTTTACTTTTATACGTTTACTCAAGTAACAAAGTAACACACAAGTAACTGTACTTTTACTTGAGTAGTGAACTTCAGTACTTTTGCCGTCTCTGCCTCACTGATACATTTATTTTCCTATTCTAAGCCAAGTTGTCTCGTAATCAACTTTAAAACCATTGAAATATGTTATACATTAGCAATTACATTTCATCTAGTTCAGACAACTCAAATTCTGAAAGGTATTTTACGCGAGGGTTATAGGCTCTAGATCAGGCATGTTCAAACTGCGGCACAGGGGCCAAACGTGGCTCTTGAAACCATTTTTGTTGGCCCCCATACTCCCTGTTAAATTGCGTATGGCCATGATGACTAGGCTTTTTAGCAGCCATGTTATATAAGGGGCCAAAACTCATCTGATGTTACAGATTTGATTGAATTGAAAAAAAAAAAAAAAAAAAAAATAAATAAACACAATAAAAAATAACACTTTTTTCCTGTTATTCTAAAAATATTGTGATCAATTTATCAACAAACTACTACTTATATTTATAATCTTATATATAAAAATAAAATGTAACATTTTGAAAACCTGTCATACACACTTTTAGTCATTTCTACAGTGAATACTTCAGTACTTTACCTTAAGTCATAATTTAACTGAACTAGTGTTACTAATATTTGAGCAGCTGAATCTGTACCAAGTCATGAAATGTACTTTGACTATCACAGCAACTAATACAAAAGTCACTCAAACTACATCACACAAGCTCATACATTCATAAGTACATAAAAAACTTCTACGCACCTTGTCGATCTTCGATTCTTCGTTGTTTGAAAGACAAAGGACAAAACGAGTCTTCTTTAAATAACCTGCCGCTGTTGAAGTCACGCCCAAACTCACCTGATCTCCTGATTTGTTCTCGAAAGTTCTTAAATATCTATCTATATAGATATCTATCTACAGTATATCGAGATAGATAGATAGATAGATAGATAGATAGATAGATAGATAGATGGATAGATGGATAGATGGATAGATGGATAGATATTTAAGAACTTTCGAGAACAAATCAGGTGTCCAGGTGATCAGGTGAGTTTTTGGGCGTGACTTAAACAGCACCGGGTTACTAAAAGTCAACATCCTCTTTGATCTAAAATAACATTGGCATAAAAGTTATGTAACATTGGTAGAGTTTTGTTTTTTCTCTGTCTTGTATCAATCATCAAAATAAAAATGAAAGGGGGCGCTATTGGGCCATTTTATGAAATACCCGCTTGTTCTGCATATTGTTGCGTTCAGTTTCCAGGTTTTTTTTTTCCAAATTTTAACAATTTTGTTAAAAATTCACCGTGATAATGCCAAACATGATATCAAAATTTCAAACCATTGATTTCATTCCACATGGGTTTAATGTGTTTTGGCCAAGTTTGACGTGTTTTCCACCAAAATTGTGGTCGTCCGAAGTATGAGGTAATGCGCTTTTACCGTTTACGCGTTTGATCCAAGATGGCTGACTTACTGTACACTTGAGGGCGGGGCACAATATATATTTTTTTTATGTTCGGACATGAACTATTTTTTGGGCCAGGTTTCATATTATTACTGTGACTTTTTTCGGTGTCGGTCTCCTATTGGCCCAATGTTATCTGATTTTCGAGGGGGCGCTACTGAGTCGTCATTTATTATTTTTTCGCGTGGTCTTCACTCAAAAAGTCAGAGCTCACTGAGTTCTAATTTTCGACGCCACTCCTGGGCACGTGCGTCGTCGTGCCTGGGAGTTTGCGATTTTCCCCCTCCCAGACGCGATTCCAATAAGTCCCTCGTCGGGACGATTCTCGTCCTTCGGCATGGGCCTAATAATCAGCATCTCGTCTGTAACAGCTTTGGTTGGATTAAAGATGAAAAGACAATTGTCCTCTTTGTTTTAATCATGTAAACCTTGTATTTTTATTCAGATGAAACTGCAATTTGAATACAGAAAGAGATAGCACCTATTCTTTCTGATTGACTTTTAACAAAGCATAAACACCACATATGAATTAGCATTTAAAGATTCTATAACACGCTGTACTCAATATTCTATGCTGCTATTTCTTCAATGCAGTATTATTATTAATTATACAAGACATTGCCCAGCTCTAATACAGATGGAATGTGACAATTCAACTTGACAGTGACTCATAAGTTTTTAGAGAATAATTTCCTTTGTTCATGAGTTTCATACTGACCACACCCAGTTTATTTTAAGTTAAGTTTGTTTTTACATAATGTTCAATTGTAATTCCACTATTGTCGTCACATTTTCCACAGAAACAGAAGTGAAGAACAAGAGCACTGCTTCTTGTCATGTACGTCCTTAACCAGATGGGCAAACTGCGGCCTGGGGGCCAGATGCGGGCCTCAGTCTGTTTTAATCAGGTCCTCGCCACATTTCTGACGATAAATGTTGTGTAATGTATGTTGTTTTACACAAATTAAGTTACAGGCGTAAAGCTGATTTATTTGTGGAGAAACAAAGTCACATTTTTGACATTTTAACCATGAACATGGCAGAAATGCACCTACATTGCAGTGTACCACTCGAAGAAGACCATCCTAACCCTAACCTTAACCAACTCCAAGATAATTAAACAGCACGCAGGAGAACGGGACGGCCCGCAGGAGAACGGGACAGCCAGTGGGAGAAGCGATCCACCGGTACGGCCCGGGAGATGCGGCGGGTCGCAGCGATGGTGTCTCAAAACGGCACTCTCGAAAAATTAATCGATGCGTTAATTTATTTTGACGAGATTAAAAGAAAAAAATTATTCGTACGGCGTTAACGTGTTAATTTTCCCAGCCCTAATATGTATATAATTTCACATCTGCAGACCCAAGACTATGAGCCCTTTTGACCCACTCTGAGCCATCGGCAGCTCAGCCAGTGCGTGCATTGATTTCAGCCTCTGCGCCTAAAACCCTGCTGAGTTTGGAGGAGCGGGTGCCTTTGTTTTAAGACTTTAAACAAAGGTTCACCTGCTTTCAACCTTTTGCTTTTGTCTATTGTGTTGATCTCAGGGTGGAAACAATGAGCAAATGCGTCATGTCCATGGGTGTGTACATTTGGCATGGTTAATATCAGACGTCCACTTTGCTATTCTTTCTTTTTGGTGTTTTAGAAGAAGCAGCTGTCCAGTCGACGTGCTTCTTCTAGCTTCGAATCCACTTGTTCAGTTTGGTGCAGTCTTTGGTTTTACTTATTTTGATCATCTTTTTAGAGAACCCTAATAACAGAATCATTAAATTCCTCAAACACCCAATAAACTACCATTTCAAATAACATTACCTTTCTCTAGTAATGTGAGATGTTAACCTCCCTTCTTCTGGATTGGAGGATGTCTGTCAGTCACTAGTGCAGCCCTATTCAACTTAAGGCTCAGGTGCCAAGTTGGCCCTCCAAAAATCTGAACTGGCCCTCAATTCACTTTCTAAATATTGCAGACATATATATTTTTTGTTTGTAGATTCAATTCTGGGTTAGTACTCCGGAAAATAGTGTCCAATTTAAATGTCTTAATGTGTCAGTAAGGGCTTGAACTAGGCAATAGTTATCTTGATATAATTATATTTTTATTGTCAAAATAATTTTTCATGTTTCAATTCCAGTTGCATTATTTTTTACTCATTCCAGTGAGAAAATGCTGTATTTTTCATATTTTAGAAACATTCCTCTTTGTTCTTGTTCTGTTCACTTAAAATATGCTCACATAAAGATATCTCTGACATAATTTAAGCTTTTAGAGCACTATCAGGTGATTTTCACCCGACCAAACATATTTACATGATTTTCAATATGTTGCATTTTTCTGAGTGTCATGAGTCCCTGGGAGCTTCATCATTGTTTTTGACTCTATGAAGGTGTGAGTGTTTCTCCAAAGTCCACGTTTATACAGACTTGCTTTCGGGTGATTTTCACCCGGCGATAGTAAAAGAGGGTAATGTACGTTTTGGGTGGATTTCACCAGTGATAGTGTTAGTGTTTAAAATCAAGTGATCGTGCCACATGTCAAGGGTCACAACATTCAGACTCATCATATTTACTGTCCCTGGTCAACTCCAGCTTCATTCTGTTGCAGGATTAGTGTCTTTGACATCTCAGCTAGTGAGTAACACAAAGGTATGGTTTATTTAACTTAGCTGATTAGATCTCTTTTCCTTTCTTTTTTTGTTTTTTTTTTGCCAAAAGCTACATTATGTAGCTAGCTATTTATTATGAATTATGAATGTGTACAGTGGTCCCTCGCTCTACCGCCGTTCACTTTCTGCAGCTTCGCTGTTTCGCAGATTTTTTTAGTGCAATTTAGTTTTTTTTTTTTTTTTTTTTTTTTTACAGTGTGCGGTCCTATAGACGTGCTCTGTAGCGTGGTTTTCTCTCAAACGCACTGTTTGTGACCGTATCACATCGCAGCATTCACAAGCAACAGCACAGAAGCTCTTTTAGAAAACTTGAGACAGTTTGGATCATGCAGGGGAAACTGACCTGACTCTCGGACGTTTCTCCAGGTGAGGATTTGACTCTTTGAGCTCGTAGTTACCATGATAAGTTTGTTCACGCTAGAATGTCATTTGTGTAGTTCAGAGATTAAGGTTAAGGGGGTTAAGGTACACTTTATTGTCCCCGTAGGGAAATTTGTCCTCTGCATTTGACCCATCCTTCAATGCCTCTGGGGCATCTCCTCAGGAGCAGTGATTGCCGCAGTGCAGTGCTCGGGGACCCATCTCCAGGTGTTGTTGCTAGCCTTGGTCAGGACTACCGTAGCTGGAGGATATTACCCTAACATGCATGTTATTGGTTGGTGGGGGAAACCGGAGTGCCCGGAGAAAACCCACCCAGACACGGGGAGAAACATGCAGACTCCACACAGAAAGGTCCGGGCCCGTGCGGGAATCGAACCCACGACCTTCTTGCTGTGAGGCAAGAGCGCTAACCGCTCAGCCACCGTGCCGCCAGATGTGTTTGAGGAGCGTGTTGTGACTTGGCTAGAGTCTGGATGTGTTTCGTGGCTCTGGAGCTCATGTGATCCGTGGCTCTGCGGTCGGCTGTGGAGCGCAGTGGGACAGAGCAGGCGAACACACACAGCACCGTCCATCTTTAAGCGGTCACAGAAACAACTCACGCTGTTGTATCTCTCAGTTAATCATGTGTTCAGCGCATTATTACCTGTACAAAAGACACTAAACATAATTTTATTTTTCATTTTGTTACACATATCACAGTTGAAAATAAAGGAAAACCACTCTAATTTATCAAGTGTTGTCATAGTTTGATCTATTTTTATGACACATACTTTTTATTGGGAATATTATATCGGGTAAAAGTGTTGGTGTAACTTTTTATAGCGAAAGTGTTCTAGGGTTAAAATGATCACTTTTTACAGTGTATGCCTTAGACTTGATTTGGTCCTGTTTCAGTCCTGGTTTACTTCTACTTTAGATCTTGTTTGGTCCTTGTTGAAATATTCCAGGTTCAGATTTGGTTTTGCTAGTTCTTTTTTGTGGTTTAACGATGATTTGGACACTAAAGAATCGAATCTAATCCTCTGAATATTTGACACAACCTCGTGTCAAAAGTGGTGATGTCTCGTGGAACTACCCGGCCCAGAAGCCATGGTCCTCGATTAAATATGACCTTCTAGAAGATAAAAGGTTAAATAGCCCTGACTTAGCTCATGTCTGTTGAACATCAGAGGCCACACCTCTTGGTTAAAGTCCAAACTTGTTAAAATCTGAGCTAAAAATATAAAAAAATTCAAAAAGTGCTCAGTGTTTTGGAGAGGTATTTAATCTTTAATGAATACTGTGGATTTTTGTTGCTTTTAGCTTTTTAAAAACATAATTAAATTATAAAAATGATCAATGTTTTTTTTTAAGCTTTGGAAGTACTAAACAACATCTACATTTAGCGTCTTTGTGCTGCGGGACTCATGAGTGTTGTCTGTCTTTAGAGATGGGAGGAGGCACTGTCAGATCCCAGTGTAGGAGCGCCCTCTGCTGGTTCACTTGGGATAGAGACACAATGATAGGACAAAATATCATCATGACACACCATAAACTGTAAACATGACTGAGCAGGACACGCATATGTCCAACAATAAATGTTTTAATTCTTAATGTTTGGAGACACAGTGTTGCAGGAAAGGGAAAGAAGGAAATGTTGAAACTCATAGTTATTCTGTTGTTACAGGCTTGGGCTATACAGGAACAGGCAAACAAACACTATATTGTATTAGTTATAAACAGTATTATTAGTTTATGATCTTAAAAATCTATTTACAGGTCAAAGTGTGAGTTTCAAGAGAATAATGGACGCCGTCTCCAACACAGAACTAGCCTGTTAAAAGTGTGAGTTAAAACTTTGAAAACTCTGCCAGAAAGCCTGCCCATTTCAAATTTTTACAAATTTCATTTGTAAAGCTTTACACACACTTTTTTACAAGGTAAGTCAATGCTAATGTGAAAAAAATGCATCACATTTAACTTAGAAAAACATCTGAATGTCTGAAACCCTATGTGACTAGCTCTAGGCACACATAGCAATATATACGTGTTCTCATGGAATGCGTAAAATAGCACGCCATGGCAAATTGCATGTCACGACGACGCCCTCTGCCTGTTTTGGCGTGCAATTACACGCTCGTTTTTACCAGCGTGGTCTGGACACGCCAAGTGGTTGACGACAAACACGAGGTTTTTCAAGGGATTAACGGCAAAATTTAAGTCTGAAGTTACAACAATGGGTAAGTTTAGCTCTTTGGCTTGGAGTTGGTTAAGGTTAGGAGGATTGTGTTAGTTTTCATGAATAATAACACGTCTTAACATCCACCATTGAAATGAACGAGGACAGAAACGCGTCAAATACACACACATAAAATAGAAGTTGCGTTCATATGACACACTGTTTACAATAGTGTGGTATTCACACGCTTATCCATGAGAACAGGCTGATATATAATAACTGCAAACCAGACTCTTGTATGGTTTAAGCCTGCCCCAGTGTAAGACAAAACACTGTTTACTACATGAAGAGTAAAGTCAGGCAAACTTGTAGATTTGTTTAACTCGGCAAACGGCAGGAAGAAGTTATGGATCAGCTAGCTTTCATTAGCTTCTCCAAACACATTGCTTTGTGCTTTGCCTAGAATATGTCCTACTTTAATCACAACTGTACTGAACATGCATCAGAGGTAGCCATTCTGTGAGAATTCTCAATTTTGTCAACATCGCACATTTTCCCTTCGTCATGGTGCAACCACTTGATTTTGTGACGCAGGTGCAGATTTAAGGCTCTTTCACACCAAGCCGAGGGTCGGTCATCTGAACCGGTTTGACAACTTTTGCCGACAAGCGGTGCACATGTGTTTGGGGTAAATGAGGCTGTCGGGGTCAGAGGAGCGCAGAGCAGGTCGTGCTTTTTGAAGACTTGTTTGTAGAGTCGCCAGTGCATGCAGCTGTTTAATTGGCAGCATAAACAGTATTAAGCCGAGCATGGATTGTTGTTATTTACACTGGTTCAACTGGGACATAAGTACGTAGTAAAAGTTACAGCAACTGCAGTACGAAGTCTGGACTGTGGCGGGAAATAGAAGTTAAGCTTAATTTGTGAGATAAGATTAGAAACGTGTGTTCTCCGTCAGAGTTGACGACTACTCATTTCGTAATTTTTTTAAATTTTCTTTCAAACATGCCCACTTGGCATTTGTTCGGCAACTGTTGGCTTTTTGGGTCGTGTTTGTGTGAATGTTTTTTCACATCGGTGTTCCCCAACGAGACTTGAACAGACGCTGCGTTGCTCCTCCTACCGACAGTAACTTTAGGGCATGGCAATTCAACTTTATTTTTCTATTGGTCTAATTTTTTCTGCTAGCCATGGCTTCTTAACCGGCAGTATAAGCCAGGCCATCACATTTAGCACTATTTGGGAATGCATAAAATATCATAATTTGTAAAATAAGACTGTAAAAAAAAAAAAAAAAAAAACACATCTACTGCCTTCAAATTATGAAAAAAAAAAATATATATATAAATAAATAAACTAGAAAAATGTTTTACCAACATTACTCTAAATTTATATTTCCTTTCTGAACCAATACTTAATGTAAGCAAGACTAGACACTGACTAAGTCTGAACAAAGACTAGAACCAAACCTGGTCTAAAGCACAGTTAGGATTAGGCCTATACCGTGTTTTCAGGACTATAAGTCGCACTTTTTTCCGTCGTCTGACAGGAGGTGCAACTTATTTTCAGGTGTGACTTATTTGTGAATAACTAATACATTACAACTCAGGCTCTTCCTGCTTATCACCTTTCATTTGCTGCTGTTCCTCCAGTGAGGCGTGACACTGTCGCCTCTCAGGTGCAGACACTTGTGTAAGTGCGGCGCTAATATTTATAAAACTACAGACCTGGAGGCTGCAGTCTCATGAACTGCACTGACCCTCATGTTGATAACAGGACAGAGAGAGTTGACTTAGTCTGATTTCAAAAGGATTAGTTCTGTTGATCATGATCTCTTGAAGTACAAACACTGGTCTGGTGACTGCACAACCAAAACTCACAGCTGCATTTCCTTGTTTCATGTATTATATGGAGTTTGGGCAAATAGACAGTGGATTTAGTGGAAAGAAATGTCTGGAAATTGCTGCAGGTACAAAACAGCTACACTCGAGTCACATCGCGTTTGTTAAACGTTTGATTAATCTTTCGTTTTTTAATCATAGAAAAACGACAATTCCATTTGAGAATGATTCGTAAATAATGCATGTCTGAGTTTGGCGAATTTCAGGAGTTAAAATTCGAGGGAAACTAGAGACATTTTTACAGACATGGACTATTCACACGGGAGTAGAAACTCAGATGACGTTTGTAATTATTACTATTTACATGAAGTCCCCAGGTAAATATGTTATGAAGAGTTTGTCATAACATTGTTCTTAAAATACGTATTGTCATTTCACATTTTCAGACTAGTGAGTAGGTCAGTTTACTGTTGGTATTACAAAAATAATTAATTTAAATAATAGTCATTTTAGCTTCCCACTATCTGGAGACTATTTTGATGTTTTGTGAATGAAAACTTATTGTTACAACATAAAACAAACATTTTAGATTTATTGAAGATTGACTTTGTCTGAGAAAATACAACATGCTAATCCTGAACTGCGTCAATCACAGCCTCGACATTCATAAAGACTTTTGACACAACTTTACCATTAAAAGATGTTCATATTATTCTGTATTTATTTTATGGGAAAGTAAAGTGTAAAGTTATTTTGATGTATTTCGGTGTGTAAACATTCATACTGTGATGTTTGAATAATAAAATCTAATTTGTGCACTGGTGTTTGCAATACTTTAATAAATGTGTTATAAGGCAAAAGAAGACTACACTTTAGATAAGCTCACTCTAGTTACTTTATTAACAATTAATAGATGCTTTATAAATACCTGTTTTACTTAACAAAGGTTTTATAAAGCATCTATTAACTGTTAACAAAAATAGAGATAGTGTGTTGGTGTTTGGTAATAAACAGTTAAATTTCAAAGTAATTAAGTGTCTACAAATGTTTGTTCAGGCTTAATAGATATTCTTTATTACATATTAATAAACTGTACAGCGTTTTAAGCATTTACTAATGCAGTCTTTATAAATGATTTATAAGGCTTTATAAAGCATTTATTAAGGTTAACTCGTTTTTTATAAATGCTTTTTTTAATAATTAATTCATGCTTTGTTAAGGCTTAATAGTGTGCAGTTAATATAACAAAACATCTTTAATATTTTAGTAAAGCGGCAAGTCATGTGACATCACCGACGGCGTCACACATGCAGTATTTTTCAGTACACTTTCAGTTCAGGTTTTATTTTATGGGAAAGTAAAGTGTCAAAATGTAGTTATTTTGATGTATTTCTGTGTAAAAGTTCATACTGTGATGTTTGAATAATAACCGACGGCGTCACACATGCGGTATTTTTCAGTACACTTTGAGTTCAGGTGTTATTTTAAACCTTTTACAGTGTACATTTCACTGTAAAAGGAACATTATTCTATTAATATTAAATTAGCAGTAGAAATATCTCTAACAAACAAAATCTTTATTTAGATTGAGCTTGTAATTATTTATTTATAAAATTATCTCCCTAAATCTGTAAAAAAAAAAAAAAAAAAAAAAAGTTATTGTATTTTCAACTGATGTTGCCTAAATGAACAGTGACACATGATGTGGTGCAGTTTGTTCATCACTGTAACAGAGTGTGTTGAGACGGTTCTGTTTGATCCACACATCTATGGAGTGGACATGTGGATGTGGAGATGAACTTGTGGATTTTTTATTACCTTATTAAAAAGTAAAGAAACACTGGAAGAAGTTTGATTAAAAGAGTATGATTTATTGCACATGTGCACCAGAAACAACCTAGTCCAGGAGTCTCTCTCCCTAGCATTAAAACAAAAATGGCAGCATCACATATTTAAGCACAGTTGGACCGGTCTTAATTACATTACATCAAGATTAGCAACAGTAAGACACAACAAGGAAGGAACATCCTGAGATCACTCAACTCATGATCTATCTGATGTGTGACATTTAGCAGGTCGAGCACAAGGATGTAAAACAGGTTGTTTATTCATCATAAACAAAGTCTACCTGTTAAAGATAATATGGAGACATGGTTGATCACAAACGAGGTCTCATGCTACACTTATGGAGGTGGAAACACAACTATGAAGACAGTATACAGCTAACAATCGTGGGTTATATGAGCTAGTGAATTACATTTTAAGATTTCAATAACAATTCCCATCTCTTGATAATAATAAACACAGTTTATTTAATCAAAATGTTGAATCAGCATAACACAATCAAAAATAAAGAAAATCAAAGACAAAAATAATATTTGAATAATATAAGTATAGACTAGAAATAAGACGCAGCTGTTTTTGCAGGTGTCAGCACCCTAAGGTTTTAGCAAAAGCTGACAGGCTAGAAATAATAATACGAATGTAACGAGTGGTTAAATATGGGGTACACATGTGCTAAAGCAAAATCAAGTTAAATCAAAATATAGAAACATAAAATAAATCAAATGCTGTCATAGTCTCTATCACAGGCGTTTAGTTGCCGGGCACGGTTTTGACATTAGTCAGTGTCTTTTAAAGACAAAGTTGTCCTCTGAGTCAGAGACAGGGTCAGTTATAGGTTGTGAAGCTAACTGAGTGGACACCATTTTAATAAGTCAGAACACAGTGAGTTATCAGTGAGTACACAGTGGAGTGATTGCCAGATTTAGTTAAAGCCTCTAACCAGGCGGAGACGTCATGTACCATGCTACGTTTAGTGTGAGTGTGAGTGCATGGACATTGCTATGAGCCAAGAAAAAAAATCAAAAACAGCCAACATGATAGACACAATAAGTCTGATGGTAACTTTATTTTTGACCTTAAGTCTCTTGATTCACGGTGAAACTGAGGAGGAGGCTGTGGTGGAGCGGCAGAGTGTGTGTTGTAGCCCTGAGCAGCCAATGAAAGTTACCAGTCGATGCAGACGATCAAGCAGCGCTAGGCTTGCACTTGACTCTTGTCTGGGTTCAGACAATCAGGCAGGATGGGGGTTGGCCAATGAGAGGGCACGCCTACCCTCAGGTCACGGCTTTCAGGAACGGAGTCGGATCCCAGATGCAGAACTTAAGGAAGTGAAACCACCTTCTGACAATGAGATACAGGACCCAGGCACTCCACCCAGCGACCTTCACCGCAGTGCCAGTGATGAGAAGCAGTTGGAAAGAGCCAAGCCGCCTTCAGGTCTCCAGTGTTTACGTCTCGTCTCTTTGACAAGAACCCAGTCCACTGATCTGCAGTCGTGGAGGACAGCCTCAGCAGCTTTGGGCAATGTGTCCTTCACCTGCACAGAAACAGAGGACAAAAGTGTATTAGGTTCTTTACAATAGGCCATTTTGTGCTGACTGTTTCTAATGTACTTTACAGTTTAAGCAATATTCATGAGGGAAATGTTGGTTTAAATGTTTGAACTATTTTGAAAAATATTGAATTGTGAAGTCAAGGTTTTGCATTTCAGAACATGCTCTAAGTTACAGGCTTAGCATCCTATATTGAGAAACTAAATTGAAAAAATGTGTAAGAAATGATTTCCCTTGATACATTTTTGTCACAGCATTATGTTAATAATGTATGATAAAATCAGTTTGACTGAACTCTTTCTTGTCTCTCTTACTTTTTACAAAGTTATAGATGCAATAGAGTCAAATATCTCCTTGTGGATCCATTTTAAATGATGTTTTTCATATTTTCCGGATTATAAGTTGCTCTTTTTTCATCATCTGACAGGGAGTTTGACTTATACTTAGGTGAGACTTATCTATATAAAAGAAATGTGAATTTGTGAATAACATTTAATATACTACGGGTTCTAACTGGATTCAAGCTGTCTCTGCTTCTCAAACGAGGGACAAATGTCGTTTCATTTGCTTCTGTTCCTCCAGTGAGGCGTGACACTGTCTCCTCCGAGGAGCAGACACTTATGTAAGTGCGGAGCTAACATTTATAAAACTGCAGACCTGGAGGCTGCAGTCTCATGAACCACACTGATGCTCACATTAGTGCATAGAGCTTCATTCAATAGGACAGAGAGAGTTGATTCAGTTTTATTTCAAAAGGATTAGTTCTCTTGATCATGATCGCTTGAAAGACAAACACTGATGTTGTTGGTGACACTGAAAACGTATTTCACGCGTAATACTCGCAGATCTACAGCAGAAGCAGCGCAAAGGAAAACTTTGGAGGAATGAATCGAGGACTACTGTTTATGCAGGAGAGACGGAGATGTAGTTTGTGGATTTAGCAGAAAGAGATGTGTGGAACTTGCTGCAGGTAAGAAATACACTCGAGTCACATCGTGGTAATTTTTTTTTGTTTGGTTTTTTTTTCTTCTAAAATATGCATTCTGGAGCTTCTGCGACATATACTCTGGAGCGACGTATAGTCCAGAAAATACGGTAAGTGAGAAAAACGTTGTTCGCTGTTCCCACGATGTCTGCAATGTCTGTATAGTTGACTGTATTTTTTTTGTGCTAACTTTCATAATATTTAGGATTAATTGTGTCCGTCAATATTTAACCTATCAGCATAAAATAAAAACAGACAAAGTTGAGACTGTTTTCTGTCTGATTATGTTCTCTACAAGTCTATATGCGGACACAAACGAATGATCCACGTCAAATAAAACTATTAAACATGAACAGTATTTACCTGGATGGGCACAGCTTCTCAATACGTTCATAAGTTACAACATAGAGAGTTTCCACGTGACTTTTTCACAAATCAACTAATTTGGTCAAATTGGCATATACGAGTTTGTTAGAGCTAGAGCTTTGCAAAAAAAAAAAATGTAATCAATAAATCGAGTTTGTAGCTCAAATTGATTTGTATTTTTACAAACTCATTTTTTTTTAACTTTGATTTTGCGATGCTTGCCTCGTCCTTACAGGCTTCCGTAGAGCATTGTGCGCTCAGTTCTAGTCCTTTACACGCAGCTAAACATGTACACATAAAAATTTGCCTGGGGAATCCAGCCTCACCGCTGTACCAGCGGATGAGTCTGGTCGCCCTCGAGTCAACTGGATTTCTAGGGCGGAACAAAGCTCACCTAACAGACAGCGGAGGGAACCAATCAGAGAAGAGCATAAAGGCTTTTAGTGCCGTAAACTGTTGGGATTTCTCTCGCGCTGTCATCTGCCGGTAAGGGCGGTCCCCTTACCGGCTCGAGCCAACTGCACTGCCTTGACCATCTTGAACACGACTATTGACGCGATGTCTTTTTGGTAATTCAAAACGGCATTTACCAGTGAATGGAACAAACTCTCGGTTTTCCGGTGCGCCATGTTGTTTATCCTTCCGCCGCGCTGCCTAGATCCAAGTGCGCTGCGCACAGCAGGGACGTTGTTTAGCAAAAACCACGTGACTGAAATAAACGATTTTCATTGCACGGTACGATCTGGATTTTGAAGGAAACGCTCTTGGAGGGGAGGGCGACCAGACTGACATTTTCTCTGTGTCAAAATACAGAGAAATACAGAGTCATTCTGGATCCCAGGCAACATAAAAATTGTGATTAGCCCTTATGCTAACAACAGCCGCTAACACTGCTAACAGTAGCTGGCGCTTCTGTGCTTGTTCATGTTTAGACACATAGTTTTGTGGTAGTTTTTAGTTAAAAATGCGCACACACGGCAAATTTGAATATATATATATATATATATATATATATATATATATATATATATATATATATATATATATATATATATATATGTAGCCAGGTCAAGTATAAAAACATAACTTTTAACAAGAAGTAGTTGCAATTCCCCTTTAGCCAGTAGAGGTCACTGCAGTGAGACTGTGGTAACTAGAGTCGCATGCGTGATGTCATCACAGCGCGACAGCTGAACGCCTTGGTAAAAGACCTAACAGAAAAACGGTGCGTATCAGTGATAAAATGTTGTTTTAAATGAGTTTATGTACAAAAATAATCTTTGATATTGTTAATACAATGCCTTAACAAGCGACATGTCTTAAGATTATTGTTCATTTTATTTGTAGAAGCAAAGATTGATGTAGATTATCCGTCCGTTGAGAAACCGTTAACGGCTCACGTAGAGGACTGATTGAGCTACGTGACCGCGTGAGTGTTAAATATGAATCAAATGTAAATTGTAAGACTGTTCAAAAGATTTTATTTTTGTTTATTCATCAAAATGTATATTTTGTGATAATCCAGAGGGGAGATTGCACTGTCCAGGGTCCGTTGTGCTGGGTTGTTCAGGGCAGTGTGCCCGCCATCTTGAAGTGAGTTTAAGTTCACTGTTAAGCAATGCAATTTTATTTTAACTGTACAAAGGTAAACTAAGTAGTGTTTATTCTTATTTTATTGTAGGATAAGCCCACTACTGTTGTCTTTTCCTGTCTTTTGTTGTCTTGATTTTTGTTTTATTTTTGAAAAGGACATTTTTTGGTTATAACAAAGACTGAACAAAGAGTCAGACTAAGTGCGGTTCAGAAAACCCTATGATGACCAAAAAATCGAAGTTCGCTACGTCGCCCGGATTGGCGTCACCGGGGCCCCACCCTGGAGCCAGGCCTGGGGTGGGAGCTCGAAGGCGAGCGCCTGGTGGCCGGGTCTTAGCTCACGGGACCCGGCCGGGCCCAGCCCGAAAAGGCAACGTGGAACCACCTTCCCGCAGGCCCACCACCCGCAGGAAGGACCATAGGGGACGGGTGCAGTGTGCTTTGGGCGGCGGTCGGGGAGAGGTCCCCGGACGACCCAGGCCATGCGCACGGTCTCTGGCGCTGGGGACATGGAATGTCACCTCGCTGGCGGGGAAAGAGCCCGAGCTTGTGCGGGAGGTCGAGCGTTTCCGACTAGATATAGTCAGCCTCACCTCCACACACAGCTTGGGCTTTGGAACCATTACCCTCGAGAGGGGCTGGACGCTCCATTTCTCTGGGGTTGCCCATGGTGTGAGGAGGCGAGCTGGTGTGGGCCTGCTTATAGCCCCACAGCTCAGCCGCCATGTGTTGGAGTTTACCCCGGTAGACGAGAGGGTCGCGTCCCTGCGCCTTCGGGTTGGGGACAGGTCTCTCACTGTTGTGGCAGCCTACGGGCCAAACAACAGTGCAGAGTACCCGGCCTTCTTGGAGTCCCTGGGAGGGGTACTGGACAGTGCACCCACCGGGGACTCCGTTGTTCTGCTGGGGGACTTCAACGCCCACGTGGGCAACGCCAGTGACACTTGGAGAGGGGTGATCGGGAGGAATGGCCCCCCCGATCTTAATCCGAGCGGTGTTCTGTTATTGGACTTCTGTGCTAGCCACAGTTTGTCCATAACGAACACCATGTTCCAGCACAAGGGTGTCCATCAGTGCACGTGGCACCAGGACACCCTAGGCCGGAGGTCGATGATCGACTTTGTCGTCGTGTCATCTGACCTTCGGCCGCGTGTTTTGGACACTCGGGTTAAGAGAGGGGCGGAGCTGTCAACCGATCATCACCTGGTGGTGAGTTGGATCCGCTGGCAGAGGAGGAAGCCGGACAGACTTGGCAGACCCAAACGTATCATGAGGGTCTGTTGGGAACGTTTTGCGGAGTCCTCTGTCAGCAGGGCATTCAACTCACACCTCCGGGAGAGCTTCTCCCAGCTCCCGGGGGAGACTGGGGACATTGAGTCTGAGTGGACTCTGTTCTCAGCCTCCATTGTCAATGCCGCGCCAAGAGCTGTGGTCGCAAGGTCTCGGGTGCCTGTCGCGGCGGCAATCCCCGAACCCGGTGGTGGACACCGGAAGTAAGGGATGCCGTCAGGCTGAAGAAGGAGTGCTACAAAGCCTTGTTGGCTTGTAGTACTCCTGAGGCAGTTGACAGGTATCTGCAGGCCAAGCGTACCGCAGCTCGTGCGGTCGCAGAGGCAAAAACTCGGGACTGGGAGAGGTTCGGGGAGGCCATGGAGGAGGACTATCGGTCGGCCTCAAAGAAATTCTGGCAAACCATCCGACGCCTCAGGAGAGGGAAGCAGTGCTTCACCAACACTGTTTACAGTGCAGGTGGAGAGCTGCTGACCTCGACTGGGGATGTTGTTGGACGGTGGAAGGAATACTTTGAGGGTCTCCTCAATCCCACCGGCACGTTTTCCGATGAGGAAGCAGAGACTGGGGACTCGGACCCCATCACCCAAGCTGAAGTCACTGAGGTTGTCAATAAGCTCCTCGGTGGCAAGGCTCCGGGTGTGGATGAGATCCGTCCTGAGTATCTCAAGTCTCTGGATGTTGCGGGACTGTCTTGGCTGACACGTCTCTGCAACATCGCGTGGCGAACTGGGACAGTACCTCTGGACTGGCAGACCGGGGTGGTGGTCCCTCTGTTTAAGAAGGGGGACCGGAGGGTGTGTTCCAACTACAGAGGGATCACATTCCTCAGCCTCCCCGGGAAGGTCTACTCCAGGGTACTGGAGAGGAGACTTCGACCGATAGTCGAACCTCGGATTCAGGAGGAGCAGTGTGGTTTTCGTCTCGGTCGTGGAACACTGGACCAGCTCTACACTCTCCATCGGGTGCTCGAGGGTTCATGGGAGTTTGCCCAACCAGTCCACATGTGTTTTGTGGATTTGGAGAAGGCATTTGACCGTGTCCCTCGTGGTGTCCTGTGGGAAGTGCTCCGAGAGTATGGGGTCCGGGGCCCTTTGCTCAGGGCTGTCCGATCCCTGTACGACTGGAGCAGGAGCTGTGTTCGCATTGCCGGCAGTAAGTCAGACCTGTTCCCAGTGCATGTTGGACTCCGCCAGGGCTGCCCTTTGTCACCGGTTCTGTTCATTGTTTTTATGGACAGAATTTCTAGACGCAGTCAGGGTCCGGAGGGTGTCCGGTTTGGTGACCACAGGATTTCATCTCTGCTGTTTGCAGATGATGTTGTTCTGATGGCTCCATCAAACCAGGACCTTCAACATGCACTGGGACGGTTTGCAGCCGAGTGTGAAGCAGCTGGGATGAAGATCAGCTCCTCTAAATCCGAGGCCATGGTTCTCGACCGGAAAAAGGTGCCTTGCCCTCTCCAGGTGGGTGGGGAGTCCTTGCCTCAAGTGGAGGAGTTCAAGTATCTCGGGGTCTTGTTCACGAGTGAGGGAAGGATGGAACAGATTGACAGACGGATCGGTGCAGCGTCTGCAGTGATGCAGTCGCTGTATCGAACTGTTGTGGTGAAGAAGGAGCTGAGTCGAAAGGCAAAGCTCTCGATCTACGTTCCAACTCTCACCTATGGTCATGAGCTTTGGGTAATGACCGAAAGGACAAGATCGCGGATACAAGCGGTCGAAATGAGTTTCCTCCGTAGGGTGGCTGGGCGCTCCCTTAGAGATAGGGTGAGAAGCTCAGTCACACGGGAGGAGCTCAGAGTAGAGCCGCTGCTCCTCCACATCGAGAGGGGCCAGCTGAGGTGGCTCGGGCATCTGTACTGGATGCCTCCTGGACGCCTCCCTGGTGAGGTGTTCCGGGCATGTCCCACTGGGAGGAGACCTCGAGGAAGACCCAGGACACGCTGGAGGGACTATGTCTCTCGACTGTCCTGGGAACGCCTCGGGATCCTCCCAGAAGAGCTGGAGGAGGTGTGTATGGACAGGGAAGTCTGGGCGTCCTTGCTCAGACTGCTGCCCCGCGACCCGACCCCGGATAAAGCGGAAGAAAATGGATGGATGGATGGATGAACAAAGAATTGTGAACTGTGAATCCTGAAATAAGTTGAATATGAAAAGTCCTGACAATTGATCATTTTTCAACTTTGAACTTGTTTTTGAAAAAGCCAAATCAAACCAAAATTAATGCTGTTCTCCACTTGGGGACAGTTGGGAAATAAAGAACCACATTATTTTTGGGAAACGGACGGTCGTTGTCTGGTCCATTTATTGTACACCTGGCCACACACACACACACACACACCCACACACACATATATATATATATATATATATATATATATATATATATATATATATATATATATATATATATATATATATATATATATATATATATATATATAATCAAAATAAAATCAAAAATCAAGTTTTTCCTAATTTTTTATTTTTGTCAAAATTGTCCAGCCCTGGTTAAAGCGCAGTGATATGAAAGGAGAGAAAATAGTGCCAAGCGATTTTAACATCTTACTTTTTCGTGGACAATTTTGTCATGCATACATATCACTCTTTTGAACACATATTGTTTTTAGAAGAAAAAAGTTTTTATTTGTATGACCCCAGTAAACTTGCCGGACTACTTTCGTCTGGACCAAAAGTGGACAGGAACTCTGCTCACTGGCCGCTGTTGGGGTAAGACAGTGTGAATGCACACTGGTGATGGTGATGCCATACAGATTCATGTCAAAAATCCTGAACTATCCCTTTAAGGATTTTGTGAATTTAGTTGTTTGTTTGTCTTGTAATTGTCGAGCTGGAACACAAAGCTATGAATGCTAACTTTACACATCTGAAAAGCTACAGAACTTTTGCTTCTGCTGTAGCAGAAGATTTTCCAGAGAAATATTTTGAGGGGATGTCCTTATCACCGACTGAAACGACAGAAGTTTCATCTGATCCACTTAGACATGTATCATCTGTTCTCTCACTTTGGTTTCCAAGCCAACCATGTCATGGAGATGGTCCCTGAGGGCTTTTACCAAGATACAAACCTGAGGCACCAAAGCGCAACAGAGCCTTCCCCTCTGGGACATGCTACCTCAACAACTCAGAGACTGCACCGACCTCACCACTTTTAAGAAAAATGTCAAGACCCATCTGTTTAAATCTACTTTTAATGTTAGATGAATGTTTAAATTACTAACTGTTTTTATATGTTGTACCTTTGTTCATCTGCCTTTATCTGTAAAGCATCTTTGAGTGTACTGATAGAAAAGCACTATATAAATTAAAGGTATTATTATAAATGTATTATTATCATAAACACATACTACGTTTGCATTTCTCACAATCACACCCACACTAGCAGTCCATAAAACATAAATAAGACACCCAGACTCCCCCAAGCTGCTTTACTAGACATTTCGTAGGTGCTGTTTCTGCCGAAAATAGACGGAGGTGCTAGGAGAGATAGGAGGAGCCTTGGCGGTCTGGCTTGTTTTAAACACTTTAGCAATAGTTACACACGGCAACTAAGGTATTAATCAGGATCTTATTAAACACAAAACACTCACCTAGGTTTCAATATTTGCACATGAGCAGTTTTGGATGATGCTTTGTTGAGACGCCGACCTGACCACACCCCAGCCACAGCAGAGCAAGAGGAGGAAGTGAAGGGCGAAAGCTCTACTTTGAGGAAGTGAGGCAACTGGGCAGGACCTGCAAGAATAAAGGTCTTGGTCTTTGCTAAACTAAATGTGAAAATACAGTATAATAGTTCCACGACTAAATGCGGGTTACCCACACAGCTGACTTTCCCTGAATCCGAAAAGCGCTAAAATGTAGTTCTTCAACACAGTCTCACTAGAGGGCATACTTTTACCACGACACAAAAACAGTGTATTTTGAGCACAAGTTCACAGCTGTTTGAGTACTTATGTTACACTTTACATTTAGCACGACATGAAAAAGTGTAAAAATGACATGAGTTTTGGTGGCAGCCAGGTGGGGATGTTTTCTTTGGGTTAAATGGGTAAGTTTAAGCTTCAGGTTACTAAAATGTAGGTCTGGGGCTTGGGGCAGGTTCAGATTAGAATCAGGATTTCATTAATATTCATAAATAAGAACACGTCTTAACAACCACCATAGAAATGAACTGGGACTGTGACGTGTACCGTAATTACGTAGGACAGTTGTGAACTCGTGCTAATCATTTACTAGTTGCGTAATGTCATGGTAAATGTACGCTTTCTTGTGAGATCGGGCTCAGCTCCTAGCTCCTGGTCTCTAGCTTCTAGCTGTCTTACGAAATATATAACATGACAATATAGGGATGTTCACAGTGTCGTGATCACGTGACGCGTTGGTTGGCAGAAGTAGTTAAAACATATTGGCTTTAAGCTGAACAAACATGAAAAAAAGATAATGTTTGTCTCTTGCTGTGTGACTCGGTGTGCTAACAGGTTTGATAAGAGCAATCCATAGAGCTTCTATCGTGTTCAGAAAAAAACTAGACCAAAAAGAAAGCTTTTATTTTCAGAAATGAGAAAAACAATGAGAGGTAGCCGGGACTAGCTGGTTCTGCCAACCATTTTGATGTCACAAGTCGGCTCAGCGAACATCCCTATTTTTTTGAGAATTCATATATTATGACTTTTTTTTATAGTAATAGGCTATATCATTATATTTTTTATAATACTGTATTTTATATTGGAAGTAATAGGTTTCAGTAGCCTATATTAAAATACAGCAATTATTGCAGTCTTCATATATTGAATAAATACATAAATATACTCCGCAATATATTGTTATATGTATTGCATATATCTCATAATACATAGGTTTATATATAGAAGCATTAGATAGATAGATCTGTCAGGAGCAAAATATTCTGCTGCAACAGATGTGGCTGTTTGTTCTGTTTCACAGCGTTAGCATTAGCCTTATGTCCCATCTTTATGGTTACATGACAAACAAACAACTCTATTTACAAAGACCTGATTCTGACTGATGAACATCACAAGGTTAAGTAATTTCATTGGAAAATCCTCCGCTGCATCAGGTTTGAAATTCTGCCATTTCAGAAGTCCAAAGCTAGCATCGATAGCATTAGCTTTTGCTTGGTCTGTGAGTAATAGAAAAACAAATCTGACAGTATTTAGCTCATGTTTGTTGAAAGTGTGAATTGCATATCATTTTCTCATATTTTCAAGTTTTATGAATGCAAAGATTTAAGTTACTTACCTTCTTGACTTTATAAACCCTTTCCCTAAACTTTACCCTTACTCATTACCCACTGTATGACTTTTACTAATGAAGTTTTTTTTAACATTAGTATTTGTAATATTTAAAGTGAGGCTAAACACGCCTTTCAGAGACTAACTCTGCCCACAACTGCACCTCAAACAGACTCACAAAAGGTGGAGATGCCCGAAGGTCAGAGCAGTCCGGGTCCTGACGTGAGATTTGCAGCTGAGGAAGCTGCACAGCACTAAGTCTTTGCTTGTTTGCACGTCAAGATTTCTTTTCATATTTACATTACAAAACATACGTATTAAACCTTTGCTTTATACTATGATGTGAGTATTTTCTAAAAAAACAACAATGAAACAATGAAAACACTCCCCTGACACGAGTTTCGATTCAGCGTGTTGTTATATAAGTTGTATCGCACCACTCGCTCAACAAGCTGAGCCAGATGTCGGCTGATGTCATTACACAGCAGCCGTGTCAGAGGGAGGAGTTTAGATAAATCATCTGGGCAGCTCGTCTGCTTCGTCAACTCACTGTGACGTCAGCGTGAACTGAAAATGCACTGACAGTGTTTGCCCATCGTGGCAGTACAGAGTTTTTCCACACATAACTGCAAAATGAGTGAGTTTGCACCAAAATGTCCAAAAAAGGCCTGGAAACAGGTATTTACAAGTATTTAGGGTTTAACAACACTTATTTCATATTTAATAAACCAATACACTGTGGATGTATTGCTTTTAACTTTTTAAAAACATAATTAAAATAAGAAAAGGATTTATGTGTTTTCTAAACTTTGGATATACAGCATCTACATTTACTCAATCAAATCTTAAATTAGAAGGATTTCAAAAGGCTCATTGTAAGTTAAATTAAAGGATGCTCTTTTCCAAACTTGACTTTTCAGTTCTACAAACATAACTATGTACCACACTCACCCACGCTCCTAACATTGTTTTTAGGTTGTATAACATATTTTTTGGACAGGTAGCATTTGTGCTGTGGGACTCATGAGTATTGTCTATGGGAGGAGGCGCTGTCAGATCGCCCTCTGCTGGTTCACCTGGGATAGAGACACAATGACAGGACAAAATCTTATCATGACGCATCATAAACTGTAAACATAATTGAGCAGGACACACATATGAATGTTTTCTTTTTTTACAATATGGAGACAGAGTGTTGAACCGTTGAAACACATATGTTATTATATATATATATATATATATATATATATATATATATATATATAATATATATATATATATATATATATATATATATATATATATATATATATATATATATATATATATAAATCTGCTGCCTTACTATCCCAGAACCAAACCAGTTCAAAAGCACAATTAGGATTACCGTATTTTCAGGACTATAAGTCACACTTTTTTCGTCATCTGACATTTTCAAGTGCGACTTATTTATAGAAAATAAATGTGAATTTGTGAATAACTATTAATATATTATGGGTTCCGACCGGACTCAAGCTCTCCCTGCTTCTCAAACAAGGGACAAATGCCGTTTAATTTGCTGCAGTTCCGCTCGTGAGACGTGAGACTGTCGCCTCTGAGGTGCAGACACTTGTGTAAGTGCAGAGCTAACATCTATAAAACTGTAGACCTGAAGACTGCAGTCTCATGATCCGCACTGACACGTTAGTGAATAGAGCTTCATTCAACAAAAATAACAGGACAGAGAGAGTTGATTTTGATTTCAAGAGAATGAGTTCTCTTGACCATGATCACTTGAAAGACAAACACTGTTTGTCTGGTGAGTGATACACAACTAAAACTCACAGCTACAACAGAACCAGAAACAGAAACTTTCCAGAAGAATGAATGATGGACTGATGGGCAAAATATGCAGTGGATTTAGCAGAAAAAGTTGTGTGGAACCTGCTGCAGGTAAGAAACAGCTCCACTCGAGTCACATCGCGATTGTTGAATGTCAAATGGACACAATGCTCATTGCAGATGATTTAATGGCCTCTGTGTAATCTGTGTCATAAACAAGCTTGGTTGGGAGCACAATGGAAAATAAATGACGTATACTCCGAAGCGACGTATAGTCTGGAAAATACGGTAAGTATGACACAAACAACAGTAGAGTAGTAGAACAGTAAAAAAAAAACATTATTTTTTATTCTACTGTCCAGGTTCAATGTTTGGAAGGTGGGTGGTTGGTCGGATTAAACTAGTTGTGGGGCCTGATTGGTGTTGGTGTGAAATACCCTCTATCTCAATGGACCAGGACCACTGTTATAACCATCGCAAACATGCTAATGTCATGGACCTCAATGCTGCGTCCAACCATGACCACGAGAGACAAAATGACAGTGTTTCTTGCGCTTTGCTGTGGGTGATAGACAGCAGACTTAGGTCAGAGTAGAAAAAGTGCCCGGTGAGCACGAGCTAATCCCGACGTCTGCAGTTTCAGAGCACATTAAGGTGTACGCGTGACGTCTTCAGCGTCGTAGATGAGCTGAGTGTTCTTCTGAAGGATGTTCTACCTAAGCTGAAAAGACGTGATCAAAGGGGAAGCTGTCAGACGGTGAACACGGAGCAGGATTCTGATTCGCTCCAACCAAGATTTCTACAACGTGTACACCGCTAAAGACACACAAGTAGAGTTACTGCTGGTCTACCTGGCTTTCAGACTGTGGAAAAGATAAGATAAGATATCCTTTATTTGTCCCACAATGGGGAAATTCCAGTGTTGCAACGCACATTTTAAGAACAGCAGGGAAAATAGAAACATGCAATCAAATAAGATAATAGAAATAAAATAGACTTAAAATAAATATAAAGATACAATAATTAAAAGACTATTATTTACAATAAATGTTTGCTATGGCACAGTGCAGGATATGACAGGATAAATAGATAAAGTGGCATCAGTATATAGTATTATGTACAATATATGACTATGATTATGTACAACTGCAGCAGATGAACAGAATAAATAACCAGTAATAAATATGAGGTAAAAGTATGACGATGTTTATGTACAGAGCAGCATTTAAGGAGGTGTAAATAGAGGTGAATAAATAATAGCAGATAAAGTGACGTGAGTGAGTTGTACCAGAGATGTTTCTATGGTAACACAGTATTGCACAAGATTAAATGTGATGATGTCCAGAGTTAACAGTGTTCGTTGTACAGTCTGACAGCAGCAGGAAGGAAGGACCTGCGGAACCGTTCCTTCACACAGCGAGGGTGAATCAGTCTGTCACTGAAGCTACTCTCCAGAGCAGACAGGGCGTCCTGCAGGGGGTGAGACTCATGGTCCAGCATAGATGTGAATCTAGCCAGGACCCTCCTGTCCCCCACCTCCCGCACTGAGTCCAGAGGACAGCCCAGGACGGAGCTGGACTTCTTGATGACCTTGTCCAGCTTCTTCCTCTCCCTATCTGTGGTGCTGCTGCTCCAGCAGACCACACCGTACAGGATGGCAGATGCCACCACCGAGTCGTAGAAGGTCCTCAGGAGTGGCCCCCTCACTCCAAAAGACCTGAGTCTTCTCAGAAGGTAGAGCCTGCTCTGGCCTTTCCTGTACAGTGCATCAGTGTTGTGAGTCCAGTCCAGTTTATTGTTCAGATGAACACCCAGGTACTTGTATGAGTCCACTCTCTCAATGTCCCTTCCCTGGATGTTCACTGGTGGCGGAGCAATGGAGTGGCGTCTGCGAAAGTCCACCACCATCTCCTTGGTCTTCCCAGCGTTAAGGAGAAGATGGTTCTGCTGACACCAGTCCACAAAGTCCTGTGTTAGTCCTCTGTACTCTGCATCGTCGTCGTCCGTGATGAGTCCGATGATAGCAGAGTCGTCAGAGAACTTCTGCAGGACACAGCTGTCCGTGTTGTGTCTGAAGTCTGCAGTGTAGAGGGTGAAGAGAAAGGGCGCGAGGACGGTGCCCTGCGGCGCCCCCACACTGCAGGTCAGAAGGTCAGACACACAGTCTCGGGCTCTCACAAACTGGGGCCTGTTTGTGAGGTAGTCCAGGATCCACTCTGCCAGGTCACAGTCCACACCGGCCGTCTCCAGCTTGTCCCTCAGGAGCAGGGGCTGGATGGTGTTGAAGGCACTGGAGAAGTCAAAAAATAGAATCCTCACAGCGCAGCCGGGCTTCTCCAGGTGGGACAGAGAGCGATGCAGCAGAAAGATGACGGCGTCCTCCACTCCGATGCCAGGTCGATACGCGAACTGCAGCGGATCCAATGCTGAGCTCACGGTGGAGCGAAGGTGGCCCAGGACCAGTCTCTCCAGTGTCTTCATCAGGTGGGATGTAAGAGCCACCGGCCTGAAGCTGCTGAGGTCTTTGGCGTGCGGTGTCTTAGGCACAGGTACCACGCAGGAGGTCTTCCATAGCTGTGGTACCACCCTCAGCTTCAGGCTCATGTTGAAGACATGCTCCATAACTCCACACAGTTCATCTGCGCAGGACTTCAGGAGCCTGGGGCTGATGCAGTCTGGTCCAGCTGCCTTCCTGATTTTAATCCTCTTCAGCTCTCTCCTCACCTGGGCTGCTGTGACAGACAGAGCTGGGGCAGGGGGTGGTGCGCTGGGGGGATGGGTAAGTCCATGTGTAGTGGTGAGCTGGGCTGAGGCAGAGGTGTGAAGAGTAGGTGTGGGCCTTTGTCCAGGCGTGGAGGTGAGGGCATGCAGCTGTGTGGGGGGAGGGGTGGGTCTTTGATCAAACCTCAGGAAGTGAGAGTTGAGTTCATTGACCCACTGCTGGTCCCCCTCCGTCTGGACAGGGGGGGGCTTAAAGCCAGATATGTGCTTTAGGCTTCTCCACACCCCTGAGATGTTCTGGTTCTGCAGTTGCTGTTCCATTCTCCTCCGATACGCAGCCTTGGCCCGCCTGATCTTCCTCCTCAGCTTCTTCTGTGCAGTCCTCAGCCCTTCCTTGTTCCCTGACTTGAAAGCCCTCTTCTTCTCCTTCAGCAGGGCTTTAATGTCAGGGTTAATCCAGGGCTTGTTGTTTGAGAAGCACCGCACCGTCCGGGAGGGCACAGTGTTCTCAAAACAAAAGTTTATGTAGTCCGTGATGCACTCTGTCATGGCGTTGATGTCCTCACCGTGTGGGTCACAGAGCTCCGTCCAAACAGTAGTGTCAAAGCAGTCTCTTAAAGCCTCCTCGCTCTCAGGAGACCACCTCTTCACCACACGGGACACCACAGGCTGCCTGTGTACAATAGGTTGGTACACAGGCCTCAGGTGGACGATGTTGTGGTCAGCTCTACCCAGGGGAGGGAGGGGGGATGAAGAATAAGCCTCCTTGGCATTGACAAAAAATAAGTCCAGAGTTTTATTGTCTCTTGTGGGGCAGGTGACATACTGGGTGAATGTTGGCAGGACAGATGCAGGGGAAGAGTGGTTAAAGTCCCCAGAGATGAGAAAGAGGGCCTGTGGGTGCTGTGTTTGTAGGGTGCTGGTGCATGAGAGCAGTGTCTCACAGGCAGTCTCGGCGTTAGCAGAGGGAGGCACGTACACAGCTATCACAATAACATGTGTGAACTCCCTGGGCAGATAGTATGGCCTCATGCTAACAGCCAACAGTTCGATGTCCTTGTTACACCGCTGCTCTTTCACTACACAGTGTCCAGGTTTGCACCACTTTTCATTCACAAACACAGCCAGACCCCCTCCCTTCTTCTTACCACTCTCAGAGGTCCTGTCCGCGCGCAGCAGATGAAAGTTATCCATTGCGATGGCGGAGTCGGGGATGTGCGTCGTTAGCCATGTCTCCGTGAAAAGCATGAGGCTGGTGTCCCTGTACTCACGCTGGTACCGCGTCAGCGCCACAAGCTCGTCCGTTTTGTTGGAGAGCGACCTCACGTTTCCCATGATGACGGAGGGGAGCACAGGTCTGAAGCGCCTCTTCTTTTCCCGGAGCTTACGTCCCGCGCGGCAGCCTCTCTGTGTCTTCTTTAGCAAATCCGCAGGGATTTCGTGCCGGTCCCTCGGCAACACAGCAGCGCTCCGCAGCGCCAACAGCTGTTCCTTTGTGTAGACGAGGGGGGCTCGGGGTCCGACGCACATCTTCGTCGTGGTTTAGGTGATAAACCAGTCGTGAAAAGTTAAAACAAAGTTACGGCAAAGTGCGTCTTTGCTTCGTGGGATTTTAAAGTGACACTGTGTAATTCTCTGGAGATGAAATGTAAAATGAATATTATTTATAGAATCCCTCCCCATATGTCATCAAAAAGGTCTGAAATGCAAAGACAATCTACACTAAACTGACACACCTGAGACCTATAGCAAGGCAAGTTTTGGGTTAAACCTGGTCTGGCGGTTCTACAAAGTTTCGATCACTTTCTATCAAGGCAGATCTCTATGGCAGAATTTCCCCACGTTTTTTGAGGCTTGGTCAGGGCTTAATTTGAGCCGGAACAAGCTGGAATACAATCCGGGAACGCTCTTGAGGCATTCCGGCAACAGTTTTGTCTGCTCCGGTAACGCATTCTAAGTCCGTAAGCTGTTTGTCTTTCTTCTACGAGACGAGGCTCTGTTCTCCAGCCTCTCACAGAAACTGTAAACAGGATTATTTGTGGGGAGAAAGGAATCACAGACTGTTATATGATTAAAAGAGAAACTGACGGGAAATTTGACCAATCAGAAGCAGCGCAGCCGGGTTGGTTCCAGGCGAGACGCGCTTCTGTATCTATCTAACAGGAAATATGCATCAAAGTGGGTTTCATGGATATTTGTTGTTATTTTGCGATTAGTTTTGATGGATTAAAAGCAGAGACAGCAGCAAGAGTGCCACGTGCGATAAAGAGGTGAGAACCAGCGCGGACACAGCCAGTCTGCTTTTTCTCGTTATTGCAACTACATTCATGTGTATTTTGGTGATCAGGTTTGATGTACGTGACATGTGTCTGCTGTGTAAAGGCTGTTTGTGACCTGTGTCTGCTGTGTAAAGGCTGTTTGTGACCTGTGTCTGCTGTGTAAAGGCTGTTTGTGACCTGTGTCTGTGTGTAAAGACTGTTTGTGACCTGTGTCTGCTGTGTAAAGGCTGTTTGTGACTTGTGTCTGCTGTGTAAAGGCTGTTTGTGACTTGTGTCTGCTGTGTAAAGGCTGTTTGTGACTTGTGTCTGCTGTGTAAAGGCTGTTTGTGACCTGTGTCTGCTGTGTAAAGGCTGTTTGTGACTTGTGTCTGCTGTGTAAAGGCTGTTTGTGACCTGTGTCTGCTGTGTAAAGGCTGTTTGTGACTTGTGTCTGTGTGTAAAGGCTGTTTGTGACCTGTGTCTGCTGTGTAAAGGCTGTTTGTGACTTGTGTCTGTGTGTAAAGACTGTTTGTGACTTGTGTCTGCTGTGTAAAGGCTGTTTGTGAAATGTGTCTGCTGTGTAAAGGCTGTTTGTGACTTGTGTCTGTGTGTAAAGGCTGTTTGTGACTTGTGTCTGTGTGTAAAGACTGTTTGTGACTTGTGTCTGTGTGTAAAGGCTGTTTGTGACTTGTGTCTGCTGTGTAAAGGCTGTTTGTGACTTGTGTCTGCTGTGTAAAGGCTGTTTGTGACTTGTGTCTGTGTGTAAAGGCTGTTTGTGACTTGTGTCTGCTGTGTAAAGGCTGTTTGTGACTTGTGTCTGCTGTGTAAAGGCTGTTTGTGACCTGTGTCTGCTGTGTAAAGGCTGTTTGTGACTTGTGTCTGCTGTGTAAAGGCTGTTTGTGACTTGTGTCTGCTGTGTAAAGGCTGTTTGTGACTTGTGTCTGCTGTGTAAAGGCTGTTTGTGACTTGTGTCTGCTGTGTAAAGGCTGTTTGTGACCTGTGTCTGCTGTGTAAAGGCTGTTTGTGACCTGTGTCTGTGTGTAAAGGCTGTTTGTGACCTGTGTCTGCTGTGTAAAGGCTGTTTGTGACCTGTGTCTGCTGTGTAAAGGCTGTTTGTGACCTGTGTCTGCTGTGTAAAGGCTGTTTGTGACTTGTGTCTGCTGTGTAAAGGCTGTTTGTGACTTGTGTCTGCTGTGTAAAGGCTGTTTGTGACCTGTGTCTGCTGTGTAAAGGCTGTTTGTGACTTGTGTCTGCTGTGTAAAGGCTGTTTGTGACTTGTGTCTGCTGTGTAAAGGCTGTTTGTGACTTGTGTAAAGGCTGTTTGTGACCTGTGTCTGCTGTGTAAAGGCTGTTTGTGACTTGTGTCTGCTGTGTAAAGGCTGTTTGTGACTTGTGTAAAGGCTGTTTGTGACCTGTGTCTGTGTGTAAAGGCTGTTTGTGACCTGTGTCTGCTGTGTAAAGGCTGTTTGTGACCTGTGTCTGCTGTGTAAAGGCTGTTTGTGACTTGTGTCTGCTGTGTAAAGGCTGTTTGTGACCTGTGTCTGCTGTGTAAAGGCTGTTTGTGACCTGTGTCTGCTGTGTAAAGGCTGTTTGTGACTTGTGTCTGTGTGTAAAGGCTGTTTGTGACTTGTGTCTGCTGTATAAAGGCTGTTTTTTCTGTTGTTGTGGTGACTGACTTGTCGAGAGTCAGATACTGAGGCAGTGCGCTGAGGTGCAGTTCAATCTGTTATACTGTATGTGTGTTTGTTATATTGATGCATGAAAGTCAAATGAACTTTAGCATAATTTTTGTGTCTGTGATTGTCCTCTTAAAGACGACCTTTTGTGATTTGTCCATGTATTTAGAAAGAAACTATGGCTTATGCAGATCAATAATTCACATTTTGTTCATTGTAAAACACAAACATGAGTTAAATAGGCTTTGAAAAAGAAATAGGTTCGTTGACTTCTTTTTCAAAGCTGCAGAACTGATAAGTCCCGCCTCTTCATTGAAAAACTTAAATTTAATAAGCTACATATGTAAAAAAAAATATTTTTTGTTGTTGGAAAGTGTCTAACATGACAATTTTGAACATTTTACTCACAATCCTAATTTTTGAATCAACATAAGTAAATACGAACAAGTGGGCGGGGATAGGTGGTAGGTGAAGACAGGGATTTTCTGAGCGCTGGAGCATCAGCTGCACAACAATACAAGGTTACTCAAACATGTATGAATCTATCCGATATACAACTTTGGGTAAACTAATGATGAGAGAACACTGCTGTCAGGGGCGGACTTAGCCATTTGGGGGCTCAAGGCAAAATTTTGTGAAGGGGCCCTCCGTCATGGGTACCATATGTGACTTGAAAAACATCATCTACCGGCTGCTCATCATCAAAGGTGGTCAGTTTAGGATGCTTTACTAGAGCCTTGCTTATTTGCTGTTGTCTTTTGTGTTTTTCTGCGCTAAATCTAGAAATGCTCCGATCAAGATTTTTGAGGCCGATCACTGATACAGATAATTTGAATTTTTGATTGGCCAATACCGATCATGGACAATATTGATCAAATTGTTTTGTAGCTTCTTTAAAAGGTGATGTAGGTGATTTTCACTCTGCAAACACAATTTAGGTTTTTTAATCTGACAACTTCCTTTCATAAACCCTTCGACACATGGTTATCATAGACATGTATCCATTTTTGGTGGCTACTATGACTTAAAGGTGGGGTAACTAACTTTTTTACTTTCAGATTAGCATTTTTTTTGTTTTCCACTAAAAAGTAGATGATAAATGCAGCACTTTGTGAAAAAATTAGACTACTGAGTATTGTCTGAGTTGAATAATAAAGAGTTTTAGTTCTAATCATGAGCAAATGCAGCTCTCTGATTGATTGTGCTTGAGTGACCCCCTCCAGTTTCACTTTGTTGTTTGTAAAAAGAAGTTATAAACCAGAATTGCAACTAAATTGAGTACATGTTGATATTAGCCATGAGTTGAATGAGTTATGAGAGAATTTTGTCAGATTTAAAATCTAAATCATGTTTGCAGTGTGAAAATCAGCTACCCCACCTTTAAATACCACTTTTTAAAATTGGAGAGGACCACCCAAGCTCAGCAAATCAGAGCGCAGCATTTGGCTCCTGATTAGAACAAAAACATTTTTATTATTTAGTTCAGACAATACTCAGTGGTCTCATTTTTACACAAAGTGCTGCATTTATCATCTACATTTTAGTGGAAAACACAAAATTTACAACTAAAAAATCAGCTACCCCACCTTTAATATATATATTTTATTACTATGACCAGGTCAAATTACACTTAATATAGCAAATTACAAACATTTATTGTCATTTTTTAAACAACAATCAATCTTTTGCATTATAAGTCTGCTGCAGTTTAAATCTAACATGTATCACATTATCCAACCAACCCAACCACACTATACTGTACTTGCTATTCAATATGTCTACACTTCATTCGTATTATTTTAAATAAATATTAAACTGATGTGCTTCTCTGATCAGTCTGTGTAGCTCTAGCTCCGCCCCCTTTCCCTCTCACACCGCTGCTGCTGCGCTGACAGAGAGACAAGAGAAGTGTCTTCTTCCTTTGGCCTGAGTCTTACATAAAATAAATACCATTTTGCGGACACTATTTAACAACGTTTAATGGTGCAAAACTCTCCGCTGGACTGCAGTGTTCTCGAACGCGCGTATAAGATTAGATTTTTCCGCGATCAACTTTTAAAGTGTTTAGAACTAATTATCTCCGCCAATATTGATTCTATCGCTACGAAATAAAAACTGGGACAGAGTTTAGACTGTTCTCTCTCAGAATATGTCCGCTACAAGTCTGTGTGTGCACGAGACTTTTTACAACAGCTGTTCAAAGATACGTAACTTATGAAGAGCTCGTGCGTCCTGTGGCTACGGGGGAAACCATTTGGCACAACCTGAGCGCGCGTCACTTCATTCATTCCTTAGATGGCATAATTAGAGCAGGGATTTTGGGGGCCCCTACAATTATGGGGCTCAAGGCAAGTGCGACCCTTTGCCTTATGGTAAGTCCGCCATTGACTGCTGTAACAGGGTTACCAACTCAGAAAAGTAGATTATACACAATCAATCAAACTTTATTAATATAGCACTTTAAAAACAACAGAGTCGACCAAAGTGCTTTACACACAGATGATCACTAGTAAAAAACAATCAAATAAATAAACAAAGAATTAAATAATAAAACAAGAACAAAGATAAAAAAACAACCAAAGTCAACATTTCAAACTGTGTTAAAAGCCAAAGTAAAAAGATGTGTTTTTAAAGAAGACTTAAAATCAGAAGTGACTCTGTTTGTCTGAGGCTCATTCCAGAGCTACAGAGAAAGATCGGTCACCCCTGTTTTTTTTTTCTTTAACTAAACTAACTAACTAACTAACTAACTAACTAACTAACTAACTAACTAACTAACTAACTAACTAAAAAATAACTAAACAATAACACAATTTCACTTATGATCAAGTCTTACAGAGATTATTTGACTTGTTTTAAGATATTCTCTCCTAATTTACCTCATCTAGACATCATTTATTTTAAGCAAATGTGTATATGTTTTAAGCCATAATTGCTTGAATCGAGATTAGACTTGCTTAAAAATCTTGTATGGTATGGTATGGTATGGTATGGTATGCATTTATTTGTACAGGGACAGCGCACAACAATACATTATCCAAGACAAAAGTCAAAGGAGAGATGCTGGTGCCAGGTTATAGCATGAATGCTAATTTCCACCTGTCGTCCCTGAGCAGGTTGGTTTTAAATAATGAAAAATACAGATTAGATGTATATGGCAAAGGAGACCATAATATAAATTTAAAAAAGCTATTTCATGGGGTCACTTCCTTCAAACACAATCTAAAATCTATAATCATTCATTCATTAACATATACAATCTAACATTCTCTCATATTCACACATCCACGGCTCATCCAGAGCAACTCTTATTTTTAATGTGTACAAATTTGTTTAGCTATCAACCACTTCTTTGTCAGACGTGCAAACATTTGAAAACGTGTGCAGCTAATAATCTCTGTTGGTAACTCGTTCCAAAAACTAACAGCAACAGAGGAAAAAGCAGATTTGGCAAAAGCGGTCTTATGTCTGGAGACCCTGCATTCTCCCCTGGAAGATGAACGTGTCACCCGTGTTGTCTTTTCTGAGGTCAATGAAACAAAATTCCTCAGAGGAGGAGCAGCACCTTGTAGAATTTTGAAAAATTGACAGACATTAGTAAATATTATTAAGTTTTTCAAATGCAGCAGATAATGTTTCAGTAAAATGGGACAGTGATGATACTGTCGAGGTTTTTTATCATGAATCTTCATCGCGTGTTTATACAAGGATTCAACAGGTTTCAAGAGAACTTGAAACTAACATTTTTTGCCCAAAACAACTAGGTTAGTATATATTTCTTACTACACTGACAGATTGTTTCACTTGAAATAAGACATTTTTGGTCTTATATCAAGTATTCATATATGGTATTACAAACTTCATATTTAGCAGAGTTGTATTTTTATTTTTTTCTTCTCAAACTGCACCATTTCTTGAACATTTTCCTTTCGTTTTGACCTTATACCTGCCAAAAACATCATAACTCACTCACTTTAATGCATTTCACCAGTCCTAACATTCTACAGGTGATGCGATCTGCTGCCGGTCCCTGATTGGCCGTCGCCGCGGCTCTGACGTCACACAGCGGTAGAACTCGTGGTGCAGTCTGGCAGCTGGGCTCAGTTGGTCGGGTGGAGCCGTAGGAGGAGCCAGGTTTTCTCTGAGCTCTGAGTGTGCTGGGACGGGACGAAGTCTGTAGGTCCAGGTAAGTGCGCGCTCCTGCACACACGCACTTGCACTACACGCACACGCACTACACACGTCACAGAGATGGAAAAAAAATCTGATTTCAGCTCGTCTCGTCAGAAAACAGGTGCTACAATCAAACGAACAAATTCAGTCTTGTGTTTTTTTGTCTGTTTGCGATGTTTGACGACTTCTGAACGCAAACTCATCGACATGTTTTGTTTCTTCATTGATAAACTGGAGTAATTTGAGTATTACTGTGTTTTACAAGTCCAGGTGTCGGTTCATTTTCCATTGTGAGTAATTGTAACTGTCGTACGCTGACTACGAGGCGTGTTTCGGTTCGGGACAAGTGTAAGTTTCTCGTGAAGCGTCTTGTACATCAGCTCCAGGTCCAAATTTGTACAAAGTCGCGCAGATTTATGCAGATTTCGGCGAGAATGTTCTAATAGCTAATGACCTGAAAGCCGCTTCGACAACAACGAGAGCAAAGATCAGCGTAGGATTGGTTTTAGTCACAAAGATCGGACAGTAAACTCAGACTTCAGCTGACACAGACTGAGAGAGCTGTTTTTAGCAGGAAAAAGTCACAGGAATGATTGTGTTTGTTTGAATTAGCTTGGTGCACATAGCGCTAGTTGTCTTGTTTATCTTTGAATAAGCTAACATTGTACCTACCACAGACATTCAGTAATCGCGTTTCCACCCCCTTGTGTTTAAGTAAGGATTAAACAACGAGGAGCCGTGCATTATATCTGTGTAATGCGGAGTGAAGAACATCACGACGCGCAGCGGAGTGATGTTACTTTGCGGAGTGCATTATATCTGTAATGCACAGGCTCCATTACACCATGGTCAAACGGCGAAAAACTTTAATATAGACGTACACTTCGTTCACTAATCTCAAATTTTGCTCGGAAAATTGTATCTTTGGGTCTACTTTTATTGTGTCCGGGCTTAACAGCATGGCAACATAGCATGTTTACGTTCAAATGCACAGCGCTGCTGTTGTCAGGCTGTTGTAGAGAGGGAGAGAAAGAGGAGAGATCGCTCCTCCGTCTCTCTTCGTCTCTCTCTCTTTCTCTCTCTCCCTCTCTCTCAGTCACATGTGTTTATTTACCTCAGGATGGAGGAGTAGTTTGAGAAGTAGCGGTCTCTCAGTTTTCAAAGCCTGCCATGTGCAGGCGATGTATTCCGACCATTTTGTGTCTCTGTGCTAAAATCCCAGTCCACGCTCACAAAATGCAATGTCCGTCCTCTCATGTTGCTTAAAATATCCAATACACGAGTCTATCAAAACTAGAAAGTTCCGCGCTGGCTAACTTAGTTGTGTCAAGACGGTCAAGTCACCACCAACCAAAAGTATCACTTCCTGTGTGTACTGCACAATAAAAGCCTCAACATAATCCTGCTGAAAGCAACGTTTTATTATGAAAGTCAGACAGCGACAGCGCTACAGAGACTCTTGCTCTTCCATCTCGGCCCGGCAAAAGTTCATTGGTTTTGCTCAGATGTTGCTCGTTGCTCGTTGCCGTATTCAGCGCACTGATATGTAAGTGATTTAACCTGCCGAACTACGTGTGCGTATATACGATTATAATGCACGCCAGTTAACATTTGAATTCTCACTGACCATGGTATAATGCGCATTAAGAAGTATCGAATAAGTCCTGGGAGGAAAATGCTGTAGACACGCAAACTGCACCTACACCTCAAAAAACAAAACATATTTGCTGAGGTCCGCCGATCAAAACTAACCCGGAGAAACACAGCGCTGTTTGATCAAAAAACTCCTTGAAAGTTTATGGTTGTCCAACATTGCGGTGATTCAGAGCTCGTCCTTTCCACGGCGGAGGATTTGTGTCAAATCCTTTTATTTTCGCTGTCAAACAGATCCATCGCATTAATAAAGTGATAACCGGATAAAGTTTACAGAAGACGAAGCAGTCTGGAGCTAACAACTTAATATTAAAGAATCTGCGGCTGTGAGAAAAGGTGAAACCAAACAGACTGTGCACGTAGCGCCCTCTGCAGGATCAGCAGTGTTATTACACAGCTGATGTTGCCTTAACAAAATCCAGATATGCGCTTTGATGGGAACGGAGATTAATTTGCCTTTTTTATTCGCTTTACTTATGCGAATTTCAACAATATGCACATTTTATAAGGGTGGAAACACAGTTAGTGTTGGGTAAGTTCATATAAAACTGTTTATATTACACTATATTACAAGACTGTGAGTTACTTTGAGCTCTACACACATTTGTTAAGACATTGCACAATACTAATTCTGTTACAATTGCACTTGAGTTTTGATGAATTAAGAGAAATGTGACACCACAACACTTTTTCTTCATATTATTTTATTAACCTTTGGGTCAACAGCTGCCACAAAACCGCAGTTTTAGTGATGTTTTGATCCTGAAGTGTCGCTTTCAATAGAATATTACTGCAGTTAATTTATTGTAACTGTAATATATTATCAACATTTGAATGTCTTAAAAGAAAAGAGGAATAGATTTGGGCTGGGCGATATGGCAAAAGTATTTATATCATGATATTCTTGGAGCCAGACCACGATTTCGATTTTATCACGATATCATGTTTATTTATTTATTTTAGATACAATACAAGTATGTACGTTTTTAGACAGTTCCCACTTCACTGTCAGAGAGAAACAAGTGATTAAGCCCAAAACAAGCAACCTCAGCCCTTCAAAAACAAACAAACAAATAAATAAACAAAAAAATAATTAAATCGTTTGAACATTGTGTGTTGCCACTAAACAAGTACTGATGATTTTGGTGTATTTTACTAGCTTATCTAAGGTTAACAACAACTTTTAAGCATGACAATATGCTAAGAATCCATGTTTTGACGTAAACCAAACTTAAAAAGTGGCTAAAATTCACCTCTTTTATGGCTTGGATGTGCTAAAAGAACAACTTTCAAAATGTATAAGAGACTTTGAAAAAAGATCATGGGAAATCACGACATGACGATTTCATGAAAAAAGCAGATTGTCACAGTGATGAGCTATATTGCCCAGCCTTAGAATAGATTATACTGGAGTAACTGTGACTTTTGTAATGAGTTACCCCCAACACTAATATTAAATGAGTAGACTTGCAGCTCTGTTGTTACAACACAAACAGCTACTATATTTGTAGTAGATGTCACGACGCAAATCAGTTGAACACAATGGCACAAGTTGCACTTTAATAAAAAAAAATGAGCTTAATCAAGCGTTTTCAGCGAAACCACGAGCAAAACAGACTGATGTGTGTCTTATGAAGCTTTATTAAACAACATTGGAAATGCAAATTACGTTTCTCAAACTGATACATGTTTTTTTCTTCATAATTTCAAGTTTCAGTGTGTACTTTTGGTATTTTAAGAAAAACAACACATTTTATCTTTGTTCCATTGGCAATATTTGTTTAAGCCACTCAAAATGTTTCCAAAACATGTAAAATATGACTTATTCCAGGCACAAATTCTCGTTTTATCTATTTTATGATGATTGTTTTTGCCTAAAGTGTTTATCTGACAAACTGATTTCAGTAGGTTAGTTTAAATCGACCTTAAAAGGCCTGGAAACTGAGTCTATGATTTTTGTGATGTGTTGGAATGTGTGTAACTGTAACTGTAATGCTGCCGTCTTGGTCAGGACTCCCTTGAAAAAGAGATTATTAATCTCAACGGGACCTGGTTAAATAAAAAATAATAATAATAAAAATATAACAATGTTCCACTTTGAATTATTTTATGTACAGATTCATATAAACTTGCATTGTCTATTAGAAAATTTTACTGCATGATATACTCAATATATCATTTACATTATTATCCAAAATTAAATATATTGCCCAGACTAAGGGATAAGAGCTTGAACACCTCTGCTGTATGACCATATATTTTGGCAAAATACAATTAAATATCAATCAAGTGTAAAGCAGAACCTATTCTAATGTGTTTGTTCTTGTCACTGACTCTAATATTCTTCTCCACAGACGTGTCCTCCCACACACTGATCCAACATGTTCACACTGACCAGAGGATCGCGCATCAGCACTCCATCCAAGGCCTACTTGGTCCAGGACATCCTGGGCTCGGGGGCCTTCGGGAATGTGGCCCGCTGCAAGAAGTCCGGAAGCAAAGAAGTGGTGGCCCTGAAAGTGATGAAGCTGCAGGAGGACATAGACAGCGGCCTGAGAGAGGTACGTCCCGGCAAACCGATCACACACTAGGGCTGTGTCCGAACGTCCACACTGTTCACTCTATAGGTCCACACTGTTCACTCTATAGGTCCACACTGTTCACTCTATAGGTCCACACTATTCACTCTATAGGTCCACACTATTCACTCTATAGGTCCACACTATTCACTCTATAGGTCACTATTGAGGGGTCACGCCATTATGTAGTGGTGTCCAAATGTCCAGCAGGTCAAAAGGTAGTGCACTCAAAATTTCGTACGATGCATCAGGAAAAGTATTGAGCATCGATGGTCACTAGAACGATCACTATAGACATAATTCATTGCGTAACAACCCGACCGAAGTAATGATGATAAGAAGATGATTAAACTCACTGTTGAGCTGGAGAAGAAACAAAACACTCATAACTGAATGCCGCTAGCCATAAAGATGCTAACGTTAGCTACTTAGCTTAGTTTGGCCTGTAAAAAACAAATCTTCCAGATTGTTTGCACTTAAACAAGACTTGTAATATGATTAGAAGTCCATAAATGTGTCAGAAGGACAAAAGTAAATTTTTGTCAGACTTGTGTCGATCGTTATTTTAACTCAAGGTGGAGAGTCATGTGACCCGCGGTCAGCTGAAAGTTGTGCACTTCGTGTCCGAAAAACCCACGCTTCAGTAAGCTGCGAAGAGTGGGTCTAGTCACCACGCCCCCCGCCTGTAACCTGGCTCACACCAGATGGATCTGTGTTGAACTCCTATCTGAGTTCTCACTATATCCATCTGGGACTTGACTCGCTAAAAGTGTTCGAGAAAAGACGGAGCGTTTAGTGAAATACTTTGAGCTGATTGGGTGTGGGGCCGACCTTACAAGTACGCATCACACATACGGCTCTTCTTTCAAAAAGAAATTACTTCGTATTTCTGCTAAAACCGCATCAAAAGCAGCAGAAACACGTACATCCACGAGAGCAGCCATCTTTGTTTAGCCTGAATGTGACTCGGCAGCGGCACCGAGGCGCTAACAGCATTCTTAACACCGCCAAAACACCTCTGGTTCGGACTCCCAAACCAATCAGGCGGCTGGAAGGCCAGATGGTTTATCTCGTGTTTGTGAGTTCACAAATATCGCGAGATAAACCATCTGGCTGACCAGGTTACCCTGCCTGCGTTTCAGATCAAATCTACATCGTACCAGATAATCAGATTAGCTTTTTTGTGTGACGCAGAAGAAACAAAGAAGCTTAGACCTAAATCTAACTTCACTCACTTCACATTAAAATTGTTTTTTGCTTTGCTCATTGATTCTGCAAAAATCTGCAATGTTTTTCAGTTCTATGTGTGTATTTTTTTTATTTTTTTTGTTGGGAGCAGCCATGTTGGCTTTCACTCCAGAAATTGCGTGTCTCTGATTGGATAATTCATCTGTCAGTCTTGGCTACAGAAATTCGAAAGAGGGACACGTTGACCAGATGATATACTTTTTACATATATTTTCAGGCAACCAAAAATCAGATGAGTGAATCACTGACCAGTCACTGAACAGGGCAGGACTTTATACGTAGTAATTGAGTGGATAGGGAACGAATGTGAACGTTGGGACACAACCTAAGACAGGGGTTTGCATCCTGCTGCTTGAGAGCCACATGTGACTCTGCACTGCGTTTTAAGAATAAGAACACTGCTGAAACATGGTTAAAAACAAAACAAGTAGAGAACAAGAGTAGATTTTATAGAATAGACCCCCTTCAAAATCTTAAAATGAAGAGGCGGGGCTTATCAGTTCTGCTGAGTTGTTTTACATAAAGTTTGTGTTTTACAAAAAAAACTAAATGTAAGTTACTGACCATATACTTTATTTCTAAATACAATGAAAGGTAAATAGGTCCTCTTTATTGCATGCTCAGTTCAGTGCACGTGTGTATTGTTTTTAACTATTTTGATGTAAATAAATGTAGTGCAACTGTGGCAGAATTAATGTTCACACACGGCTTGTGCTAACTTATATTAATAACTTCTTTGTTAGGCTATTTTTCACCAAGCTAATTTCTAAACTCTTTCAGTTTTACATGACAAAATGGACTAACCGTATGTTCCTTCCACAGAGAGCTGTCCTGGAGCTGCTTCATTTTCAAGGTGCAGAGAACCACAACATCATCCGACTGTTGGACGCTTTCGCCTTCAAAGGTCACTACTGCATCGAGCTGGAACACCTGGACATCAGCTTGTACCAGTTCATCCTAAAGAAAGGCAGGCTGTCACTCAAGGAGATCCGGCCCATTCTGCACCAGGTATGTCCACGTGAAAAATCATTGAAACTGTAAGGGATATAACTATAGGGACCGTGTCGTCACATGGTGATCACGTGACACGTTGGTTGGCAGAAGTAGTTAAAACGTATTGGCAACAAGCTGAACAAACATGAAAAAAGAGAATGTTTGTCTCTTGCTGTGTGACTCGGTGTGCTAACAGGTTTGATAAGAGGAATCCATAGAGTTTCTATCGTGTTCAGAAAAAGCCTGCACCAAAAAGAAAGCTTTTAAAGGGGCTGTACTCGATTTTTTTGCAACAAGATAACTTAAAAGCAATTTCCCCCGAGCACTGATGCCTTGTTAATGTATTTATTCAGGTGGAAATTAGTCCCCAAAGTCCGGTCTAAGTCTAATAAAATCCCTTTTGTGTGCAGCTTTTTCTGTTTTTGTTTTTAGCATTGTGGCTAACTGTTGTTAGCATAGTGACTCACCTCGCTGCTAAAAGCTGTGAAAAAACATTAAAACTCATCATGATGAACAATTCTGAAGCTCAGAATGCATTAGCTAAGTGAGGAAATCATGTAGCCTGAAGGAAAAAGGTTAAAATTAATTATTTCTGTTTGTTTACATTTTTAGGATGCAAAAATCAGGTACAGTCCCTTTAATTTCGCCAATTACATACCAATGGGAAAAACAATGAGAGCTAGCTGGTTCTGCCAAGTCACATATCGTCTCTGCGAACATCCCTTTAGAAAAGAATATGGAGAGAATTTTGCAATATTTTCACTAAAAGATTAATTCTAGCCTCCAAACATTATAAACAATATAGAATCAAGACTGTTTTGACTGAAAAACTACTCGACCACAAGTGAGAAACCTCAGAGAAAACGGGTCATAGAGTTAGACTGTTAGCATTAGCACCAAAATTTGCTAAACTGTGGACTTGCAAGTCATAGCTTGGACTCGAGTCAGACTTAAGTCACTATTTTAACAGTCCAAGTCCATGTCAAGTCCCAAGTCTTTGTCTTTATTGATAATATAGACAAAGACTTGACATGGACTTGAAGGTCAGTGACTTGTCTCTCTTTTACTTGGAACTTGACTTGAGCTTGTCTTTCCTTAACTTGGGACTTGACTTGCACTTGTCTCGGACTTCAGGCCAAAGACTTGCAAAATTGTGACTTGACCAATTAACATGCATGCTAACACGCTGCTAAGTTGTCCAAATGAGAATACAAGTTAGCTTGTGATTTAGAGGTTTAGAGATAATTGGGTATAAAATCAAACAAATGGAGCTGTCATTTCACACCGTTTTAGAAAATTATTATTATCTTTTTTCTAGAGAAGCTATCATAGTTTAGATTTGGAGAACTGTTTGACCATGTTCTAATTAAATGTGTCATTTATTTGCCTGCCTAAGATTAAAATGGAGGTTTTCACACTGCACAACAGGAAGTAGTTGTTTTAGTATGTCTAACTACTTCCTCGCTTAAACACATTCTTTAAAAAAGGCCCTAAATTTGCATGCATTTATCTTTGGCTGTAGTTACAACTTAAAAACATCTTTTTACAGACAGCAAAGCGAAACCATCCAAACCACAGCCAAACAGAGCACTGCTTTCATCTGTCTATAAGACATAAGATACTTTATTTTTTGATTCAGACAGTGCACACAAGTCTGATTTAAAACTAACGTTTTGAAGGAAAGACAAATATTGCCAAAGTATACCAAAAAAGCATGTGACTTTGACAGACAAACCTTTGAGAATCTATCTCCAGCACTGTCGGAACACTTTGATTTGGAAAGCCGCAAATCAAAACAAACATAATTCACAGATGGACTGACACAACTCTTTTTGTCCTGTTTACAGTTGGCATCCGGCCTAGCGTTCATCAAGAACTCCGGCATCATCCACTCAGACCTGAAGCCGGAGAACGTGATGATGGTGGACCACAGGAACAGTCTGCAGCTGAAGATCATCGACTTCGGCCTGGCTCACGCCATATGGGAGGTCCTGCCTGGCGCCGCGATTCAAACGGGCTGGTTCAGGTACGACATGCACTCACAAACTATTTCAAGTCCAGATTCCAGTTTAATGGCGACTTTCACATGCATTGAAAATATCAGAAAATGTATTTTTCAGAGAAGTGGCTGCTGTCACTATGACTGTGTAAGTTCATACAAACACATAGTCATCATCGTCACACTAATGAACACACACAGTCATCACCGTCACACATGCAAGCATACACATGTATATGTTCGTATGTGTGACGATGACGACTTTGTGTGTTAATACATGTGATCGTGATGACTGTATGTGTTTGTATGCGTGACGGTGATGACTGTGTGCGTTCATACATGTGATGGTGATGACTGTATGTTTGTATGTGTGACTGTGATGACTGTTCGTATGTGTGACGGTGATGACTATGTATGTTTGTACGTGTGACTGTGATGACTGTGTGTTCAAATGTGTGACTGTGATGGCTGTTCGTATGTGTGACGGTGATGACTGTGTGTGTTTGTATGTGTGACGGTGATGACTGTATGTTCACATGAGTGACAGTGATGTCTGTTTGTTTTCATATGCGTGACAGTGATGACTGTATGTGTTCATATGTGTGACTGTGATGACTGTGTGTGTTCGTATGTGTGACGGTGATGACTGTGTATGTTCGTATGTGTGACTGTGATGACTGTGCGTGTTTGTATGTGTGACAGTGATGACTCTGTGTGTTAACATATATGATGATGTTGTTGCAGGGCTCCAGAGGTGTGGCTGGGCGGTCAGTATGATCACGCTGTGGATCTGTGGTCCCTGGGCTGTATGACTGTGGAGATGTTGCTGGGAAAGACGCTCTTCCCTGGGAACAACGAGGCTGATATGGTAAGTACCTCATCACTACACAAAACAGATTTTTTCTTGTGTCATCATGCACCTTAGTTAACCTACACTTACATAGTCTTACATATCATTTAGTTCTTAAATACTTACTCTAATAAACACACAAGCAACAGTAGGGTGATGCATTATTGTGAAAATACAGCTAAATAAATTACAGTTATTAACAAAATTGTGTAACTTTAAGAAGGACACAGCTTCATAGATTTTCATGTATTTGTATCATTAGTTTGATCAGTTATATTTGGATTGAATTGGGCTTATTAGTTCAACAATCAGCCAGTTTTAGTGCTTTACAATGAACCAGTTGTAACTGACTGTTTCACATACACTATATCAGTTTATTATTAAATACAATGAAAAAATCCTGCCTAACAATGGCATGAAGAATTTTGAGTTCCAAATGTAAATGAATGTCGATAATAACACTGTTGTTTGTGCTTTACAGATGCCCCACATCGTGAAAACCGTGGGCTTTCCTCCGGATCAGCTCCTACTGTCGGGCAGACACACTGATGACTACTTTGTGCAGAGAACTGTTAGAGGCTGGCGAGTCTGGAGGCTGAAGGTAGGTCCTAGAACTCATGTTCATCTAAGACTTTTATACACCTTTTGGTTGAGTTTGCTCTGCTTACACATCTAAACAAGTTGCATTGTGAGAAAAACAACAAAACAGGACAATTAGAGACACCTGTTTGGATCAAGTCTGAACTGGTCTGACAGATGTCTGTCTCCTGAAGCAGTATAACGTTTGCTTTCACACAGTGATAAACTCTTGTAGTTGGCAGACAACAGCCTTAGCTCGAGTTGTTTCTCCAGCTTGGTCAATGAGCGTCAGCTCTTTCTGCATATTGCAGGGTTATTCAAATAGCAGCCCGCTGGCCAAATCCGGCCCGCGAAGCAGTATGATGTGGCCCACATTGGTAAAATGGGCCAAGGACTGGGCCACATTGTAAAGAAGCCAGGGAAACAATCCGTATCTGATTTAAAGTGAACAATGGTGGATACAGCAACATAATGCTTTGAAATAAAGACTGGCCCATCATAATAAAGTGGGCCAGGGACTGGGCCACATTTCATGGTTAGATCTGGTTTTCAGTCGCCTGCAGTACTTTTAAATCAACTTCATCAGCTAAAATTCCAGTGATATTTGTTTTGTTAACTTTTGTTCTGGTTCATAAATTGTTCTCTAGTCTTGTTGTTTGCTACTTGTGGTTCAAGTAGCAAATATGTAGACCTAGAGTCATAGCCTAGTCTTTTATCTGTTGTTCTGATTTGCTCATGTTCTAGTTTTCATTTATCTCTGCTAGTGTAAGCTTGTTAAATGACAGAGCAATTTAGACTTATTTTCAATCTTTTTTTTTGTATTTGCTGACACGATCAGCTAGCATTTTAGATCTATAACAAGGCTCACACAATCGCAAATGTATTCACAGTAGTGAAAAAGAAAAACTAAACGTATTTAACCAAGATATGAAATGTTTACACCAAACATCAACTTTTTTTTTATTTGTAAAAAACTCCAATGTATTAGTAATACAATATTTCTATAGAATGAACTCAAAATGTTTAAGTTAGATTCTAAAATGGTCACAAGTATTATTATTTTATTGTTACATCATATTGTGACTTTAAACATAACAATTATAGTTTAACCTAATAATCTTGACATCTTGAATAAAAAAAAAAAAAAAACACAGCTAATCATTGAAAAAAAAATGATTTTTTTATATTTAAGTCACATTGAACGTTGATTCTAACATTTGTTTCTTTTCTCCTGCAGCCTTCAAACAGAAACGATCGTAAGACACGGACTCTCAACAGCCTCCAAGATCTGCTTTTGGTAAGTCCAACACAGTCCTTTATCTATGAGCAAAAACATTTCATATTTTAACCTACAAAAAACAACCGACTCTTCTCTAATCGCCCCTGATCGCTTGAGTCTAACCCTCAGCCTTCATCCCTCCTCAGATGGACCAGATCCAGGAGCAGCCGTGCACTCCGGACAAGCGCTACGACTCGGAGCTGTTTGTGGACCTGGTCACACAGCTGCTGCACGTGGATCCTCGGGCCAGGATATGTGCGCAGAACCTTTTGGAACATCCCTTCATCTCCATGAGTCACATGAAGGGCATGTTTCAGACACAGTAGTAAGTACAGCTTTTCTCTGCTCACGTTTTACACCGTTTACTCTAAACTGACCAGAGTGTTTATGACTTATTCTGTAGACGATAAGACTAAATATGTCTCCGGTTTGACACATTTTACACCGAGCTACGTCTAAATTGACCAGAGTGTTTATGACTTATTCTGTAGAATGTAGACGATAAGACTAAATATAACTGCGTTTCCACCCCCTTGTTTTTTATGCGCATTAAGAATAATCGAATAAGTCCTGAGAGGTGGAAACGGCAAATATCGCATTTAGAATCCCTAATGCGCATAAAAGTTTATACGCTCTCTTGAGGTGGATTTTGTTTTATGCGCATAACGGCTGAAGCGAATTTTGAAAGCTGGAAACGCAGTTATTCGCATTAACTCATGAGGCGAATTAAAACCCACGGGACCCCCGGGTTACGTACCTGCTGCAGCGGTTCTGGAGGAGGGACTTGGGTGATAAACAAATCCAAAATAATCCATACAGACGAAGTTGTTATGTCCAAAAGGCTGCAGACACGCAAACTGCATCGTTACAAAAACAGCACGTTTGCTGAGGTCCGCCGATCAAAACTAACCCGGAGAAACACTGCGCTGTTTGATCAAAAAACTCCGTGAAAGCTTATGGTTGTCCAACACTGCAGTGATTCAGAGCTCGTCCTTTCCACGGCGGAGGATTTGTGTTAAAAACAAAGACAGCAGCCTTTTATTTTGGCTCTAAACAGATCAATCGCATTAATAAAGTTATAACCGGCTAAAGTTTGCAGAAGACGGAGCAGTCTGCCGCTAACAACTTAATAATAAAGAATCTGCGGCTGTGAAAAAAGTGAAACCAAACAGACTGTGCACGTAGCGCCATCTGCAGGATCAGCGGTGTTATGACAGCTCATGTTGCCATAACAACACCCAGATATGCGCTTTGATGGAAACGGAGATTAATTCGCCTTTTTTATTCGCTTTACTTATGCGAATTTCGACAATATGCGCATTTTATATGGGTGGAAACGCAGTTTATGTCTCCGGTTTGACACAGTTTACCATAGACTTATAATTAGTTTGACTCTGATGCTATCGAACTCTCAGCATCTGAGCTAATCCAGTAAGATTTAAGCTAGTCTGGTTCGTTTGTTTTACAATAGCTGTTAGCATTAGCCCTAAAAATTAAGCAAGTTATGGATGATCCAGAGTAGGGATGGGTATCGAGAGCCGGTTCTACTTGGGAACCGGTTCTATTTTTAGCAATCCACTGGAATCGTTAGTCTCCTCCATCTTCTTATCGATGCTGCTTTGGGCCGCTGTGCCTTTAAAGGGACTGTACCTGATTTTTGTATTCTTCCAATCCAACCAATCCAACTTTATTTATATAGCACATTTTACCAACACAAAGTCTCCAAAGTGCTGCACAGAATACAATAAAAAAAAAAAATAATAATAATAAAAATAAAGCACAAATTCTTAAATATAAAAATAAAAATGGCAATAATAAAAAATAAATAAATTAGTTAAAATCAAAAAAACCTCATATAAAAAATAAATAATAAAAGACTGTCAGAGGACCACACAATTCTCATGCCGGGTTAAATGCCAGTGAGTAAAAGTGTGTTTTTAAACGAGACTTAAAAGCATCAACTGAAGGTGCAGTCTTGTGTGGGGTGGAAGAGCATTCCAAAGTTTGGGGCCGACAACAGAAAAGGCTCGGTCACCACGACTTTTAAGTCTCGTTTTCGGGACGACAAGCTGGAGCTGGTCCTCAGACCTGAGCGAGCGCGCCGGAGTATAGGGGACAATCAGGTCTGATACGTACTCAGGGCCCAGTCCATGAAGTCCCACGTAGCAAAGTTTATCTGGCTCGTTGACGACCCACATACGACGTTTCATCCGGCTGACTATACGCCCGGTTCCTCGGCACGCATCTGGGCAACACACAGGCGCTCGACACTTTCTGACAACTGTCTCTAACTAATTCGAGAGCGGTTCATACACCGCGCATCGACTCAAAATAATTACGTCACTTAAACAGTATACTAATTCGCATCTGGTTAACACACTGCGAGTCGAGTGAAAAGAAACGTGATCTGGTGGCGCAGAGGTGGTTTTTATCCTGCGCATCGAGTGAAAATTCTAGCCCAGATCCGGTTCATATAGGCTACTTATCTAATAAAAAGCAAATCTGGATCTACCCCGGATCTGGTTCATTGATGCTACTGTGTTTCCCATGGGTACTCGTACCAACAACAACTAAACAATAAAAGCATAGACAAACTTTATTAACAAATAATTTACAATATTTAATGTGTCAGAAGGTTAAGACAAAACATATAAAAAATGAACACACAATATTTAACTTATCACCAGAAATTAGACTTGGTAACAGAAAAAAAAGGCTATCACACAAATCCTCTAGTTAGGGACAAGACCAATTCACCTTTTTTGCATGATAATAAAAGTAATTTTTGCACAACAACAAAAACAAACATATTAAAACTTTATGAATTATTATTTCTCAATGGTCTTCTTCTTCTTCCCGGTCGTTTGCTAAATGTAACATTACTTTTCCACATCACAAGCTGTTATTGTAACACAGTTCTTTCTCACTGAACCTAGTAAAAAAAAAAAACTGGAAAAAAAAAAAAAAGTCTTAAAATCACTAACTGCTCCCAAGGTTTTCAGTGAGAATTAGAGATCCACGCTCCGACTGATGTTAAATTAGCATATTTATTTCACAAGGTGTATTTTTTCTTCATTGGACAACACCAACAAAGAAAAGACAAATATATATTTTCAATAAAATAAACACAAAAACAACTCAAAAATACCATAAATCAAAATATAAATTCCGTTTGCGCCTTCTGACCCTACATTCAGGAGTGGTTAGTCCGTATTAACCATGTATTCCAGTCTTTTTCTGCAGATATTTCTGTGTCCACGCGTCTGTTCTCCTCGCTTTCTCTCACCGGACGAACATGTCTGGGCACAGCGCACGTGAACTGCTCATGCAGGTGTTATTACCTTCCTCTACCAGTAGAGGTCAGCGGCAAAACACAAACTTGAAGGCTTACATTTTTACCAAATAAAATACAATATTATTTCTTAAACAAAAACTATTTTCTGCGTCAGCTACAATCACTTACCCCGGGCTCACACTACATCCAGTCCAACTCCGGTGCAGTCACCGGAGTCTTTACTTAACTTGAAAAGTCCGAGAGTGGCTCACACGACGTACAGTCTAGTCCGGTGTCTCCGGTACGGCCAATCCGGCGCTCCGAATCCGTTTCGTTTGTTTCAAATTTTGGCCGGACGCCGGAGCGCACCGGAGCCCTTTTTGATGAAGTTGTGAAAACAAGACACGATAAACAGGAAACCAAGCGAGCGCGGGTGAAGTGAATCCGGTAGTTTTCAAAATAAAATCTTTACGTTACCGCTAATAATACAAAATACGACATTTACACGTTTACGTAACACATAAAATGTAAATAAACCTCCGTACTCACCCATTGTGCGGCGAAAAATCCCAACAGAAAATCAACTAACGTGAAACAAGCCCAAAACTTGGCGCGTGCTCTTTGTTTACATACATGTGCTCAGCGAAAGAGAGAGAGAGAGAAAAAAAAGTGCTCAGCGGTCGTGTAATCTCCCACGTTGAGCGTGAACCTCCGTGAGTTCGGGGTCTCGCGAGGTCGGCAGCAGAGCCTGTGGCTGCAGCAGGACTGCAAACCACCGTAGCTAATGTGAGTCACCCACCGTAGCTAGACCGGTCCGGTGACTGCACCGGAGTTGGACTGGAGGCAGTGTGAGCCCGGGGTTAGTGTAGCAGAGGCACACTTTTTATGTGGCAAGGTTTTTTAAAGGCCAGTTTATACATCAAATTAAGAAGTTTTTTCATCTTTTCTATTCTAACAAATGTCCTTAAGCTACAAATATGTCATACTTCATCACAGATTCTGCAGCTAAAGTTTGAGTGCTCAGAAAAATCCTGTTTTCTTTATACTGTACTTGCTCCCCTCTTTGTACTTCTTCACATATGGCTGTGCAGTTAATAAAAATCAGTTTAAATGACAACTAATGTAATAATATATAATGATATCTTTAAAGTTCCTTCAGTGTTCACTTATAGTAAGTCTATGTTTCTGAATAAACTTAGGTGTTTTTATACAGTCTATGTTTTTTGCCCTTGTTTGATTTATTGTTAATCTCTACAAATGTCATACCTGCAGAACAGCAAGACATGTTTAGTAAATTTAGAAATGTTCATTGCATTTTAGTAAACAAAAACAAATGTGTATGTCATACCAGTTGTATCAGTACACAGTTAGCCTACACAAATAACAAATAATTTTTTTATAACATGATCTTTTTGAAGACATTCACACAGTTTCCACTTTGGTTATCTGAACCAAAACACATTGTAAAGGTGAAAAATTAATGGTGGTTTTCGTCGTCTTTACATTTGTGAAGCTCACATGACATAATTTACAAAGTTAATTACCGATAATAGCATTTTTAAGATGCAAAGTGGAGAATCTTGCTTTTTCATTCAGCTTTCTCCAGTTTGTACGTGTGGCTTGACTGTGGTCCATCAGTCCTCTCAGCAGCCTCCAAACGGTGTCTTTCACATCATTTCCTCCAAAAAGTCAGAATTGATTGATCTGAAATGATTTAATAAACACACATTAGTTTCAACTTAAAATTATTGTTTCACAGTGCACACAATTGAAACAACTATCTTGGAGCGTGAGCAATCATAAATCAAAATGTGTTACCAAGTATCAATTGTCAAATTGTGTGTCATTTAAGTATTTTTTAATTTTTTTACCCTTGTTCACAATATTGTTGATAGGAATTCTGGAATTACTTCTGTTATATTCAAGACTATTGTAAACCTCATGAATAAAGCCAGAATAGATGAAAACAAGCTTGTTTGGAAAATTGGAGCTAAGCAATCACCAAATATTCAGCCTGGAAGACTAATAACTGCTTATTGCCAGGCTGAATCATCTCCTCAGTTTTCACTCAATTCATATTTTGCATATCAGTGTCAACTGTGTTAGATTTGAATTAATTTGAATTATTTCTCTTTAAATCTGTAACTTTATCATACAGTGGTCTAGTTTTTTAGGGACAATTGAATGGGTTTGAATTATTATTTCAACTAGAAGAGTTATTTAATGCCTGTCACTGCAAACTAGAAAGCAGGCCTATTTTCAATTGACCCGGAAATTATCACTAGGAAGTACCGTTACCAAGGTAGCATGCAGTTTCTGCTAGGAACAAGCAAAATGGAAACGTTTTGTTTACAACTAATTGTCAACATTATAATAATATTAAAGTGTGTTTGTTTGTTGCCAACGCTATCTTTCAACCTTGGACACACAAAACTAACTTTAACACACTACCTTATGATGCCTGTTTTGTTTTAACGTTGCCATTAACAACAAAACAGTTAACGTTCATTATTAGAGCAAAGCAAATAAGATATTTTAAGAAATACATTTGATTTGCAATATATTTGCTTACAGAAGATATTTAACGTTATATTTGCACACTTACCACTTTAGGAGCGATCCAGTGGGTAACCCGCTGTTGCAGCTGCAAATCGAGATGCTCGACGTAAATCAACGTAGACGTAAACAACGTAAGGAAAAATGCGTGTTGCCAGTAGTTACCAGCGACAACCGGGCGGGCGGCGATAAGCAAGTACGTGAGCCACACTCGTTGTGATGTTTGAGAGCCAAGCGCTGCGTTCACTCTACTGGCCCACTAGCGGTTTGACCAACGATTACAGGCACACGTTGTCATGTGTACAGTTCGAAAGCGGCGTAGTATCTGACAATCGAGTCGTCATTCAGCCAGCAGTGCCGGATGAAAGCCAGATTTGGCTGACACACGACTGCTACGTGGGGTGCTTCAAAAACAAACAATAAAATTTTAAAATCAATTCTAAAATGAACGGGGAGCCAATGCAATGAAGATAAAATAGGTGTAATATGTTCTCTACGACGTGTACCAGTTAAAAGACGAGCTGCAGAATTTTGGACTAACTGTAAGCGTGACAGGTTAGCTTGGCTGATCCCAGTGTACAACGCATTACAGTAGTCAAGACGTGTAGAGATAAAAGCATGGATCACTCGCTCCAAATCACTAAAAGATAAAACAGATTTCAGTCTGGATAAAAGCCTAAGGTGGTAAAAGCTGGATTTAACCACGGCATTTATCTGCTTGTCAAACTTAAAATCTCCATCAATGATGACGCCAAGGTTGGTGGCTGTAGGTTTTGATATAGAGCTGTTTGTTTACATTCTTAAAATGTAAACAAACAGAAATAATTCATTTAAGCTTCTTACTTCAGACTACATGATTTACTCACTTAGCTAACGCATTCTGAGCTTCAGAATTGTTCATCATGATGAGTTTTAATGTTTTTTTCACAGCTGTTATTGGCGAGGTGAGTCACCATGCTAACAACAGTTAGCCACAATGCTAAAAACATAAACAGAAAAAGTTGGCAACAAACGGTATTTCATTAGACATAGACAGGACATGACGGACTAATTTCCACCTGAATAGAAGCTTTAACAAGATATCAGTGCTGGGGGGAAACTGTTTTTAAGGTATCTTGTTGTAAAAAAATCGAGTATAGTCCCTTTAAATACTGCGTAAACTTCAACCTCACGCTGGGCTGTTACATTTGGTTTCATTACAAGCACAAGTTTTAGCTTTGGCAAAGCCTAAGTCTCTCACTAATTCACGTGGATACAGCGTGTTTACGTACAGCGCGCACAGGAAAAGAGAGAAGAAACGGAGACAATATGTACATGTGGCGCACATGCGGCTCACACACCAGCGCCGTGACAGGCAAGCTTCCTCCATTAATATGAATGTTTGAAGGATAGGCGCGTGCATCTACCGTCAGCTGGGGGGTATAAACTCTTTCTTTCCGCGGTCCTAATGTACACTTTGTGTGCGTTTTCTTCGAGCCTGGGCGACCTCTCTCTCACTTTCTCTCTTCCAGTGCTTAATTTGTAACTCAAACGTTGCCGGAACAAAATGTGGGTTTTGGACCGGGCTCCAGACAAGGTCGAACCTTTACCGGAGCGCACACAATAAGTGAACATAGAGGCTTAGAGATGCTAAAATACAACCCAACTGTCCATCCTACTCGATGTTAAACGATATAAAAGTAATTATGTCTGTGTTACACGTTTTTTTTTACACGTCACACAGAGATTTTCATTCATTCTGACAGAAATCAGCGCACCTAAATCTGATCCACAGCAACAAGTTGCCCTCCACACACGCTCCTCCTGCAGCCCACCACTGCCTCCGCCTCATATCTGACTCTCCAAAAGTCACCACAACAACGCAGGACAAACAGCTTTTACAAAGCAGACACAGGTCACAAACAGCCTTTACACAGCAGACACGGGTCTCATACATCAAACGTGACGCTAAAATACACGTTAAAGTAACACAGTAAAGTTAGTTGCACTTACGAGAAACTGTGACCGCTACATCCGCGCTGGTTCTCACCTTTTTATCGCCCCGTACACTCCAAACACATGTGACACTCCCGCTGCTTTTAATCCATCAAAACGAGTCGCAAATAACAACAAATATTCACAAAATCCACTAAGACGCATATTTCCTGTTTTAGAAGGAGATACAAGAGCGGGGCTCGCCTGGAACCAGGCGAGCCCGCTTGCGCTGCTTCTGATTGGTCAAATTTCCTGTCAGTTCCGCTTTTAACCAATTACAGTCTGACTCCGTTTCCCTCACAAATAAGCCTGTTCACTGTGAATGAGATGAGAGACGGGAGAGGAGCAGAGCCGCGTCTCGTAGAAGAAAGACAAAAAGAAAGCGTTACCGGAGCAGACAAAACTGATGCCGGAATGCCCCACGAGAGTTACCGGATCTTATTCCGGCTTGTTCCGGCTCAAATTAAGCCCTGCTCTCTTCCGTCTCCTTAGACTGGTCCCACAACTGTCAGCAGTGTCAGCCCCGAAGTAAATTGTGTCCACGCCTCGGAGCGCACGAATTATCCGTCTCTAAGTGAGCTGTGTCCCCTTCGTAGCGTATAGGCTACAGACAGTCCGTTGTGCTGTGCCGTGCCTGCGTCCTGACCAGCGCACACACAGCCGGTCCGGGAGACACGTGCGTTCGCCTCGGACTGAAGCGCGCTGTTCCGCCTTCTCCAAGCGCAGACCGTCACCTGGAGCGAACTTTCTGGATCAAAAAGCTACAGTAGCACAGTTTGTGGAATACGGAGAAAGGCCTGGTGAGCGCAGGGAGAGTGTGATGTGTGTAGAACCAGGGCTTCACGTAGCCAAAGTTACATCCTTACATAGCGTTATTAGTGTTATCAATATCAAAATAGTTTATGCCTCTAGCTCTGAAATATTATTTCTGCTCTTCATTTAGTCTATATTTAATTAGTAATCATCATAATATAGTCCACGTCATTGTCTAAATGTATTGAAATTAGTTAAAATACATTTTTTAATCTAGATAAAACACATAATTTTAAGAATCGATAAGAGAATTGATAAGGAATCGGATCGATAAGAGGAATCGATAATGGCATCGATATCGATAAAATCTTATCAATACCCATCCCTAATCCAGAGCCAGCTGTACAAACCTACTGACCACTTAAACCAGAGGTCAGAGCATTGTTACAAGTTATTGTTGACTTTTCAAACCTTTTAGTATTTTATTTTAGATACAGTTGGTGTAGCCTATAAAACTGCTAACGGCTAGCGAACTTCAACAAGAGATTTTTGATCTTGTGCATGTTTTAAGACTCTAATGACGCCAAACATCTTCTTTTACATGTTACTAGTGAGAACGGCAGACAAATAACACCAAATAAAAGTTATAGCTTCACTTTTATGTGGAGGCGCGTCTGTAACATCGGCAAGTGAAGGAGTTTGTAGCATTTCTACAGTATCTGTTTCTGAAATTAAAATATACTATTTTACTGTTATAATAAATGGCACAATTTACCCCAGTGCAATCTCTCCAAAGACACAACTTCCCCAGGATCGGGGGCAAGTTGTGCCACAAGACAACTTTTTTTCCAGAAAGCTGTATTTCTTAAATATTGTACTTCAGATAAAAAAAATGATTGTTTCCAAAGATGCACCACATCCTGAAATATGTGTTCATGTTGTAGTTTTAAAGAATTACTCTCATGGTCTCACTTTAAAGTCATGTTAAGTAAAAACTGGCACATCTTACCCCACTTTCCCCTTCTAGAAATCTGTTTTTTTTTCACCTGTTAATATAAAAATCAACAGTAAGGCATCACAAAAATCACAAAAAAGTAGGATGACAGAAACTAGAGCAACTTCAAAAACTAAACAGAATCTACATTTGGTTTATATCACAGATAAACCAAATCCCAAACAAGACTAGACAATATGTAAAACCAGTTAAGACTAAACCAGGACTTGAAGAGGTTAAAAGTGTATACCACATAACAGAATTTGGATCAAATCATGATATTAAGAGACTGAATATAAGAGCTAACATAGGGCACTAGAACAACAAACACAACCAGGCAATATGGTCTGATCCATGGCCTATTTGATCATGCTGGGCCAAAATATACTGCTTTAAATAGCTTTGTTTTACACTGTGGTCAGTCTAAACTCAACAGCTAAAGTGCTTATGACAGGTTAGACTGCAAACAATGACTTATTCTAAGATCTGACCAAGTATGTCCCCAGTTTAGATTTTAATGTAAGAAATTCAGAATAAGTTTGTAATGTGCTTTCGAACTAATACAAATTTTGGTCAACTAAGACACCAATGAGTGATCAACTGACTCAAATATTATAGCGTCTAACTTTATCTGAACTTTTACATTGCCGTTTTCTTAATTAGTTGTTGTTCACCCCTTTTTCTGTTGACTTTTTACTACAAACGTCATACTTGATTTTCCATTTTGCATAAATTCAGGACAACCATCACAATATTATCTAAAATTCGATACAGTATATTGCACACAGCTTCTACCAGAGACTAATCAGAGCGGTACAAGAACCTGTCATGTGCACTTGAACAGCTGCAGTGAAGTCCATAAATCTGACTCTGATGTTTTTTGTCCACAGTGTGAGTCTGTGTGAGGAGCTGATGCACAGTGTCAGGCCCCAGAAGGATCCGCAGCAGCCCTCCACTGTGAAGTGCCTGATTCCATGGTAACAGAAAGTTCAAAGTCATACTTTTAAACATTCTCCATGCAGACAAAAAAACTTTTATAATTATCTTCATAGAAAAAAAGTAGATACAACATTGCTTTTGATCAGTTAGCATCTCTGTATCCCATGCCTGTTAGCATTAGCTGTTAGCATAAACCTACAAAAATGTAAAGTACAAACATATCCACAGGCACATTTAGGAGGGCTAACCTGCTAGAAGTCATGGCTAACTGACTTCAAGTTAAAGAGCTTAGTTTTGCACTTCTCTAAGAACTTAGGCAAAGAAAACATCTCCTTTTACATACTGTTGCTCAGACAAGAGAAATTTTTTATCATGATTTAAAATATTTGTACGTATCTACTAACTAACCCCTGTCGTACACTGACTGAGTGTTCAGTGCGAGGAGACTTAGAAACCAATGTTCCCTTATACTCAGACTTCAGAGCTGTGCAAGAGTTTATTTTTGTTCAGATCGCAGCGGTCTGATGTGATTTTAAAGTCATAATACGAGCATTCTCGCTGGAATCACGTTGGGCAAATACGGACCACAGTGGACTGCAGCTGGTGAACAAGGCACTTTGAACTCGCAGTCAGTGTATGGGAGGCTATGTTAGCGGCCAAGGAGAATGTTGCATGTATGAATATCTGTGGGTTTGCCATATTGTAGCGTATTAAATCTAAACATTTCCATGAAAACAAGCAGGAGGATTGTGCTACATCAGAGTTCATGTTGTGGAGACTAGGGTTGCAACTAACAATTATTTGATTTGTTGTTTAGAATGTAAGATTCACTGTAATACAAATTATTGGCCAAATCTGAGCTGGGTGCAGTGGAAAATGTACCATCAACAAGTACCAGAACAGGGGCTTGAAATAATAATCTTGTTTTGACTGTCTTAAGTAGGGCTATTGGTATTTAGTCCTTATAGTCGATTAATTGATCGATAAAGTCTTCGTCAACCAAAATTTGTAATAGTCGCCTAATTCTTTTAAAAAGATTATAAGGATTTACATAGAAGAGCAGGAAAATGAAGTGAGTTACAGTAGCTGAGCATTTAGATGCAAGTCATTACATTATTATGTTGTTTTTTTTTTTACATATACCGTAATTTTTGCCCTATTGAGCTCACCTGAATATAAACTGCACCAACTAAATTTAAATAAGAAAAGTGATAAAGTGCACATAGGCCGCACTTGTTAATAGTAAGTCCATGAGAATCTATAGTTTTGCTGCACTGCTGAATAAGCCGCAAAGTTCAAAGCTTAGAAAAAAAAGTAGCGGCTTATAGTCCAGAAATTACAGTACATAGACAATTACCTATTGCTTATTTCCATACAGTATTGTGTTTGTATAAACTCCAAAGTCTTTTTAAGCACTGGGGGTCAAGGGTCAGATAAATGAACAGATCCAAAATATCCTGTCTTTGTGTAACAGCTTTTGTTCATTTTATTGTTCGATGAGACAAGTCTTTTGTCAACCAAAAAGCTCTTTGGTCGACAGCAGCTCTATCTTAAGACATGATTTACATATAGTCTATGATAAATAAAACATGTCGTTTAACTTACAAAAATAAATGCATTTCTCACTTGAAAAAAGAAAAAGAACAAAACTTGCTTGTTTTATGAGCAAATCTTGCCCAAAAAAAGTACAATGTACCTAAATCAGCTTTTTTTTTTTTTTTTCAGTGCAGCACAATTTGAAAACATTCTGAGGTGTAGAAGCTGGTGTTTACACTTAAAAAAAAAAAATATAGACTCAATGTCATTGGTCATCATCATCATTTCTGTTCAAACTGAGGTTTTCTCGATACATGGCATGTTTTGAAACTAAAATAAAACCAGTTAAAGATTATTCGATTACTAATATAGTTGATGTTTAAATAATTGATTAGTTATGATTAATCGATGAATTTGTTGCAGCCCTAGTGAGGACACAAGCCTGTAAGATGAACATTAAAAACACCTCTTAGACCCCAAATCTAACCGTGATTGTGTTGTGTTGTAGATGTCCCAGAGCAGCAGCAGAGAGAGACCTCCGTGTGTCCTCTTCTGACGGCAGCCGTGAGACGTCTGCATGTTCAGCCTCCAGGAAGAGGAGACGGGAGCCAGGAGATCCAGGATCCAGGAAGAAGCAGAGGAGGAGGAGTCCAGAGCCAGAGCCAGAGCAGCCTCCAGACAAGCACAGGTATGTACATCAGATCAAGACCACACAAAGCACAGCTGCATTTAGATGTAGCTTCATTCACACTAGTAAACACATTAGACCAGGGGTGCCCAAAGTGGGGCCCGGGGGCCAAATTCGGCCCGTCAGATGGTTCAATTTGGCCCGCGAAGGGTTGTTCAGGTTTGTTAGAACTAACAGTTTGATTCAATTTTGTGCTGAAAGACTGTCAAATGACAAAATTCACGTGCAATCTCTTAAAACATGCTAATAAAAGATATTTTAATCTTCATCTCTTCTCAAAATGTTATTAAATGCCAAACGAAATTATGTTTGGCCCTTGGCACTCATCAATGCAATACATTTTGGCCCGCGAAGAAAAAATCTGCAAATTTTGGCCTTCCGAGGAAAAAAGTTTGGGCACCCCTGCATTAGACGCAGAAACACATCAGACTGAGACTTCCAGTTTGATGTCTTAGGAAGAGATCTAATGGAAAGTTTACCAATAGATTGTGTTCATGTGACGTCACAACAGGCGAAAAGCAGCTAAAATGAAGATTGGTAAAATGCTATTCTTTTGTTTTTGTAATGCAAAAGGTTAATGGGTCTCATCACATCAGAAATCACCAGATTACAAATTTTTATACATATTTTTTTTTAGATTTCATGACAAATACAATGCTAATGGGAAATACTAACCTGGCTCACACCAGATGGATATGTGTTGAACTCCTATCTGAGTTCTTACTATATCCATCTGGGGCCTACCTTATTTGTGCTTAGCCAATCACAGTAACAGCTCGTAATGGTGTATCCAATGTCCGCATGGGATAGAACAAGTACGTGTCACACATACGGATCTTCTTTCAAAAAGAAATTACTATGTATTTCTGCTAAAACCGCATCAAAAGCAGCAGAAACACGTACATCCACGAGAGCGGATGTACGTGAGAGACTCGGCGGCGGCGCCAGGGCGCTAACAGCCGTCTTAACACCGCCGAAACACCGCTGGTTCGGACTGCCAAACCAATCGAACGGCTAGAAGGTCAGATGGTTTATCTTGTGTTTGTGAATTCACAAATATCGCGAGATAAACAATCTGGCTGTCCAGGTTAGGGAATTACCATAGACATTAAATTATTAGACGCACAATCAGCAGCTCTGCTTTGTTGCTACGCCCCATGGCAGAAGTTGCACTTTCATGGATAAACTAGCAAAACAAGCGATTTCAGCAAAACCATGAGCAAAACAGACTGATTTGTGTCTTATGAAGCTTTATAAACAAAATTGTCAATGTTGCTTTGTGTTTCCCAAACTGACTCATTCATATGTATCAAACTCCATCACTGATGAAACCTGGACATTCTGCACAAAGAAGTGAAGCGATATGTATAACTTTTATTTGGAGATGTTTGTGTCATTTTTCTGTTGTTCTCACTAGTGACATGTAAAAGAGGACCATTAGTGTAATTAGAGTCTTAAATCATGCTCTAGATCACAAATCTCTAGTTGACGTTCGCTAGCCGTTAGCAGTTTTATACACAAACGTAAACTGTAGTAAAACACTAAACAGTTTGTAAAGTCAACAGTAACTTGTAACAAAGCTCTGATCTTTGACCTCCACTAAATGTGGCCGATAGATTTGTACCGGCGACTTTCTTCACATCTATTATAACTTGCATATTTTGAGAGCTAATGCTAACGGCTATAGGAAAACAAACAGGAGAACGCTCTGGAGTTCTTCAAAACATACCTGACTAGCTCAGATGCTAAGTGTTCAATAGCATCAGAGTCCAACTGCGCGTCTACTAATTATATGTCTATAGCAGTGTTTCTCAAACTTTTTCAGACCGGGGACCACTTTATCAAAAAGTAAATTCATAAGGACCACCTAATCTACAAACTCGGTTTACCAGACCACGTTTAATACATTGCACAGATTTACTGTATTACTTTTTTAATACACTAATTATGTATGCCTACTAAAAATAAATGACAGATTAAGTTATTTAATTGTATTTTATTTCAAAATGTTCTTTGTTTATGAACAACTGGACTTCAAGTTCATTTTAAAAACAATAATCATGAGAATATTTTTAACTAAATATAAAATTCATTTGAGACTGAGAACATTAACATGGTGCTTAAGTAAATGACAGGAGATCAGTGTTTAAGTCACTTTCTCTCACTTTTGCAGGTAAGTTATTTATTGTGCAATCTGAGACCAAAAGGGACTTTTACAAATTTTTCAATAAAGAGTGACCTAAGAGTTTGATTTTGGTCTGTGTTGCATGTTTAACTGAAACTTGAGGGCCCTCCCATGGAAATTTTGGCTAATATGGTGTAATTTCCTGCAACCTGGAGTATGCTGAGCTCTTCATACGTCTCCTTTATGACCCTGCTCTTCTAGCGCAGAGACGTGACAGGCACGGAGCCTTTACGCAACAATGACAGAGCAAGAGCTCTGAAACACCAGGCGTAGATCAGGACGTCTGGGCTCACTCTTAATATCACTTTTACATGTCCTGTGTCCCGGGACAGCGAATGAATTGCTCCACAATGTGTTCCGCTATAACGCCGCGCGCCCCATTGACATGAATGGCATTTTTCAGTAAAGTCAGAAACAATCATAACTTCGTGAAAATAAGGTCTATCTTCGTGAAATAAAAAGTGGATGAAAGCTTGTGAGTAGTAGAGTGTCATTGTGTTCGTCAAAACACTCACAAAGCTCTGGATTCTTTATGTTTTGGCTTAATTGGGCGAGGTCAGTTTAGTTACAGGCAGCAGCTTTACGCACGTCTCTCTCTCTCCAGTGCCAAGTTGTGCCGAGGGTCTGAGAGACGGACAGAGGGAGAGAGAGAGAGACTGGTGCGTTTGGAAAGCGACGTGCGATTTGAGAATGACAGGGGCCCATTTCGTCAGCTTGCAATCTTCACTCGTATTTAAAGAAAACAAAAACTTTTGCGCATGAGCTCTTTACAGTGCTGGGCTCTGGGGCTCACGTTAAGCCCATGCATTACGGAGTAGGTTGTCGTGCAGGGCCGGGTTCTGGCCAAGACGCAGAGCCGCAAGAACACGTTTGTTCCACAGATGATTGACAGCTGCGCTAGAATACAGCGCAAAACCCCCGCGGTGACAAAAATGCGAGTGGATGAAGTCGCCAAAACGGCGTGAGAAGTGACAGCGCGTGTATGATGTGGAGTGAAGAGAAGGAGACAGAAGGCTTGTGTTGTATGTGCATGAGAGAAAAAAGCGCACACTTTACGCACAGTGATAAAAGAAGAAAATAGAGAGAGACGTGCGGTAGAGAACGCGCTTTCGGTTCCGGAGACACGCTGTAAACATGGAAACACATAAGATACATCAGTAATGTGCTTTTTCTGTCAATGAAATGCCAGTTCACTGAGTGGTTGGTTAGGGTTCAAACACACAGAGAATTATCAGTTGGGTTTGGACACATGCGCGGGCTCAGGCCAGGACATGCTGGATTTTTTTGGGCCCGGTCTAAACTCTATTTTACTGTCAATTCTCACGCGGACCACTAGGTGGCGCTGGCGGACCACTAGTGGTCCGCGGACCACACTTTGAGATTCACTGGTCTATAGGAAAAACTGCTCACCATCTGACCTTATGACCTCATCAAAGTCTAAAACACGAACTCAACCTCTACCTGACCTGGGAAACATCGCACTGATGTAAAGTCATGTGAGCTTTTGTAAGCATTTTTATGTTATTAAACATAGAATACCAAAGTAAAGGGACAAGAGCAAAAAAAAAAAAGTCAATACAACTAATGTAGCATGTGGAGGACTTCCGGCAAGATGGCGGACTGAGCGGGAGGACTTTTCTGAGCTCCGAGTAAAAGTTCCTCAAATATACTTAAAAAAGAAAACTTTCCCAATTTTACGATTAGTTTCGAAAAGACAGTCCACCGACAACTCGAAATACATCTCAGGACAACTAAAACTGCAAAGAAATATGTCAAAAAGCGAAGCTAACAACAGCAGCAAGTCCGAGAAAACTACCGGCGGGCTTTTGCAGCATGACTACGCCGCTATGGAAACGAGCAGCCCCGGGTCAGACAAGCGGCAGCTGGAGGATTCGCCACTGAACACGCCAATCAAAGGTACATCAGGCAAAAGAGCAAAAACAAATGAAGACTCATCATTCGAAGCCATTATGTCGGCAATAACTCTCTTGACCAGTCGTTTTGAAAAACAAGAGCAAGCCTTGAAAGAGAACAGCACAATGATCTGCAGCTTGGCCAAGTCGATTGAGTTTCATGCAGAGGAGCTAAAAGATTGCAAAAAAAAGTGTCCGTGCTGGAAAAGAAAGTGAAAATGCTGGAAGAAGAAAACACGTCTCTGCGCCAAACAGTCACTGAACAAGAAAGTTACAGCAGACGTTGGAACTTAAGAATAAAGGGCATGAAGGAAAAGCCGAACGAAAATATTAGAGAGGAGGTTATCAGTCTTCTACAGAAAGTGGCGCCACAGTGGGCTCGCAACATGGAAGACGCGGTGGACACCGTGCACCGCATCGGGAAAAAGGAAGAGAAGAGAACGCGCCCGGTCATAATGCAGTTTGTGAAGAGGCAACACCGGGACGGCATCTGGAGAATGACGAAGGACTCAGCTGTTTGCAAAGAGGCCGGGATTCACTTTACGGAGGACTTGACAGCGGCAGCCAGGCTAGCAAGAGAGAAGTTGTGGCCGCAAATTGAAGAAGCAAGGAGAGCGGGCAAGAAGGCGTACTTTCGAGGTCCATTTGGTTTCATAAACGGTCAACGGATCTAATTACTTCAATGACTACCAAACAAAAACATATGTTCTCATTACCTAAGGGGAAGTTACTTAAACTTTAGAGGAATTGTTCTCATGTTCAGAGTTTAAAAGTAAGCTACACACACTCTTAATAACTGTTCATTAACCTAATTTTCAGGTATATCTATTTTATTTTTGTATGTTTTTTCTAAAATCCGAAATTACTTTGTTTTCACTAAATGCAAGAGGTCTTAAGGACAATGTAAAGCGTAAGGCTATTTTTTTGTATTGCAAAGGTCTTAAAGGACATTGTTTTTTTTTTACAAGAAACACACTCTTCTAAGGAAGATGAAACGTTCTGGAAGAACCAATGGGGTGAGAAGATTTACTTTTCACATGGCACTAATCGTTCTGGAGGAGTGGCCATTTGTTTTCAGAGATTTCCTGGAGATGTGATTATTTCTAAATGTGACATTAATGGTCACTGGATTATACTTGTTGTCAACTTAGATGGAGCTTTAGCACTTTTGATAAATGTCTATGGTTATAACAATTTAAGTGAAAATCGGCAGTTGTTAGAAAATATTACAGATTTGGTTTTTGATCTTAAGCTAACATACAATATAGAGTTTACTATCTTAGGGGGAGACCTCAATATTACACCAGATGAATGGCTGGACAGATCACCATCGTTTTATAATGATCATCACTATAATACAGTTATAAAAGAATTTATAGATACGCACTCTTTTACAGATATATGGAGACAAAAACACCCAGATGTAAATCAATTTACTTGGGTAAAACCAAACGGGGGGGCAAGATCCAGAATTGATTATTGGTTATTATCTCCTGAAATACTGAGCTTTGCTGTGAAAGCTGAAATAGATGCAGCACCTTTAACAGACCACTGTGTTATTGAAATTACATTAAAACCTAACCCTACACCCAATCACAACAAAAGCTATTGGAAATTTAATGCTGATTTATTGATGATGGAAGGCTTTGTTAATGAAGTCAAAAGCATGTTAAGAGAAATTATACAAGATGAAGAACTAGACACCAACTGCAAAAAATGGGAATACTTTAAATATAAAGTTAGAAACATTTCTATCAAATTTAGTAAAATCAGAAGTCAAAGTATAAGAGAAAAGGAATATGCTTTAATTCAGCAAATCAATATATTATGCAAAAAACATGAATTAACAGAAGAAGAAAAAACAACTTTTACAAATTTACAATCCAGTCTTGATGAACTTTTTACTAATAAGGCACAGGGTGCTTATGTAAGATCCAGAGCAAAATGGATAGAGCAAGGTGAGAAGAACACATCGTATTTTTTTCAATTAGAAAAAATTAGACAGGAGAAAAACAAACTGAATGTATTAATGATAAATGACAAAGAATGTCACCAGGCAAATGTTATATCAGAAGAAGTCTACAAATTTTACTCAAAATTATACTCCTCAAACTACTTACCTGAGAGAGCAATAAATTTTCTAGATAATATTAAACAGAATATACCTCAAATTGAGCCAGATTTTAAAACTTGTTGTGAAGCTGAAATACAACTAAAAGAACTAGATGAAGCTGTTAAGCAAATGGCCCTTGGCAAAGCTCCAGGCCAAGATGGATTAACCTCCAATTTCTACAAATTTTTTTGGGATGATATAAAACCATTACTTTTTGAAGCTTTCAAGGAATGTATAGAGAACAAAAACTTAATGACAACAATGAAACAAGGTGTTATTACTTTACTACCAAAACCTGGAAAAGATAAAAGACATATAGACAACCTAAGACCCATTTCATTATTAAATGTAGATTATAAAATTTTCACTCATGTTATAGCCAACAGGTTAAAAGTAGGCATAGAAGAAATTATTAGTGAAACTCAGTCAGGATTTATACGAAATAGATCAATTCACAATAACATCAGATTAGTTTTGGATTTGTTAGATTATAATTTCTTAATTGAAGACCATGGGTTTATACTCTTTCTGGATTTCTACAAAGCTTTTGACCTGGTGGAACATCCCTTCATACTAAAAACATTAGAATATTTTGGATTCGGCCCCAAATTTCTTAATCTAATCAATATGATTTATTCTGATATTAATAGTTCCGTATCCCTTCCTGAGGGCACAACAAAAAGATTTGAGATTAACAGAGGAGTCAAGCAGGGTTGTCCGTGCTCTCCGTATCTGTTTATTTTAGTTGCAGAATTACTATCAATCTACATAAAAAACAGCACAGATTTTGAACCCCTAAATGTATTAGGCAAACCACTACATATCACTCAATTAGCTGACGACACGACAATTTTTCTCAAAAATGCAGAACAGATACCTAAAATAATTACAAAAGTAGAGACGTTCTCTAATGCATCAGGCTTGCGTCTAAACCTAAAGAAATGTGAGCTTATGGCCCTTCATGAGCACCCTAATAGAGATTTATATGGAATACCTGTAAAAAGTGAAGTGAAATACTTGGGAATTGTTCTATCAAAAGACTGGAAAAGAAGAGAAGTGTTAAATATTGAAACCAATATAACAAAAACTCAACCTATTTTAAACTCTTGGTTGCAAAGAGATTTATCTATATTTGGTCGAATTCTAATCACTAAAAGCGAAGCACTGTCAAGGTTTATTTACCCAGCTTTTTCTCTAGCTATACCTAATCATCTAATAACAACAATTAATAAAATAATCTTTAATTTTACATGGAAAAACAGACATCACTATATAAGAAAAATGATGCTGTAAAACCCATTGCAGGAGGTGGTCTAAATGTGCTTGACTTCGAAGCCATAAATGGAATGTTAAAATTGAAATGGTTGCAAAATTTTGTAAACAATAGAGATAAATTCTGGTATCATATCCCCAACAAAATATTTTCTGACTGTGGAGGCATTGAATATTTACTTGCCTGTGACTTTTCTATCTCAAAATTACCCCTTAAGTTATCTAAATTTTATGAACAGGTTTTGTTATATTGGAAAATGGCATACACACACAATTTCACACCACACAATTTACCAATTTGGAACAACAGATGTATTCTTGTCAAAAGAAAATCAATTTTTTATGAGGATTGGGTGAAAACGGGTATCTGGTCTATATCACATTTGATTGATTCTAATGGGAACATTATTAGCCACATTGATATTACTGCGAAATATGGTTTAAAATGCTCAAAGAGGCAATACAACAATGTTACAAAAGCTATCCCATTAGAATTATTAAATTTGGTTAAAGGCTTGATGATATATGAGTCAATTATTCCAAAATTTCCTTTGATTCAATTAGACCATGTAGATTTTAAAAATAAAAAATGTACAAACAAAATGATAAGAAATGTAATTACAACCCAAATTCACCCTCTCCCATTAAAAAGATCTAATGCATTGAAAGACTTTTCAAGTGACATCCAAAAGAAGATCAGGACTAAATACCTGTTGCTGCCAGTCTCCCCTAAAGCCAAAGATACTCACTTCAAAGTACTGAATGATATCTACCCATGCAATAATTTTTTAAAAAAACGTTTCAATATGGAAACAAACAACTGCACCTTTTGTAATGTTGAAGATGAAACGGTAGAACATGTGTTTTTTTACTGTGGTTATACAAGAACTTTCTGGGACTCATTTCAAACTTGGATTGTAGAATATGTCACAGATACACCGAACATAAAGTATACAGATATTAAGTTTGGAATTTTCTTACATGACAACAAAAAAGAAATGTTCTTTAACTCCTGTTTATTGTTGGCAAAGCAATATATCCATAGAAGTAAATTTTTGAAAGTCAAACCACTTTTCAATATTTTCTTTAATGAATTTTCACAGTTTAAGAAAGCCTTGTGTAAGATTAAAACCAAACAAGCTATTATAATCAATAACTTTCTACAAACAAATGAGTGACAGACCTCTTGCTTTTTGTTTGTTTGTTTTTTGGTTCATTTGCACTTGTCAAAAGCTCAGTCTGATATTTTTTGTACTGTAATTGTCATTGTTGAACAATGCACTATTTTGTACTGCCAGTACAGTTTGCAAATAAAAAAAAAAAAACTAATGTAGCATGTGTTGACTAGCCATGCTAAAACCTACTTTTGTATATTTTCAGGAGGATCTCAGTGAAGGAGACAAAGAGCTCACAGAAGGTGTGTGCAGTCAACCAATCAGCACAAAACAGACACACGGCACCTAGAAAGAGGAGCCGAGAAGAGGAGGCCGAATCTCCATCTGAGAAGGCTAAGGAGGAAGAGGAGGCTGAATCTCCGTCTAAGAAGGCAAAGGAGGAAGAGGCTGGAAAGGCTGAGGAGACTAGGTAAGTCATATGTGACATATTATCATAAATAAGGTAACTTTCTCAAACAGGATACACTATTTACAATATTATATAACCACATCGGAATGTCTGATATTTTTCTCCAACCCAGTTGTGGCACATATCATCACTTTGCGTTGATGGCTATGCTAGCAAAAGTTTATATTTTGAAGTATTCACTTTAGGTAGGATTAGGGTTAGACATAGGTTAAGTTATTTTGGTTAAGTTTAAGGATTTGGGAAAGGTATGCTAACCGGGTAGAATCCTAACTGTGTTGGGGAAACTAAAGACACCATCAGGATGAAGTTCTGTGCACATTGTAAGTCTAGTGCCACATTGATCTCAGAGCACACGTTTAGTTTTTTCTCCTCGAGATGATGGAAATTAACTTCACTGCAAAGGAAAGAGTTAATATGTGATGGAAGTACAGCCACATTTTATACAGTTTCTAGATTTCAAGCAGTTGTATAAATACTGAAGTAGAAACAGATGATTTTATTTACTTTACGAGCAGTAGGAAAATACAGTAGACACTCGGGGGACCAAACGTGGCCTGAGACCTGTTTCAATCACATGTTATGAAAAAAAGTCAAAACCATAAAAGATATTTTTTCAATATTCAATTTGAAGTTTCCAGAGATTAAAATTTTAATTTGGATCATGTAACATTGTTAGAAATATAAAAATCTATTGTGTGTTTAATGCAAACTCATTCAAGTCCAAGTCCCGATATTAGTGTAGTAGTACTCATTTGTACATGTCTCTTACTATTTGTTGAAGAAATGTGTTTGCAATAATGAGACTTTGTTATGCCAATGTTGGCTGTCCGGCCCTCCATGACTGTTCTGAGTTTAAATATAGCCCTCGAGTAGAAATAATTCATTCTTGTAGCGGTCTACAATAATGATCACATCAAAGCGCGGCTCCAAGAAAATCGTGAAAATTATTTGTTGCCACATCCATTAGCCTGAGACTATTGTTTAGCATGTTTTTTTTTGTTTTTTTCTAGTTGAACTTATTCAAAACAACTATCAATCTACTCTTTATTATGTTTGCCACTGAACTTCTCAAATCTAACCGTCGTGTCCTGTTGTGTTCTAGATGTCCCAGAGCAGCAGAAGCAGACAGAGCTCCCTCACACCTCCACGTGTCCTCTACTGACAGCAGCAGTGCATCTTCAGGCTCCAGGAAGAGACGAGAGCCAGAAGATCCACACAGCAGTGACACGTTTGTATGTCCAAGACCCAGGACGAGGAAGAAGAAGAGGAGAGAGGAGTTTGAGGAGGCCATGGAGGCTGGGTAAGTACAACTGCACATTTACTTTTCCCTGACAAGCAGTAAAACTTTTTTTTTTTTTTTTTTTGAGAATATCGATTCAAAACATTGGACATTTTTTTATATAGGATTATAGGACAATATTGGCAATATGGAATATCTCTGCTACGACGAATATGAAAATTTGCCAAATTAATCACTACACTGGAAAAATAATAATCCTAAATAAGTATTTCATAAGTATACTGTTTAGTATACTGCAAGGCTATTCAACAAAATTTTCCTGAGGAACAAAATGTTAAGAATACCATGACCTCTGGGCCGGGTAGTTGGCTTGAAAGTTAGTTCTGTTACCACATTTGTTAAAATTGGGAAGTGCACTATGCACAACACAATATCTGCTTCAGTAATTCTAAAAACACTGCTACAATCTTTAAAACTTTCTACAAAATATACTGAATGGTGCTGAACCAGAATGAATCAACGATTACACTAGTACATACTGTATCAAATGAACCTGGAATATACCAGCATTAAACCAGGTCTAAACCTGTAACAGTGAACCAGACTTAAAATAGGACCAAATAGGTCTAATGACCCAGAAGCAAAACAGAAAACATAAGAAAATACAGTGTATTTTTGTAATATTTGAAAAATGGGCAGAGGGCCAGATTAGAACTTTAGAGGGCCAATTTAGTGCCCTGGCCTTAAGTCGAATAGGTCCTGTATACTGTCTTAAAATGGGACTGACAATGGAACCAGCATTTTCAAACTTAAAATTAGGAAGAAAAAGACCAGTACATGAAATCAGAAGAAAATATACTCCTCTAATGGCAAATCTTATTGTAACATAGCAAAAGCAACTCCAAATTTACAGTAAATAAATGTTGCTCTGAGTGGATAGCACTCTCACCTCACAGCCTGATGGGAATTGTTGAATTATTGTACAGAACCTCAAAAGTATCGCTTTTTAATAAGTATTATTGTCTGGGCCAGAGCAGTTTGTATGAGCTAAACAGCTCTTTAGATGATGCTAAATTGTTACTGAAATACATTTTTATTATCTTGCACTTAATGCAATTTCATTTCTACACACATATAATTCATTTGATTTAAATTAATATGAGTAGAACAAAATTATTTTCTAGTTTAAGTAAAATAAGCATTGATTACTTCACACTTTCCGTTGTCACATGTCTCTATTATTGCTCATGCAGCATAGATGTATTTACATGAGGGAGACATGCAGTCGTGAGGATTATCGGTGCTGTTGACCAATAATATTACAGCACACACTGTGTTCAGGGTTTGATGATCCTGGATCAGGTTTTGGATCAGACACATCAGACATCAGAATGTCTGATATTTTTCTCCAACCCAGTTATGGCACATAACATCACTTTGCGTTGGTGGCTATGCTAGCAAAAGTTTATATTTTGAAGTATTTACTTTAGGGATTTGGGTAAGGTTAGGGGTAGGATTAGGGTTAGATTTAGGTTATTTTGGTTTAAGGTATGCTCAAGTTATTTTGGTTTAAGGTATGCTCACCGGGTAGAATCCTAACTGTGTTGGGGAAACTAAAGACACCATCAGGAAGAAGTTCTCTGTGCACATTGTAAGTTTCAGTGGTTCCACATTGATCTCAGAACACAAGTTTAGTTTTTTCTCCTCGAGATGATAGAAATTAACGTCACTGCCAGTGAAAGAGTTGATATGTGACAGAAGTACAGCCACATTTTATACAGTTTCTTGATTTCAAGCAGTTGTATAAATAGAAGTAGAAACTGATTATTTTATTTACTTCAAACGCAGTAGAAAAAAACAGAAAAGCATGACGAAATTTAAGAATAAAAAACTTGGGCTACGAGAATAAACTTTTAGTATTCTGAGATTAAATTCACATGTTATGAATGTAAAGTCAAAACCATAAAAGAAATTTTTCAATATTCAATTTGAAGTTTTGAGAGATTAAAATTGGAATTTGGATCATGTAACATTGTTAGAAATATAAAAATCTATTGTTTGTTTAATGCAAACTCATTCAAGTCCAAGTCCTGATATTAGTGTAGTAGTACTCATTTGTACATGTCTCTTACTATATTTGTCAAAGAAATGTGTTTGCAGAAATAAGAATTTGTTATAATAATGTTGGCTGTCTGGCCCTCCATCACTGTTCTGGGTTTAAATATAGCCCTCAAGTAGAAATGGTCCAACCCGGTCTACAAGAATGACCAAATCAAAGCACGGCTCCAAGAAAATCGTGAAAATTATTTGTTGCCACATCCATTAGCCCGAGACTATTGTTTAGAATGTTTTTTTTTTTCTAGTTGAACTTATTCAAAACAACTATCAATCTACACTCTTTATTATGTTTGCCACTGAACTTCTCAAATCTAACCTTCGTGTCCTGTTGTGTTCTAGATGTCCCAGAGCAGCAGCAGACAGAGCTCCCTCACACCTCCACGTGTCCTCTTCTGACCGCAGCAGTGCATCTTCAGGCTCCAGAAAGAGGAGACGAGAGCCAGAAAATCCACACAGCAGTGACACGTTTGTATGTCCAAGACCCAGGACGAGGAAGAAGATGAGGAGAGAGGAGTTTGAGGAGGCCATGGAGGCTGGGTAAGTAATGCCTGACATGATCTACACACAACTGTTCAACTGCACTTTTACTTTTCCCTGACAAGCAGTAAAACTTTTCTTTTGAGAATATCAATTCAAAACATTGGACATTTTTAATATAGGACAGTATTTTGTCAGTATTTTTTGGCATATCTCTGCTACGACGAATATGAAAATTTGCCAAATTAGTCACATACTACATTGGAAAAAAATATAGAATCTCCTTCACAGAACCTCAAACATCCAGGTTAAGTGAAGGAAAGAAGACAGCCGGAGACAGTTGGACCTGTTCCGTTCTCCATCAAGAGATCACGATTGGTATTGTAGTACTGACCAGGATAAAAATAGAACTGACCAGGATAAAAATGTAATAAAAAGGAAATGGGGCATCTTGCAAATGGATCTCTTACTTGCTGCCATCTCAAGAGAACCCTGCATTTCGAAGAGCCTCAATATCAATAAAGCAGACGCATTGATTTTGGAAGACTTTATTTGGAGAATTATTTGTTCATTGAAATAAGGTTTTTATTTGTTTGGTCCTTTAATTACTGTAAACAAGAGAGGTTAGTTTGAAGAAAAAAGAAATCTTTAAAATGCTTGTCATGAGTGAATGGTTTGCACCAATGAGTAATCATAACGTCTAGAGCGAGGGTGGGGCCTGTTGCCGTGGCAGTTGTAACGTCCATCTTGCGAGAAAAAAGAGACAGCAAAATTCTAATTGAAAATATTGTAAAAACAAGGTCACATGATCCATAGATTAAAGGGAATAATTAACATATAACTATATACTTATGGTCCAAATTATACAGGGAAATGTTTTGAATTTTGAATATAAATCTTCAACTTAAACACACGTCTTTACTTTTCCCAACGCAGTTATGCTGCGACTCAGTTAGCATACTTTTCCCAAATTAAGTTAACCTAAACCTAACCCTAATCTTACCCAAATCCCAGAAGTAAATATTTTTAAAATCTTAACTTTTGCTAGCATAGCCACCAGTGCAAAGTTTATTTTTTTTTAACCATTCAACTGTTATGTTTCAGGTTCAGCCCCAGACAATTTATCTGGTTCAAAGGGGAAACGGAGCAGTCGTCCTGCCTGGGGATCATTTTGACCTAATCAATTCAGAAACGTACATTGTAGAAGACGAGATGCTGTTGCCACTGCCAGTTTGCCTCCTGTTACTGCATCTCCATCCTTTACTTTTCCACGGCCCACAGGCTCCTGCAGCTAAGAAATACTTTAGGTATTATGTGGTACATCATACGTGTGTTTGCCTGTCATAACTTAAATCCAATTTTGTAAATTTTTGCAGTTCTGTTGTGATGGCACAAAAATGAAATGGCGAAATAGATCTGCACAGTCAGATTACAACAATAGTTTTTACGAAAGAACAAGCAAATGTTTTGGGATTGGCCTCTGCTGTCCAAGCAGCATTTCATTTAGAAAGTGAAATCATTATAACAGACGGTGCAGGGAGATGTATTTTACACTCTCAGGGGACTACTGGTAATTGTTACATATTTCTGAAACTTTATTTAACATCTGAAGATTGAAAATATTTTTTTGTTTAGGTTTGGACTATTGGAAGAAAAGCGCACGGAAAATAGTGGCCTTTCCAAAAGAGTTTATGAAAACCAAAAAAAAAAAGGTTTGCAAAAAAAAATATTTTTACATACTTTCATCTGGCAAACAATTCTATCAAAATTATTATTATTTTTTAAGGTCAGTCCATGGTCTTTTAAGCTCAGTCCAGGGAGCCATAGATGAATTTGTCCAAGCAGCTGAAGACCTTCCCACAGTGGCAGTGGAATTGCGAGATGTAGGATCTTCGAGACAGGCAGATGAGGCAACAAGTCGAAATTTTGCGAGCTTCGTTTCTGATATGTCGTTGTAAGTAGATGAAACATAGCCATGTTAAGCAGATTGCAAATATAAACTCTTATTTCTCATTACCGCTGTCATGGAGAGTCCAGTCCTGGCCCAGTTACACTTGGGTCCTGGCTTTAAAAATGTATTGTATTTGAAAAAGACATTTGACAGATTATTGATACACGGTTAATTCTGATGAAGGGTAAGAGGCATGGGACAGATTCACTGAAGACATTGGCAGCATTAAGGCTGTTTTTAACAATCTTGTGGATAATAATTCAATACCATTTGTTACAGTTGATTCATCTTTGTTCCTAAACTTTTCCTGGTTGGCCAGCTTTACTGTTAGTGCAAAGTGGTTCATATTAAATGTGTTAATTAATACAATGTTATTGACTAAAGCTCAAAATGTTGTAGTGTAATTGAATAGTTTAAGTTTTTTAAAGGTTAAAATGTTCTACAGGGAAAATGTATATTGTCACACTGTGGACTTGTTTTGTATCTGAAACAGACTGATGACTTTATACATGAATAATTCAGATAAAAAAAAATTGAAGAGTTGAACAAATGTTAATAAAATGCAGAGATCTTTGTTTGTTTTTCATACATATCTTTTGTAAATCATTTGGATTTATCCCTACAACTGTTCCCTGTGTGACATGCAAACTGGATTATTGAAGTTGCATTTAATATTACAGTTTGTATTAAAAGTTATATTGTCAAAAAGCTGGTTGTTGTAGGCCATCACTGGGAACGTTTGTGCTGCAGCCCAATAAATTGAGTGTGAGTACTACTGACTGCATTTGTGTGTGTCTCTGGCAGGTTTATAGATCTCTAAATGTATATTTTGCTTGCTACAATGCCTTGCAAAAGTAGTCAACCCCCTTAAACTTTTCTACATTTTCTCTTATTATGACCACAAAAATCAAACATATTTCATTTAAACTTTGTGTGAAAGACCAACACTAAGTTGCACACAGTTGTGAAGTGGAAGGACAGTCATACATGATCTATTTTTTTTTTTTTTTTACAAATTAAAACCTGAAAAGTAGGCGTACAAAATTATTCAACCCCATTTTTTTCTGAGTGCAACACATTACTTTTAGAGGCTTTAGAAGGTTCCAATGTTGACCTAACATATAAATAGAGTCCACTTGTGTGTAATCTACTCTCAGTATAAATGTAGCTGTTCTGTAAAAACCTCAGAGGTTTGTTTGAGAGTATTGGGGAGCAGTCAGCACCATGAAGACCAAAGAACACACCACACAGGTCAGGGATAAAGCTGTGAAGAAGTAAAAAGCAGGATTAGGTCATAAAAAGATTTCCAAGGCTCTAAACATCTGACAGAGCACTGTTTACACCATCATCCATAAATGGAAGGAGTATGACACAACTGCAAATCTACCAAGACCAGGCCGTACACTTAAACTTACAGTTTGAACAAGGAGAGAACTGGTCAGAGATGTAGTCAAGAGGTCCCCGGTGACTCTGGAGGAACTGCAAAGATCTACAGCTCAGGTTGGGGAATCTGTCAAAGGTACAACTTTTAGTCGTGAACTACACAAATCTGGCCTTTATGGAAAAACGCCTTTGCTGAAAGAAAGCCATAAGAAATCATGTTTTCACTTTGCCAAAAGCCATGTGGGGGACACAGTAACCATGTGGAAGAAGATGCTCTGGTCAGATGAGACCAAAATTGAACTTTTTGGCCAAAATGCAAAACGCTATGTGTGGCAGAAACCTAACACTGCTCATGACTCTGAATACACCATCCCCACGGTTAAATACGAAGGTGGGAGCATTGTGATTTGGGCATGCTTTTCTTCAGCAGGGACAGGGAATATGGTGAGAGTTGATGGAAAGATGGATGGAGCCAAATACAGGGCAACATCTGAAAACTGCTGTTCACAAACACACTCCATCTAATCTGACTGAGCTGGAGCTATTTTACAAAGAAGAATTGGCAAATATTTCAGTCTCAAGATGTGGAAAGCTGGTAGAAACATACCCAAAGAGACTTGCAGCTGTAATTGCAGCAAAAGGCGGTTCCACAAAATAATTGACTCAGAGGGGTTGGATAATTTTGCACAACTACTTTTCAACTTTTTATTTGTAAAAAAATAAAAAATAAATCATGCATGACTGTTCTTCAACTTTACAGTTGTGTGCAACTTAGTGTTGGTCTTTCACACAGAGTTTCAGTGAAATATGTTTGATTTTTGTGGTCATAATAAGAGAAAATGTAGAGTTCAAGGGGGTTGAATACTTTTGCATGGCACTGTATATTGTGTCACAATACATTATGTTGCATTACATTATATTGTACATAATTTCATTGCAACAAAACTTTGGACAGAGTGTAAGCTTTTTACTGCATTCCAGTGCATATAGTCACATCTGAGGAATATAAGGAACCACTATCAATAATAATCTGAAATCACGCTCAGGGGCCACATGATATCATCTTGAGGGCCGATTTTGGCCCCCGGGCCTGAGTTTGACACCCCTGATTTAGACCATCCGTCAAGACAAAGGGCAAAATATCGCTGATTGTGTTTAATATGCACATTTGCACTTCTGTGGCTCTGCAATCTCCAAACATAGCATTTTTTTTGGCTATAGAGGGATTTTTTGTTTATCAACACGGGCGATGCGCGCGCACCCCGCCTGTAGAAAGAGCCTCCGCACATAGACACAACCAGTGGAAACAAGTCAAAAAAGCTCCGTTGTCAGCCAACGTCAAGAGTTTATCACTTTGCGAAAACAAAAGGTATGCTGCTAAGTTAACATTTATGGATGAAATTTGATCCTACGACCCTCACCCCGGGCTCACACTGCCTCCAGTCCAACTCCGGTGCAGTCACCGGACCGGTCTAGCTACGGTGGGTGACTCACATTAGCTACGGTGGTCTGCAGTCCTGCTGCAGCCACAGGCTCTGCTGCCGACCTCGCGAGACCCCGAACTCACGGAGGTTCATGCTTAACGTGGGAGAATACGCGACCGCTGAGCACTTTTTTTTTTCGCTCTCTCTCTTTCGCTGAGCACATGTATGTAAACAAAGAGCACGCGCCAAGTTTTGGGCTTGTTTCACGTTAGTTGATTTTCTGTTGGGATTTTTCGCCGCACAGTGGGTGAGTACGGAGGTTTATTTACATTTTATGTGTTATGTAATCGTGTAAATGTCGTATTTTGTATTATTAGCGGTAACGTAAAGATTTTATTTTGAAAACTACCGGATTCACTTCACCCGCGCTCGCTTGGTTTCTTGTTTATTGTGTCTTGTTTTCACAACTTCATCAAAAAGGGCTCCGGTGCGCTCCGGCGTCCGGCCAAAATTTGAAACAAACGAAACGGATTCGGAGCGCCGGATTGGCCGTACCAGAGACACCGGACTGGACTGTACGCCGTGTGAGCCACTCTCGGACTTTTCAAGTTAAGTAAAGACTCCGGTGACTGCACCGGAGTTGGACTGGATGTAGTGTGAGCCCGGGGTAATGCTGAGCAATAAACACTGGCCCATCATAGTAAAGTGGGCCAGGGACTGGGCCACATTTCTTGGTTAGATCTGGTTTTCATTTATCTCTGCTAGTGTAAGTCTGTTAAATGACAGAGCAATTTAGACTTATTTCCAATTTACTAAACATAAGTTCCTGGTGCAGTTTTGTTACTCGGCTCATAGACCAAAGTCCTCTGTCCGCTGTAAAATATAATTGAATAGTCCTGCTGTAGAGCAATAAAAACAGACGCAGCATTAGTTATTATCACTATAGAAACAACTCTGGTCTTGGGCACAATCTTGTGTCAAAAACTGCGATGTATTGTGCAACTGCCCGGCCCACAAGCTGTGGTCCTCGATAAAATCTGGCCCCCTGAAAAATAAAGTTGAACAGCCCTGTTGTATGGCATAACTGGGTTGGAGAAAACCATCACACTGGGCTGAATTTGATGCATTAACTTTTTTTTTTTTTTTTTGTGAATTATATGAAGACAAACATTCATAATTTATGTGTTTACTTCCCTGCTGTTACTATAAAATCTGAATTTTATGGTTGAAATTAGAATTTTTTTCACAATAGTTTAGTTGAACAGAAGCATAAATAAATGTACAAATATCTTTAGTAAACTGTCTCTACTCAAGATGGCTGCTAGAACTGGACATTTGTTTGTTATAATAACTCATTGTTTGCACAATAGATTGCATTCATGTTATACATTGTGATAATGTAATCAAGTGTAGTTGGTGGGCGGAGTCACTTTTTCTCAATAAAAACAATGAGTTTCATTCATGACACATTCTCGTGAACAAGTTTGTTCTTAAGGGCTTCATACAAACATTTTTGGCGTTTACAAAATTAGTTCCTAACTGCAAATGTTCCTCTGTAAGAACACATAAGAACACTCAGGGGCACTCGTTAGAATAAAAAAAACAAACAAACAAAAAAACTGCTGTTCCAGAATTTTAATTATATAAATCAAGAAAAATGTATTCCTACATAAATGGAGGTTATGTTTTTTTTTTTTTTGTTTTTTTCTTTTTTTTTTCAATGATTGTATAATAAAATAATTTTAGAATCAAAAAAGTCCTCAGTTAAGCTAAAAAAGACCTGCAGCAGCTTCAGAGCCTTTGGGTTCAAACCCCCACAGGACTCAGGGCCCTGTGTCCCCCTCCAGGACCAGTCTGCTCACCCCCACTACAGACCCCCCTCCGCACCCCCACACACGCGCTTTACTGCAACACACAACGTGATATAAGCAGCTAAATCCCAGCGTTATTTCCTCGTTTGTCTCGCTCACTTTGCTCCGGGTGAAGTCCTGAGGCCGGGCCATATTTGCCATATGGGGATGGCTAGTGGCTACGTCACTTCCGTGGAAAACGTCACTTCCGTGTCCAAGTGATTCAAGCCAACTCGCGGTAAATATGGTACAGTGCTGCGTCCCTTGTTGTAAAAACCGAAACGACGTCAATAAAACTACGAGTTACTACCGTTTTCCTTTGGACGAAATCGAGAGGAGGAGATGGCTGAGTCGGATCTGTATAATCATGAAAAATAAATACTCAGCGTAGGCTAAAATGGCTTTCAGTGTAGACTAGCGCCAGCAGCTGGCTTCTTAGAAATCCTTACGAGATTGAAGATTTGCCCTACTAAATTCATTAAGAAAAGTCCAGTTATTCTTACGAGGTTAAAGTGACTATTTACAAGATTAATGTCCTTACTTCTGAATTTAAATTGGCTAAAATTAGCTACTTTAGCTGCTGTGAATCGGTGGTGCCATGCAGTATTTTTTTTTTATACAAATGGGAATAATTTGTAACACTTTTATATAATTTGTAACACATTTATATTAAAAGATTGTTTAAACTCCCAGGACAGTGTGTCATGTGTTGTCACTTGTGGGGGGATTCTGTTTTAGAACTCAGATTACTTCCTGTAATTTTCAACTTTTATTCGTCAGTTTCACACACAAGACCCTGACCCTCAACACGTATCTGAGTGAAAACAACTTTGCTAGCTTACAAACTAACCCAGCTAAAAGACAGAATTGCTCCGTGTTGCGCTAGGTGGTGCTCATAGCAAATAAGGTAACGTGACGTCCTAACCTATATACTGTGCTTGTAATATATTGTCAAGTGTCGTCAGCTAATCATTGGAACTTATTCTGTCACTGCTAAGCAAACAATAATTAACATTAACAAAGTACAGTAAAGTTAGCTTGATGGCTGACTCTAGCTCTTTACTCACCTCAAACTCGTAAACTTTATTTTTCATTGAAGCCTGTACTTTCCCTTTCAGACTTCCACCTGCCAGCACGCTAACATTTACAACTTGAATGAATTGTAGGAGTTCAGACTGACTTTGGGAATGCTGCAAAATACGATGTCACCGTAAAAAACGTGACCGGTTCCTTGGCAACAGCCATTGCGTCTTCATTAGATGCGGCGGGTTTGGACACGGAAGTGGTGTCGTGACGTCACACTAGCCATCCCCATAAGGAAGACACTTCCTTAATGCATTTTTCAGTTTCTGTAAATAACAGTTTGCGGCTGGAGTTTGGTGAGTTTGGCGTGAAAGCTCTTAAGAGAAGATTTGTCTGATGAACTCGTCGTGAATCTGACGTAGAGTTTTCTCGGCTGCTTCTTAAAGGGCCACTAAACACCAAAACCACTTTTTTTAGCTGATAAACTGTGTAAATGGGTGTTAAATAGATGAAACTACACATCCCTGGTCTTATTTTCGTAATTTGGTGCATATTTGTTAAAAATCGGACTTTTGGGTCTAAAACTGTGTCTGTATTGTCCTCTTTGGGTTTAAATATGGACACTCATTTGAATTTCGCGGTTGGTTCTGGGGACGTTAGTGATTCACGGGCGTAGAAGAAACGTCACTTTTGATCCCCTGTAAGACCATAGACCGTATATATCAGTGGACCGCGCATGTGTGACGTCACCCATAGCGTTCGGCTCCAGGCAAATGAAGCCGAAAGAGGCTAGCAGTTTAACTGCTACATGGAGCCAAGAGTGGAGCCAGAGTGCCCGTATCATAGCAACCAAGAGCCAACCAGGGACGTGGCTGTGGAAAGGACCTACCTCTGCGCTGGTTTCTATGGCGACAGTCCGCGGCAAGTTCGCAAAGCAACGCAGCTATACGCAAAGCTACGCAGCTAGCTAGCACTCCTCGGCTGCTGTGCTAGTTCAGAGCTAATGGCGTTCTGCTGCTTTGTCCTACCAAGGTAAGAGCTTCACACAAACTTTTTATGTAAAATTCTTCTATTTATTAGGATCTATTTAGAAAATGTCGGCCTATATGTTGCTTTTTAACAATAAAATAGCATGTGTGGACAACCAATCCCCTTTTACAGCATTAAGCTAAATGATCTGCAGTAGATTCACACACAACAACCCTTACTGTAATTCTAATACAGGTCTTACTTTACATGACCAGAGGGATAATTCTGTGTCTGTTAGATTAAGAGCTAAAACTAGTTTGAATTATTTGTAAACCATTGTAGGCCTAAATATATGTGGCTCAGTAGTTTAGCTTGTTGTTAGGACCTGTCAATAACACTTTTTTGTTTTTCCAGAAAACTTGAACCATGTGAAGCAAACAAAATGCCACTTGTGAATACAAAAACATTTGCTATAAGACATTTTTACATGAGTTATTTTGACTCGTGATAAACCTCTTCTCTCAGTGTATGCCCTTTGATAACGTTGTACCTTACAATTAAATAAGTGGCAGTTCCATTGTTATTTCTGATACACATCTTTTTTTAATCATTGACTAGACCCCAGAGCTCAATATCTGCATTTTAACTTTAGCTGCTCCCCATCTTATTTACCTTTTCTTTGTATATTATCATTTTATACTTTGATATTTCCGTTTTCACTGAATATTGTTTCTGTTCACAGGCTGACTGGATAACACAGTGAGGGTGACATGAAACCAACATCAGCAGCATTGTTCTACTTTGGATTTCTATAAAACTAGCTTAGCTTTTAGTTTCACAAGTAATAAAGCAAAAACATCAAACACCTGATGAGTCTGTGTATTACAAAGACCAAACATTTACTTTTCACTCACTAACTTGGTTTTAATGTTAAATTTAGAAACACACACATGCAAATTTAAAAATTTATTGTAAAACAGAGTGATGTCTGAATCTGGCAGCGATGTCTGCTAAAGCAGGAGAGCAGGCCGAGCGAGCGTGAGTCCACTGAAGAGAAGGTCCACAGGAGAAGACAGACAACCAGGCTGTCCACAGGAGAAGACACAGAACCAGGCCGTCCACAGGAGAAGACAGACGACCAGGCCGTCCACAGGAGAAGACACAGGACCAGAGAAGCGCTAGCAAATTAGATATAACCTGGAAATACACAAATTAGAAAAGTTTTCTGTCAGAGAGTATTCACAAACTTGCAGGGAGCTTTGGTTGGTGGAACAAGCCTTACAGACATCAAAATGAATCATTGTAAATTGCTTGTGAAGAGGAAAAGTTTTTTCTCAGTGATTTTGACTTACAGTTCCATTCTAAATGACAATTTGCAAAATGGATCACGAAAAAGCTTTAATCGAGCTTCAGTTGTCTAAATAACTGTACAATTTATTTATTAGGCTAAACAAAATCACCTCAAGCCTATTGAAGCTTTTTTCTCAAAACAGAAAAAAAAAATAAATAAATAACTATCAAAATTTTCAAATGTTTTGTTCAGTATGCACTTTACAAATATGAACTTACATCTGGAGATGATTTACTATAAAAGTATCTCCATAAAAAAAAAGATATGTACATTAAAGCAATCTTCACAATTTTGCTAAACAGTCATGTTTTATCATCATTTTGTTGTTTGATTTTGCAGCTTATAAATTGTCTTTTGCTATGATGTTTGTCTAGATTTTGAGATGTTGAGCTAAAATTCCTCCTGAGAACAGATGTGTAATGTTGGAGAAACAAGCTACATTCAAAGAACATGGGTTAAAGAATATATTAACATATGTTTGAGCAAAGAGTTAAAACCACTAAGAAATGTTCCAAATCATCTGACCACCTCAGTTTCTGCCCAGAGAAATGTTTGAAACAAATGATCAAACCACAATAAGTGATTGAGGAAAAATAAACACATGATTTAAATATATACTATACTAGTATCTTACATTTTGACCCAAAATATTAATTTATTCTTTAACCATGAAAAATAAACATAAATGTTTTTTGAGTTTCTTAAGGGTGTAAAGCTAGCATTTGATAAAATTCACTCATACCTAAGCCCTAAACATAGATGTGAAATTATTATACCCATGTCCACACTACAGTATGACACTTATAATTTGTGAATGTAGAATAAGATCTCTTATTCATCATATTTTAAAAATTGTTTGCAACAGACGATGTGTGACAAATCAGAAAGGAGTCTGGGTGTTTCTTGAGCTGGATTGTAGGTAAATGTTTATTACCTGGTGAACAATGAGAAAGTCTGTTGCTCCACTGGGTCTGCAGTCTTCAGCAGCAGAGGAGTCAGTCTACAGCAGCAGAGGAGTCAGTCTTCAGCAGCAGAGGAGTCAGTCTACAGCAGCAGAAGAGTCAGAGAAGTCCAGCCAGGTCCAGGTGTAACTGTGTTGAGCTCCACTGACTTCATCCCTCAGTCTGAAATGCAAGAACATCCCATATTATACATAAAATACTCATCATGCTGCTCTAATTCTATTCATGCATTTGCCAGGTTTCTTTTCACTTTTGCATAACTTCCCTTGTCAGAACATTCACAAAAGTAAGCTGTTAGAAATAATTAAAACTCACATTTGCAAACATACTGAAAATGTATCAGATTTGCAGTGATTCTTTAACTACTATCTACACACAGACACATCTTAAATCAAATAAAGACAATTTAATATGTGCTCAACAACTTGTACTGTGGGTTTAAAATGATAAAACATTACTGGAGCAGCTGTGATGTAACATTGATGATGTCACTAGAATGAATACAGTTACTTTAGCATGTTGGAAAAGCAGATTGAGTTTTGGAAAAGGTCACAACAGAACCAACTAACTTCCCCTAATTATTTTAGTTAGTTAATAAAGCATACTCAGTTTTACTCACATGTGTAGTTTCTTGAGAGAAGACAAGTGCAGGTGGTGAATGTGAATCCATTAAACAGCAGGCTGCTCCATTAACTAACATTGACCCCTTAAAACTCATCTTAAACTTGCCAGAACACGACTAAACTACAATAAACACACCATTAACAACTCTTTAAAAATGTATACATCCATGTTTGTCTTGAATATTCTGAAGAAGGAGCAGAAGCAGCAGCAGCAGTAGTGAATCCAGCTTGTTTCCATCGGAGCTAGCTCACGTCTAGCTGCTATTAGCCGATGTTAGCTGCGCAGCTGCAGCTACGAGAGCGGCCGAGGTCCGCGGGCAGATCAAATCAAACGGTTCCCGGGCACCTGATTGGTCAGTTCTTTTGATCAATAAAATTAATATCTCGATTTACGGACAAAATAGTTAAATAAACACATCCGGATCATGTAGTGCTCTTTAGTACAAACGTTTTAAAGCTAAGATGACACACCTCACTGCAGTAGCTACAGAGAAAATAGTGCCGTTTTTTCAATGGTAGAGATACAGAGAACTAAGAAGGTGGAGCCGAAACGCGCCCATGGCTACTTCCTATTTGGAACGCGGGAGCCAAAGCGTTAGCTCCGTCCACTGATTATACAGTCTATGTGTAAGACCCGCCCCCCTGTCTGTCTGCTCCTGCCAAAGAGAGAGAGGGACGGTGTGTGGAGGTGCGGTCGAGCTAATCACATGCCGGAGAGAGACAGGAGACAGCGCACCGGAGAAGCTAACGTTAGCCTGTTAGCATCAGCTAACTCATCTGTAGTAACGCTGAAAGTACCGCTGCGTTTTCTTGGGCTCTGCAACAAACATTTTTTACATTTGCTCATCAGCTGAACAGAATTTGCAACGAACTTTTCTGAAAAAGTTTGACACACTTGTTGGCCTCTGCTCTGCTTCTACAAACACGGATTCTGCAACGTTATTTTACAGAGGTAAGTGCACAATAATTCAATCATACAACACGTTACTTGTGATGAGATCTATTATAAAGATAAACCTTAGTTGTGGTATATAATGTTTAATAAGGAGAAGTTGTCTGTAAGATACTGTATGTGTCAGTGCTTTGTACAATAGATGCATTTGACCAAAGTAAAACACAGAAGACAAGCCATGTCCTGCTGAGGACAGTCAGCTCTCAAAGGGCTCCAGCTTCAGGCTTGTGAGCTCTGAGACAAGCTATGAACAGTGGCCTGTCATCATGATAACTTATAAGTTAGCCTTGGATAGTTTATAGTTTATAAATCTGACCAGAGACTGTATTATTGACTTTACTTTTTGCATCTTCTGATTTCAGATTGTAGTTCTGGAATAAATAACAGATGATGGTGATGTCAGTGTCAGATCAGCTCAGCACAGCCAAAAACTAATGACCTACCAGAATGCCACCAGGTAACATTTGTAAACATAAGCATACATACACACATACATAATAGTAGAATAAGATGGCTTCCATTGTATAATATTGTTTTTTGTTCATAAAACAGAGATGGCAGTTCTTTGAAGATTTCAGCTGCATCAGGAGGACTTCTGTGAGCTTCTAGGAGCAGCTGAGTAAAGCTGCACAGTAACACCAGGTATGATATATAGAACATGATTTGTATAATGTTATAAGTGTACTAGAGCTGCATACAACACCAGATATACGACATAGTAAAGATTTAAATTATGTTATCAAAAATGTAACTACACTTCAACCTTGTAGAAATTGATGGCATCTTTTCAAACACCCGAAAATGCCTATTCCATTTCTAAAGGACTAGACCTCATTGATGGCTGATTAGCTGCTAATGACATTTGTTAACAAAATTCTCTCTCTTTTTTTTTTAGATGGCAAACTGACCCCGGGCTCACACTAACTACGTACCGGACTGCAGACCGGACTCCGGAGGCTTTCCAATTCTTGAAAAGTAATGAGAGTGGCTCACACCGCGATGCGTACGGTCCGGAGATCCGCGCGGATGTGCTCCGTACGTCCGGATCGTTTCCGTTGGAAGGAACTTTTTCCGGACAGCCGGAGCCATCCGCAGCCCTTTTTGGTGAAGTTTTGAAAACAAGACACGACAAACAGGAAACCAAGCGCTCGCGGTTGAAGTAAATCCGGTGGTTTTCAAAAATAATATCATTACGTTTCTACTACTACAACAAATACGTCAAAATGCTCAACATATACACAACTATTGAACACACAGGATATAAATAAACGTCCCGTACTTACCCACTGTGCGGAGAAAAATCCAACAGAAAATGAAGTGACGTGAAATAAGCCCAAAACACGGCGCAAGTGTCCTTGTTTACATGTCCATGTGCCAGAGATCACGTAAACTCCTCCGAAACTCCCAAGTTGAGCGTGAATCCCCGTGAACTCGTGGTCTCGCGAGGCCAGCAGAGTGCGTACATACGCATGCATATTCTGGAGGCAGTGTGAGTGACAACCGGACCCAGACGGATCTGGATCTGCATCTGGAGGCAGTGTGAGCCCGGGGTGAAGAGCTGGTCTTTGTTGTCCTGCTGTATCTGGCTTCAGCTCCTTTCCGTGGCTTCATCTTTTGTGACCAGACATCTTCAGATCATCTCAAATACAGACTGTGCACACAAACATTCCTTCACAAATATAAAGCTCAATAAAATTAAATAATACTGCAGAGTTTAAGTAATACATTTATTGCATTTGTAAAGTTGGCACAAACATGTTGACATGAATGTACAGTATTAGTTTAGTTCACAATAAGGGTCTGGAGTCTGTAGAATAAACTCTTGAATGTACAGCATTAGTTTAGTTCACAATAAGGGTCTGGAGTCTGTGGAATAAACTCTTGAATGTACAGCATTAGTTTAGTTCACAATAAGGGTCTGGAGTCTGTGGAATAAACTCTTCATCAGAAGTATTGTTATTTTGTCATTGTACTCACAACCTAAAAATAAATTGTGTTATAATGAAACATTTATTTAGACTTTTTTGCATGAAGTGATAAACTGCTTCAGAAATCATTGCTCAGTAATGAATATGAATGAATAAAATATATTTAGACTATTACTTTGTGTCTCTATCATATTGCAAAAAAAAATGCTATAATGTTTGGAGATTGCAGAGCCACTGAAGTGCAAATGTGCATATTAAAACAATGTTGTAGCTGCTTTTGTTTGTAACATATTTTTACCTGTAAAAATGATTGATAATGGGCTCTATGCACGGAGCTTCATGACGTATTTCCGGATATAAAATCTCAGATTGCTCAAG